>CM034149.1:144744149-144757146 GCA_019776745.2 Taxus chinensis
AACAAAGTGATTTTTGGGCCCGTGGACCTGTTCTGCCAACTAGATTTCCCCATTTTTATAAGGACCTGACTTAAACATTCAAATGGAAATATCTTTCAATCCAATGCCATAAATCCAACAAATTTGGCACCATTAGAAAGGTCTCAAGCTCGTCTATGCCATGGGAGCCTGAAACTTTAATTTTAAAGAGGTTAGGTGGGTAAAAAATGGGAAAACATATTTTAGGCCATTAATGTAGAATCTGATTGCTTCTACTACCAGATCTGATTTGATTTGATACACCGGTCTTCCTTTTTCAACACGCTAAATAGACATAGGGAACCGGACTTGACAAATTGTGGGCGGATTCACGATGGGGTATTAAGGAATGGTTTTTGAGATTTTAGAGCAAGATTCAATGTGTCATAAGGTTGGTTGGAACATAGTTCGAATTTCCCTCCTCTCTCTCTTATTCTTCTCTATATTGTATAGGAGGGGCATATTAAAACGTTTTTCAACTTCTCTTTTCTACCCCCTCTCTATTTCTTCTTTAGGGTAGAAAAAAGATTCTAAGCCTCCTTTCATGGCTCTGTAATGGCATTTCCTTGCCTCTTTCCCACTGATGATGTACCGTATAATTTTTGGAGAAATAGAATATGTTTCATGATGCATCTGTCCATCCTTGGATTATTTTTTGTCTCTTCTTACCTCTCATCTTTACAGCATATATTGTGCATACTCTGATGTTTGTCACAGGTTCTAGCAGTGACACTTAATGGGTTCTGAAGTGGTGTTTTGAGTGAAATCTATCTCTGGTCCATGGTGCATTTTTTCCACCCTCTCCCTAATCACCTCTCTCCACTTCAGGCAATCTGATATATTATTCAACCACTTCCTTGTCTAGTCTATAAATGCTTAGTGTAGGCTCTCTTTCTTTCTCTCTCATTCTCTCTCCATGTCCCCATGGAACGGTTAGATTAGGATTAGTTAGATTCTTTCTGCACTGGAGTAGCTTGTGGCAAGTAGATTAGGAAGTAAGAACCCACTTTCTCCGGAGGTCCATCTCAAGGTTTGCAAGTACCATAGCTTCAAAGATGGTCCCATGTTGTTTAATCAAACCAAATTCCCCACTCAGATACCAAGTCATTTGGGGGTGCTGTGATGTTGCACTAACAAGAATCTTGAAATTTTATTGGATATTTATGAGGTTGCTTTGGGTCTCTCCTTCCTTTAAAAGGAAAAGTAGACTTGATTGAGATGTTTTCCATATTCACTTGAAAATTTCTAATTTGTGTCTTAAGCTTATAGCTTTTGCATTAAAATATCTAAGGAAGAAAACCATTAATATTTCCCTCTTGTACATGAAAACCTTCAAGAGTTTCAGAGGAATTTCCATTTAAGAAATTCTAGTGGGATTTCATAGATTTCTACTATTTTCAGCAGTGTTGTTGAAAAATAAAATTGCAACAGTTGTATGTTCATTGTACCAGCTCAAGTGACCCATAGTTTGGTTGTTTTGTAGTGTATTTGAGACATTCCAGGTCTGAAATGTATCGCATCTTATTGTAGTGAAATTTGGGAATCAAAATAAATTAATTTCATAATTTTTGGAACTGATTTGACGCCCTAAATGTGTTGGGTGACCTACGTTTTAGGGAAATATTAGGGTTTCTTATTTGCTGTGTAAAATCTACTTTTAGAATATTATTCTTCATACTTTTGTGGCTAAAGATCCAAAGTTTCAGCTCATTTGGAATTCTCTAGCAAAATATATGAATTTTTGAAATTATGTTGCAGAGATGGGTTTTAAATAATTTATTGCAGCCTTGTTTACATCAGAGATCTACATTTTTATACATATTTGGGCTTTAAAAATTAGTGTTACCAAATTTTCATGGAATGATATGGATTTAGAGGTTGATTTGTGGTGGTATTTAACTCCACCCTTGTCCCACTTCCCATATAAAATTCAGATATGCAGAGTTTGATTTGATAAGTAATTTAATATATTGCTTCTGGGGTTTGGATTTTCCCAAAATCCAACTTAGGTCAAATATGTCCTTTTGAGGACATTAAAGTGGTATCAGAGAAGTGTATCCTCCCAGTCTATGGAGAAGAAATAATTAGATCTAAATGTAAGCAGAAAAAAATGGCATAAGACATGTAGTTCTTTAGAAAGTTACTACCATGGTGGGGTAAGATTTCTATTTTTGATGGTACTATTACAATTTATGTGAGATCATAGTTGTTATAATTGTAGGATTACTTACTATCAAATCCTATGTGTGTGGATGATGCCCTCAAGTTCAGCCCTTATAAATTTCAAGGTATAACAAAGGATTGGTGGTATCATTTTATAAAGGCCCAAGGGGAAGACTATGTCTACTTCTTTTGTGAATGCAACCAAAGGCTCATGGAGAGGTTTTATGTACTGGAGAACAAAGGTTAGCTAGGGATAGAGGAGCACAAATCTGATCTATAGCCAAATGAAGAATAAAATGCTTCAAAAGGTATGGTCTCCATTGAGAAAAATTATGGTGTTAGTCAAACTTTTCCTTTTAGGGAAATTTATAATAGACAAGAAAACAAGTTCACATATGCAAGAAAAGAAGATGTAATGGAAAATTTAAAAAGGTGTGAGGAATGGATTATCAAAACTAGAGCTGTTAGGTTGATAGCCGCTCAAGAAAGACAACACTTAAAATACTTCAAGGAAAAGATGAGGGTAATTGATGCAAGGAAGTCTATACCCACGAAATAAGACTCTATCGAGTAGCTAGCACATGAGGAGGAGCCTCACATGGACACTTGTTTGCAATTGCAGGTTGCTATAATTTCAAAACCAATAAATTTTGATCAACTTTCAGATACCTTTAATGAGAACTTAGGCAATAATGTTGGGGGTAGCTCAACATATGACTATCTTAAGCACACAAATAACTTTGATGGAATTGAAAGGTATGAAGAGCATACTAATTTTTCTTATTTATTTATTCTGATTCTAATTTGTTTTCATCATGAGATGCATGATAAGATAGAATATGAAGTCTTCATTATGGAGTTTTTTGAACCATTTCCTGAAGTATATGTATGTGAGCATCTTGTGGATGACATATGGTGGAAAATATTAGCCCACTTGATAGGTACAGGTGCCATGCTTGCAGATCACTTCAGCATGTTTTGTCTATTGTGCATGGCACTTAGACAAAAAAAATTCACAATTGCTTTAGGGAAAGTAATTTTAGGAAGGAAGGACTATAATGTCCCCTCCCGAATCAATTACCTTTGACCTTTTTTGTCAATGTGATGGCCTAAGGAAAAAATATAAGAACGAATTAATTTTTATTTTATTATATTGTGCAAAAAAATTAAAATATAATAGCACATATAATAAATTAATAAACTTAACATTAAAATAGAACCTGGAAAAGTGCATAAAAAGAAAAACACTTATTTAATTTGTATTTTCTAGGGAAAATGGCGACTTGCCTTGGGGGGAATAATGGGAACTTAGAAAGGATAAAACGTTTCTATTTTGTATTCCCTCTAGGGAAAAAGCGACCAGACTTGGGAGAAGAAAATAATTATTAAATGCCTTTTGTATTCTCCCTAAGAGAAATGGAGGGTGGAAAATGCATTGAAAGAATCATGCAAGCTGATTGGATGGCCTTGAAGGTTGTTTTGAGTCTCTTCTTCCTTTAAAAGGAGAAGTAGACTTGCTTGAGAGCCATTCAATATTCACTTGATAATTTCTTATTTGTGTCTTAAGCTTGTAGCTTTTGCATAAAAACATCTAAGGACGAAAACCCTTAGTATTTCCCTCTTGTGGACGAAAACCCCCAAGAGTTTGAGAGGAATTTCCATTCAAAAAATTCTATTAGCATTTCATAGATTTCTACTATTTTAAGCAGTGTTGTTGAAGAATAAAATTAGAGATGTTGTATGTTCATTGTACCAGCTTGAGTGACCCATCTTTTGGCTGGTTTGTAGTGTATTTGAGACATTCCAGGTCTGAAATTTATTGTTGCTTATTGTACTGAATTTTGGGAATCAAAATAAATTAATTTCATAATTTTTGGAGTTGATTTGATGCCCTAAATGTGCTGGGCGACCTACTTTTTAGGGCAAAATTAGGGTTTCGTGTTTGCTGTGCGAAAACTAATTTTAGAATATTATTCTTCATATTTTTGTGGCCTCAAGATCCAAAGTTTCAGCTCATTTGGACTTCTCTAGCAAAAGATATTTGAATTTTTGAAGTTATGCTACAGACATGGTTTTTAAATAATTTATTGCTAGCATTGTTTATATCAGAAATCTGCATTTTTATACATATTTGGGCTTTATAAATTAGTGGTATCAGATTTGCGTGGACTGATATAGATTTAGCGGCTGATTTGTGGTGGTATTTCACTCCACCCTAGTCGCACTTCTCATATAAAATTCAGATTTGCAGTGTTTGATTTGATACAGTAATTTATTATATTGCTTCTGGGGTTTGGATTTGCCCAAAATCCAACTTGGGTCAAATGTGTTCATTTAGGGACATTACGAAATTGCAAGTTGTCATGTGTCAGTGCAAGACCTTCTAGGTAACTGTGAAGCGCATGTGTGAAATATCAGATGCTAAACGTAAGCAAACACAATCCCCATTGCAATGTTGACATGTCAGTTGTGTTTATGAGAAAGTTACTACAGGTGGCAAAGGTAAGTTTGTGGGTGAGTGAGGTTGTGCAAGTGTGCTAAGGTTGAAAGATTTTTGCAAAATGCAAAGTTAACACGAATGTGGAGGCAAGCACAGTTTCCTATCAAATCCTAAAAATCTAGATGCACGATCGCTAATTAACCTATTCTGACTATATCATTTGGAATGTGTAACAAAGTCACTTTGGTCACACATTGGAGCATGACCCATGCTTGTGAGGAGCATATGACAACATATCTTTGATGTCTTTGAATGGCAAAGATATCAAGAGAGAGATTAGGACGTGTACCAAAGGTTTGATTTGATTTATAGGGGTAGATGAGGATTTGTTTATATCCTTCAGCAACTCATGTCACCTTCATCAATGCTTTCAAAAGATCATGGTACACCATTCAGCAAAATAAATCACGATACTCTAACAATTGATATCCACCTCCTCTGCTAATGCAATTAAGAATAGTTCAAGAGAAGCAACACATATATGCAAGTGAGGGATGCCCATGTAATGGATTAGTCTACCAATAAGTGTGTGAACATGGAATTGCCACAAGCTAGACCTACTAGAGATGATAACCAATCATACTAATGAAAGCATTTTGTACAAGACTTCAAGGAACAAGGAGTGAACTTGATGTTAGGAATTCTAGCAATCACGAATGAAGACTCTGTGCAGAAACAATAGCTTCTCAACATAAGGAGGGACTGTATTCATGGACTTCTCTGTGTAGAATAAATGAAAGTTAGTTCCTTAGCTAAGGAATATTCATACCAGTGAACTTGTGATCAACTTTCGAGTTACCTGCGACAGTAGCATTATGTACATGGACAATGTAAGGGTTTTAAGCTGAGATCCATAGTGCCTATCGGAACACCATGGAGAAGATTAGATGGCAATTTATAAGGTCATGATGAGCATAATAATGTGTCATATTTATTCCTTCACAACTCTAGATTTACCTTCAACGTGAAATGCATGAAAAGACAGAACACACCAGTTCGCATTATAGAGTTAAATCACACTATTGCTCCAAGTAATATGATATGTGAGCATCCTTCAAAGTGAAATGGTAATAATGTTCAAAAGTCTTAGACCTGTTAGTAGATATGCCCAGGTGCTAAGATTTCAGATCTACTTCAATAAGTTGGGGCTATTGTATATGCCACTTAAAATGTTACAGAAATTTGAAATCCGGCGAATTTCATGAGGGAACCCATAAAATGCGTTGGGAAGGGATTTGACCATAAAACTTCGCAGAGTTTCGAATTCTTTCTAGAACGTGTTCTGTCAAACCCTTTAAAAACTACAGGAAAAATATATGGGTGCAGTAAAATGATGTTAGGGTTTCAGGAGGTCATTACATTGCAGCAAAATAAAAGTCCATGGTTATCACTGCTTTACGCCTAGATCAATGGCCTCGTCACACTTACACTAATTACAGACAGCTACTTAGCTCACCTTTGCATGAGTTTGAAAAGCGCTAAATCTGTTGCCTTCCAGACCTGTGCCTGCTGCCATCAAAAACCTCGTTTTTATTTTTGTTTAATAGTCTTATTGGCTATCACTTGACATTTTGCTCTTTTTATTTTTCTTTTTGAGTTTTTAAAAGGAGAAGTAGACTTAGCTTGAGATGCATTCTAGGTATTCACTTGATAAGGTTTTATTCGTAATCTTAAGGTTGTAAACTTTGCGTAACTATATCTAACTTGAAAAACCCTTATTATTATCCCTCTTATAGATTTATATTGAAAGAGTTTTAGAGGAATTTCTATTCAAGAAATTATTATTAGTATATTTATAAAGTTCTATTTAATTATCAGGTTTTTATTTGCAGCAATTGTAAAATTCATTGTACCAGTTCGAGCGAATTAGGTATTAAATTAAAAATAGTTTGTAAATCTCAATTAAAAGTTTATATCCAATTTTGATATTTATCGTGTATTTATTGTAGTTTATTTTGGGAATCATAAAAAAATAAAAATATATTTACATTATTCGAATTTGAATCATGAATTTGATTTGCCCTAAATGTGTTGGGCGGCCCATCTGATGTGCTAGGGACATATTCAGGTCCACACTAATGTAGCTTGTTGCGAACCAACATAATTTTAGAGTGACTATTCTTCATAATTTATTGCCACCAGATGTAATGGAGGTGTCAACTCATTTGGATCTCTCAGCAATAAGGACTACTGTATTTGTGAAGTTATGTTGCAATCAGGGTCTTTAGAATAATTTATCATAGAGTTAGGTTACATTAACTAGGGAATTATGTACTTCTTTGAACTTAGAGTAAATGTAAGTGGCGTACCAGTATTTGCGTAAGAGTGTATATATGCAAATGTAAGAGCTTTTAATTTGGAATGTGTCAGTTGTATCATGAACACGAATGTTAAAGCACTTGGTATACATAATTCAGTTCTGCAAATGATTGATTTAAGTACTAGTAATTCAATTTATTGCTTAAGCGTTTTGAAGCTATTTTCCTGAAAATACAACTATGGGTCAAATATTTCAACTTGGGGACATGTAAAGCGAGGTATCAGCAACAATCATATCAACCCAATTAGTGCAGAACTAACTAACAGATCTAAATAGCATATATGAACAAATCAAGCTTAAGGGAATCAAACATGCAATTTAAAGAAGATGAATAGCAAGTGTAGTAGGTTAAGATTTCTATTTATGATTTTACTCATAAAATTTCTCCGAGTCCTCCCAAGGATATAATTGGAAGCATACTTCCTATCAACATTTCTATAAATCTGTAAGGATGATGCCCTCAAAGTACATTCCTTATCGAGTGGATTTCAAGACCTTAGGGGAACAATGTTCATAATACTTCTTCTGACAAAGTGAAGCCAAAGGTCTACTTTTAGAGGTATGATTTTACCGGAGCCTAAACGTTATGCAATGATCAAGAGGATGTTCAATTTGTTTTCTCCCAGCCCACCTACTTAAGAATAGGAGGCTTTATAATTAGGTCAATGGTCTCCATTTGGGTCCCATTAATAGTTGCGTGAGCAAATTTTTCTTGCCAGGAAAATTGATAATAGACAAGAGCAAGAAGGTCATATGTGCAATTGAATCATTAGTCTAGATGGATAAATCTGTATATAGGTGTGAATCAATTAAACTAGCCCACTCTAGAACTGCTCTAGGTTGATCAGCCATCATATGAAAGAACCCAAGTATGAGACATGTCAAGGAAAAAAGATGAGGGACTACTTAAACGTCTATGTAATCTATAGACCCACGAAAGAAGCATTCAGTGGAAAAGCTAAACATGAGGAGGGAACTATTTTGACATGGACAAATCTATGTCATCGTGGCAATTGTAGGCTGCTAAAATATAATCAACAATTCCACTCAAAAAAATGGTAGAGGATTGGATTTCTACAAGTTTTACCAAGACGCCATTTTGACGGTGTACTTAGTTAACTGCAGTAATGTTGGGGGAAAATCAACAGATGGCTAACACAAATACATAAATGAACACTTGATGGTATTGACTGGTATGAAGAGCATAATAATGTGTCTTATTGTCATTGGTTCAAATTCCAATTTAATTTCATCATGAGATGCATGATAAGATAAAATTTGAATTCCTGTCATTTATGGTTTATTTGCCTTTATTTTACCCCTAGTGTTTTATGTTTCTAATTATGATATAGTGTCAAATGACCTTTCATAACCTAGGACCTTTTTAACCCTAGTATTTCTCTATTGTGAGTGAATGGCCTTCTCAAGTCCCATTGACCTACATTTTTATCATCATAGGGCATCAATATGAATCCTTTTTCTTTCTTTCTGATTAAAATTTTTCAAAGGCGTCCAAGGGGTTATGGTCTAATGGGAAAATGGTGCATTCATAGAGAGTGACTCAAATTCACATTCCCACATCTCAATAAGGTGACCCACAACTCCATAGACATGCACATATAATAAATTAATAAACTTAACTTTAAAATAGAACGTAGAAAAGTGCTTAAAAGTAAAATAACTTATTATCCCTAGAGAAATGGAGGGTGGAAAATGCATCGAAAGAGTCATGAAAGTTGATTGGATATTTTGGAGGTTACTTTGGGTCTCTTCTTCCTTTAAAAGGAGAAGTAGACTTGCTTGATATGCATTCTATATTCACTTGATAATTTTTTATTTGTGTCTTAATCTTGTAGCTTTTGCATTAAAATATCTAGGGACAAAAGCCCCCATGAGTTTGAGAGGAATTTCCATTCAATAAATTCAATTGGGCTTTAACAGATTTCTATTATTTTCAGTAGTGTTTTTGAAGAATAAAATTGCAGCAGTTGTATGTTCATTGTACCTACTAGAGCGACCCATATTTTGGCTGGTGTGCATTGTATTTGAGAAATTCCATGTCTAAAATTTATTGCTACTTATTATAATGAATTTTGGGAATAAAAATAAATTAATTTCATAATTTTTGGAGCTGATTTGATGCCCTAAATGTGTTGGGTGACCTACGTTTTAGGGAAATATTGGGGTTTCGTGTTTGCTATGTGAAAAGTAATTTTATAATATTATTATTCATATTTTTTTTCCCAAGATCCAAATTTTCAGCTCATTTAGACTACTCTAGCAAAAGATATGAATTTTTGAAGTTATTTTATAGACAGGGTTTTTCAATAATTTATTGCAGCCTTGTTTACATCAGAAATCTGCATTTTTATACATATTTGGGCTTTATAAATTAGTCATACCAGATTTGCGTGGAATGATATAGATTTAGGGGCTGATTTGTGGTGGTATTTAACTCCACCCTAGTCGCACTGTAACACCCTGAACTGTTGTTACTTCCTCCTGAGCATACAGGTGTTGATATGTGATTTCTTTTGTAAAAAGGATGTGTTCCTGTGATTGAGAAGTCATGCTTGATATGGACTATATCTTATTTGAAATTGCATATCTTTGACTGAGTCGGAATATAATTGGACTCTTTTAATTCTTTCATTTTACGCCTGAGTTTAATCTGATCTCGGAATGAATTATGGAGTTATCCATCTATAAGACCTAGCCTTGGATCAGTGGTATTGATCCAAGTGATGCTTTAAGTTTATTCGGGATGAATTAAAATTATAGACCTTACGTAGGTTGCAAGGTTTGAATGCATTGAATAAGCTAGTCCGGAGTCTAACTCTGGCTGATCGTGTTAAATGAATTGATTCCTGATATCGTAATATCAGGAAGGTCTTGATCGTGGACCAGGTAATAATTTAGATACATTTAATTCACTAGCCTATTGGCAGTGCAGGAGTGAATCCTATTCGTGAATGTATGTTGTAGGTTCTTTTTCTGAGCATTTGAAATGTTAGACCAAAACTGGATTTATTAAGGTTAGTAACCTAAAACTAAACTATGATCTATGGGTTAGATTAGTGTTAATCTAACCTAGGCCTAAGCTATAATCTAAATGTTCTAAGTTAGTAACTTGTGCTATGGAGGTTAGACTAAGTCGCATCTTAAATCCTAACCTATGTTACTAACCTAACTATTGAACAAGGAAGAAAGGGGACCTATGGAATGGTGCGAACCATGGGCGGCAGTTTCTATGGCATTAAATGGATGGATAAGCATGGAGGACAGGTAATTTGGCAGAAGTTTTAACGGCTAGCAAGAGCCGATGTGGCAGAGTCGCCAAAGTTAGAAATGGTCTTTGAATTTCATTTGTCCATCGCCAACTATGGCGGTCGGTGGCAATGGAGATTGAGCGGGAAATTTGGAGTAAATGCAATTAATGAGCTCGGTCTTCGAGATCGGGTTTCACGGGAAGGCATGCAAAATGGAAAATTAGTAGTTTGTTTGGTTTTTCATGTGCTCTGGTTTTCCCTCTGTCTGAACACTGGTTCTTTGCACTAGTCTTCTTGGAGTTGCATGGAAAATATGAGTGTAACTCACTCTTTTCTCTGGCAAGGAAAATTTATAAGTCATGGAAATAACAAATTTTTGTTGGTGAATCTAACTTGGAAAAAGAGGAGAAGGCTCGAGCTCTTTCAGTGGTCTTCTTCGGATTTTTAAGCAAATAACAAGGCATGTTAGGCCCTAACCTTTTAAAATCTTTCTCTCTTTCAAATGATTTCATTAGAACAATTCTGTTCAGATGATTTTTGGGTTCAGATGGTTTTTATGGTAGCTTTGTGTGATTTTGTTACTGTATCTTCTTACTGGTTCGATTTTTCAATTTAACCCTTGACGGGTGTGCATTGTGTTTCGAACTGTTGCACTATTTCGTTGTGTTTTGCATTCCGGTTAAAGTTTGTGAAATGCATGCAAGAAAGTATACTAAACCTGCTCTTTGGGAGCCCATGAATTGTTTCCTTGCTGGGTTCAGGTTACAGTTGATACTTGTTGTTGATACTTGTCGGAAAGGATATTGTTGGAATTTTGTTTGAATGTTCAGTTTAATTCGACTTCTTTGTAAGTTCTGTCGTGGTTATTATAGGTGGTGGTTACTGAATATTGTTGGGTTTCGCTATGATACTTAAAGTTATTGTGAACGGATAACTTGTTGTGTTTACAGTATTTCAATGCGACCTAGTAGAAGTTGTTTTTCCCCCCTAGTGTTGTGATTATGGGATTCAACCCGTTGATAGTTTGCAACATATTTTTTTGTATAAAAAATAACTCTGTGGATTCCATGGAATGGTTCGCATATTATGGACTACTGTAGAAGCCAAGTATGTGAATAATAGTAGCATGATTTTTTCGGAGTCCTGGAGGGGTAACTGGTAATACGAATTCTGTTATCTTGTAATGAATACCTTCGTTTAATTAATGAATTTTTGGTACAGACTCAGTTGGTGTACTTTTTATGTTTCCTATCTGTGTAATCTTGAGCAAATATTGTTGTAGAGGCTCATTTGGATTCCTTGTTACGAAATCAGTATTTAGCTTCTGTATAAGCCTGATTTTGAATATTTACCATTGTTGGCACGGTTGGAATCCTTAACTAATATTTATCTTGTATATCGGCTTTTGTAGAAGCTTTATCGTGAATACTATTGTTCATATTCAGTTGAAATCCTTGATAGGTAACCAGTGTATTTGCTTCTATATAAGCCTAATTATGAACACTTATTATTTTTGGCTCTGTTGGGTTCCTTAAGTATAGATAGATATCTTGTATCTTGGCCTCTGTAAAAGTGGGTCATGATTACCATACTTTTCAACCTCTGAATGAGTTCAAATGTGAATACGGTATGTTATGTTTCCTTTCTGAATAATTGCAGTTAATTGAGGCTGTGCATGTTGCGTGGATTTCGTATGAATATCTCTGCATAGTCTTAGGGAAACATCATTTTCTTTAATGTTAACGAGTCTCTTGTTGATTGAGATAAAAAGGGGAAGTTCTTTTGATTTCGACCTTGGATCTAAAACCTTACAGTGTTTAGTAGGGATTAGAATGAGTTGTATGTTGCTGAGAGGGATTATTGTCGTGTTTGAGCATGATTACGTCCTCTATTGCATGGATATCTAGTCTTGAGCTTGACTAAACTAAGGAGCTGTCGACTGCACCTCGATAGGTGATGGCATGGAATATCTTCTTGTTTTTCACTTCCTGTGGAAGGTCATGTGGAGTCTGTTTGGTTGATATTCATCACTGTTTTGGCGTGAGAGCTACTGTACTGCTAGTAAGCTACAGGAGTTTTGTTATATTTAATTTTAACAAAACTGTGGTTCTTCTTTTGGCTCGTCTAACTTATTCGTCTGCATATAAGGTGAATGCTTTACTTTCGAGGAGACGGTACAGTCATGAGCTTGTTTGAAGGGAAATATGAATGACTTGTTTTCTTTCTCTTCTATTTTAAAGTATATGTTGATATTTTTATCTAACCGTTGGAACTGTTTTTAACATATTGATGGAATCATGATTTGTTATGATATTCCTTTTATTATGTTGAATGTAATGATCTGTCTGATGTTTGATGTCCTTGGGATTCAGATGGATAGTTGTTTTGGATACTTTCGTTCTTCTTGATCCCTAATATTTTGATGAAATATTTGAGAAGTATCTAGGACTATTCGGTAACGATAATTTGAGTTACGCGTTTATAGTCATGTTTGTATTACAAAAGCATAGTCTGAAATATGTTTACTTGTTTGGTGAAATGATCTCATTTAAACAGGTTGTTTAATGAAAACAGTTGGTGGATTGCAATTGTTTTAAGAGTTAGTGCTTATCATGCTCAGTTCATCGAACTGACCCATGTTGACAATTTTTGCAGATAGTTGTCGTAAGTGGTAAAAGCACACAAATTTGATAGGATGTTCAGATTGTTTAATTTGGTTTTATGATG
>CM034149.1:144757645-145058733 GCA_019776745.2 Taxus chinensis
TATTATAATCATTTTCATTTTCATTATCACCGTCATCATCAGTACTGACCATCATTGACATGATCGTCATCATTGTCATTTTCATGATGATGATGATGATGATTTTGACGATAATGAAAATGATGAAGGTGATAATGATGATGATGATGACATAAAATGATACCAAAAATAAAGTTAGGAAAAGAATGAGGACATTTATTTCGTGCATGAATGACCTCCATGAGAACTTATCAAGTTGGTGACTTAAGACTCATAATATTAATAATAATGATCCCCACCCACGTAGTTCATTAGTGATCATAATCATCTTCCCGTTATATTTGTCATCATAATGATTGCCATATTTTTCATCATTATCATCATCGTCGTTGTCGTCATCATCACCAATATTAATCTTACTATTAATAGTATTATTATTATTACAATCTATAAGAAGTATTAAATATGATTATTATACTTATCAATTTTTTTATTAATATGAATGTATTTATAATCATTATATTATTATTATAAATTTATTAATAGTATTAGTAATATCATTGTTATTTTCATCTTAGTCATCATCATCGTCAAAATTGTCATCATCTTCGGTGGTGTTTTCATTTTCATCATTATCATAATCTTTGCGACTGGTTTCATGATTGATATAATCATCATTATTATCACTGTCATCATTGTTATCCTCATCATTATTATCATCATTATTACTACCACCACCATCATTTTCATCATCATCTTCATCATCATTATCATCAATATTAATCTTACTACTAAAATTGATATTATTATTGAGATTTATAAAAATATAAAAAAATGATTATTATAAATTGAGTAAATAATTATTAATGTTATATTATTATTATATTAATAGTAATAGTAATAGACATCATAAATGTAACGCCCACTAAAACAACCCACTTGAGACCCAAGGAAAAAAAACTAGGATTATTTAGGAAAAAATTATGGAATAACTTTTCTTGTTTAAAAGTGTCTACAACCCTCCTACAATAATGAAGTTGACACAAACAAGTTTCAAGGTCAATTAAAATCAATAGTTTATAGTTTTCCCATTACAACAATTATTAAAGTTCTTGAGGTCAGATCTAAGGTTAGAATAATCATTTAAAATTGAAAACGGAAATTTCTCACTTACCCACTCCCATAACTTTATTAAAAGATTCAACTTGATTTTATCATAATTAACGCACTAAATAATTCTTGAAAACACTCCCATTCGATAAGAAAATTCCTACCCTTTCTAGTGATATAAATAAGTCCTCCTAACTCCTCATATTTCCTTAGTTATGGGCTAATGGACCTTAGGAGGAAAAATTTCCCAAACGCGGGCCTGTGGGCTTGGGGTAGAAATTTTGCCCTTAGCACTCTTGTGCGAAAAGTGCATTTCACCTTCACGCGCCCGCAGTGGGGCATCCCACCCAAAAGAAAAATTTTGAACTTGGGGTCCGCTAAGGACCATGTCCAAAATCCATACCTAGGCAGGAAGGCCGGTCGCTGGAGGTAAACATGATTTTTGACTTAATTTAAAAAGCGTGAAAAGGAACATTTCAGCCCGCTCCTCCATCAACATGCCGAAATGCCACATGCTAACCAATGATTGGTTGCAAGCCTAAGGGGAAAAGTTTTCTCAAGCGGGCGTGCAGGTGTGGGGGAAAATTTAGCACTTATACCCTTCGGTTGAAATGTGAAATTTACTCCCGCACCTCTGTCGACACCCAAGGGGCCACGAGTTAGCTCCTTATTGGCTGCGGGTCAGCAGGTTGGTGGGGATCATTAGGAAGTTTTGACCTTTAATGTGCAAATTTTAAATTACTTCCGCGCCTCTGTCGTGGCGTCGTAGAGCCATGTGGTAGCCATCTATTGGCTACGGACTAGTGGGGCCGTAGAGAAAAATTTTCCAAAATTAGTTTTCAGACTTAGAAATTTTTCTGCGAAATGGGAATATGTGGGATTGCAGAGCCGCGGGGAATTTTGTAAATTTTTTCCAAAGTGTTCTAAGTCAAATTTCAGCCTACGGGTTCAATTAACCAAATTTTCCCCTTAGCTAAATTTAAAATTTGAGCCTGAGATGAACTAAAAAATTCAGAAGGTCATAAATTTTTAATGGGAACTCATTTTTAGCAAGCGAAGAATTTTTGGAAAGATCTCGAAGTCTTCTTTGCACGGAAATCTTAAAATTTTAATTTTGATTAACTTTGAAGTGGAAATTTTAAGAAAACAATCTGTAGGCTTCAAAAAAGTGAACTCGACTTTTAACTTATAAATTTTGTTCAAATCTGACATTATTTATTTCACAACATGCCATAAAAACCCGGGGAATTGCACTTGGGAGAATGTATGATGGATTATAACGGTTAAATTTTCTGATTTATTATTAATTTGAAATTCCCCAAATCGACAGCACAATGATTGTAAATTTTGACTATCCTCGATTTTGAAAAGGTTTATAAAATTTTCTTAATTTGTAAAGTCTATTTAAGATCATTTTGATCATACAAGTTCAATTTAACATTTCATTTCATTTTCCAAGGTTGCAGGGTTCTTTTGTACATTTTTGATAAAAAGAATATTTTCCAGTTTAAAAATTATCTAACAGAGGTCTACAACTTCTAACTCAAAAATATCCATTTACATTCATCAAACCATAAAATGTGAATACATTCTAACCCGATATTACAATGTTATATTTCCTTCAATCTAACAATGTGAAAAGAGAATGCAGTACCACTTTCAAAAATCAACGTTTCAAATGAAGCAAAGTAATATGTTTTCTTCATACGTGTTTCCTTTATTTCAATTTTCCAACAGAGATTTCATACCACATTTCAAACACATATTTCCAATGAAAACAATACCATATGAACAAGGAAAACACTTCTCTTAATTCAAAGGAAATCTCTTACAACTTCTTTCCTATTTATTTTTAAAATACAACTTACCAAATGCATATCTTTCTTTTATGTTCATAGGACTGAATACAAGATATATTCTTCCATAATAAATTTCAAATTTCATAGCTTAAACGGAGTAGTCTTTCCAACACAATAATACACAAGATCATCCACTTCAAAGTGGGAAAAGGTTACACTAAGAACTAATCTCAACAAGTACTGTCAAAGTTGTTTCTTTTTCTGCTCCAGAATAGCAACATGAATATCCTCCATTTTCTTTATTTCAAATTGATCACAACAGAATAGAGGGAAAGGTAACACTCTCCACCCATACAAGACATCCAATGAAAAGGAGAAGTCGTCCTTCTTCATTGGACCCCGAGCCCCAACCACATTGTAATAGAAGGTGTTTATTTCAACACATGGCAACAACAGGCTTCCACAAAACAAAGACAAATTTCTCATTCAAAACATAGTCCAAAAAAAAATACTCTTTACAACCACAAAAATAAAAAGAAAACAATACTCAGGCTTCACCATGCTTATGCCTCTTGAGGGGAAATGGGTATCACCACCTGAGAACAAACCGCCAAAATATACACATCATATCAAATCCCTGACATGCCCTTATGCCTCCCCCAAGTACCCCTTATTCCTCTTATTTCCTTATGCCTCCCCAACCTCTTATGGCACCCCATAACAAGTAAAGAAATGCAAGTGATTTCTTTGTAATGTGTAACCAAAATCCCAACTCCCTCCACACTTATACCTCCCCAAAACACTTATGCCTCCCACAAAATACCCCATAGTCTTCTCCTACATCATTCCTAGGCCATCTACCCATACTGCCAACAAATAAAACAACACATTCACACATTCTACCATTCACATAAGCATAAAAATGGAAGGATAACATTTCTAAGAGCTAATATCTTACCTCTCCATTATGGAGTTTGTTCTAAGTTCAGAAAAGCAAGCTCTCCAATGCAAAACAATCCAAGAGATCAACGAGGTAAGGAATCAATAGAAGAGGGAAGAGAAAGTATGCAACCATCTCCAACTTTATCCTAATTTGCAAGAGCTCCCTGAAAAAAAAAAACCCAAAGCTTGATTTACAAAAATGCATAATAAAGGCTAGAAGCACTCCCCATAAAGTGATAAGGTTAAGAAATTTGAAGCATATGGAACAAATTGTCCCAAAGCCTCCAAAATCATCCTCTAAGGACAAATTCAAATTTCAAAGAAGGTGGAGTGTTTTATACTCCAAATATCAACTTAAACATCACCTACAGCACTTAATCGAAGAGCCATCAGCTCTAATAAATGCAATCTTATGACCCATTTGATTACTTAATTTTAATAATATGATCACTCACAAAAAATTGACACACAATTTAATTCAATAATGAAAAGGAAAAGCTCGTCACTTAAAAAAAAACACATACAACATTAACAAAGGACCAATTAAAAAAAAAACATAAATCCCTTGGTCACATTCGAAGGTGATACCCCCATGGGAATCCCTAGAAACAATCAAACACACACCAAAAAACAAGTTGCCATGGTGTCCTTGTTGATTTCATCTAGAATTACAATGTGGTTGGTCTTTAATCCCCTAATGTGTGTTGTGATATTTTTTTTAAAAACATGCAAAACACAAATACCTCCTTCAGCCTCATGGCCATATCAAAACATCCAATATATATATATATATATATATATTATAATTCCAAAATCATAAATATATATATGAATCACAACAATATCAAGACAATCGACAATATCATTTGCAATCTCATCAACAACTATATGATCATCACATTTAATTCAATTTTCTAGGTCTACTCAACATATCAAAATATCACATGTTCGAACAACATCCATAAATATAACCATCTCAACAGCATGTCAATATCCATATAAATGTCTCTATTAATCCACATGCATCATATATGAATCAAATTCAATAATAATCCATGATCTGACATCTAACACCATACTAAATCAAAACTATAATAATGTCCATAATATAGTCAGCAGTATCAGGATCAATATCAAAAGTGTCGAATGGAAGTGGGCACTACACCCCCGTCCCCTTAGACTTGACTTCCTCCTGGAAGTTACTGGAAAGAGAGATAGGAAAAAATGCAACAGAAAAAGGATCACTCCATTGTGGGATTGCTTGCTTCAAACAAGTGTGGGTCCACATAACCCAAGTTTAGTCGAATGAAATTTAGCAAGAAGAAGGGATATTGTAAGAGATGAGTTCTAAACTTTCTTCATGCAAGGTAATGAAAATTTAAATCTAGAGAGTAAATTTCCACTATCAAGCAAGATATGACACATAACAATATAACATGAAGATTTTAAAAGATTATTAAGAGTAACCACCAAGTATAGGAATAATAAGGAGAATTCCATGAGTTTGATAAATACCACATAGTTTACATGGAACACAACATACTGTAATAACCAAATTTAAGTTTTCAACTAAGGTTAAGTGATATTTTCATAGTTCATTGTTTAGAAAAGGCTAACAGAATCAACCATGGCCAAAATTTTGTACAAGGGACATGTCTACTCAAGGTCCCATAATTTGAGATCACACAAGATGAGGTTAATCAACAAGGAAGGACACCTAAAACAACAAAACATTTACAATCGAGGAAACTATTTATGGAAAGCACTTATATAACTTGAGAGGGTATAATCAAATTTTCATGGTAATACTAAGAAAATTCATGACCACAAGTTTTCCTATAGTCTGATTTTTACACCTTTGTTTTTAAGAACCAAACACACCACACCAACCAAATTTAGAGACATCAACCATTTAGCAAAAGAAAAATATATATATCTCCCCTAGCAACTAACATATCAATACAAGAAGTACCATTCTCAATAACACAATGGGATTTATTTATCTTATTTCCTCCTCAAGCTCAGCATAACCATAAAGAGGGCACAAGAAACACCAAGGAGCACTCAAGATAGCTAGGGATAAAAAAAAGTAACAAGGGGGTCCAACTGCAATTCAAGGTGCATCGTGACAAAAGAGAATAACATCATCTTGCACTTTCCATCGTAATGGCAAGGGGAAACAATAACAAGGTGACACAAGAAAATATGAAGAAAAGAAGACTTCCCATAGTTATTTTATATCCTTAACATACGTTGCCTTAAAATCACAATGATCTAGGTTATCAAAGACAAGACAACACGCAAGGAGGTTGCTCCTTAAACAAGAGGTAACTCTCAATCCAAAAATACCACAACTCACACTCATCAAGCTACGGGACGATAAGGGTATGATGACCCAAAAATCTCACAAAGAAAGGCACATACATCTATGAATAAGAATGTACTAAGAAAATAGAAAACATTACTATCCACTAGGTGTTTCACAATTCTGGGCAGGTGACAGAATACAGGTTCAACTATACATTGCATTCAATACACAAAAATCTTACTTATTTTATAACTCAACTAATCAAGTCAAAAGATGTAGTTTTTTTTATAAGCACATTCTTTTATGAATTTTCTTAATTAAGCTTCCTCCTATTATGACATCACAAGTTTTTGTTATAAGGACCACTAAGGGGCGTGATATCTCGTCATTCTATAAAGGTGGATATATATATATATATTTATTTATTTATTTTACTCCTAGGGGAGGTATATGGACACAATTTTTTTTTCCTTTCTATTCTTCTACATGGTTTTTATTTCTTCTATTAATCTACCAAGGTTAAAGCAAGAACCATTTTCTCTTTCTATGTTCCAGTTTATTTGTTAAACTTCAAGGCCAAATCTCCTCAATTATAGTTTTATGATGTTTGGGTGAGTCAACATATCAATTAGAAATTTAATGAGAAGGAAGGGTAAACATATCACACTATTAATTTTATGGGAGAGAGAGGTAAATAAACACATCACATTTTTAATTCTAAAGAAATAAGGGACATTCAACAAAGAAAACACATTATTAATTTTGTAAAAACTAGGAAAAAATCAGCCAACATGGATCACAACAATATTTTGATATTTTTGCACTAATCACAAGTATCATAAAACATTCCTAGTGGGTTCTACAAGTCTCAAAAGAATTTACAAGGAAAGCTCATTAAGGGAACATAATTACTTTAACAATGTTTGTTGTTTTGGCAAAAACATTTTACTCACATGATAAGACAAGGAAAGTTTTCAAATCTACACCCATATTACCACATGATACCACCAACCAAGAAATTGCAATGACAAGGCAAGATTTCAATTAAAAGAACACCACATACTTACTACAAAGCATCAAATGTAAGCAGACAATCAACTATCTATTCAACATGGATTTACGACCAAGAGTTACAGTTTCACAAGAAGAATCACATTATAAAATACCACTGAGATTAAATTATCAAGGTCTAATTATAGTAACTTCACAAGTGGCACGGTCCAAAAGACTCAAAGCATCCATAAGTGTCTCCACGTAACCCCAAGATTGATAGGTCAATGTGAACAAAACAAACACACTTTACTAAACACACTGCCTAAATGGGCTTAAATCTAATCATAATTACCAAGATGCATACAATCTACAAGTCAGTACTTTTTACAATGAAACACGGAAATCATGATAAAACTTAGCATGCCATTGATGAAAGGTCTTACCAAATAACCATATTTTCGCTAATATCCACAGCCATCCAAAAGCAATCCAATCCTAACATAATTCATCAGCCCACAATTAAACACCTCTACTCTGATGAGGTTCAAGATCTTACTGGATTGTAAGAGAATCCCCACCACCATTAACAGAATGCCAACTAGAATGCATAACACAACGAAATCTCTATCTAGCAAGGTTGAGCAACAAAAAAGTCACTCTAAGATCCTAGACACACTCAAGGTTATGTGCATCTAAAACCAATGCATAATTTTAACCACCTAAGAGGACATTCAAGACACCTAGGGTGCACCCCCATATGATAAAGTGTCATAAGGAAATAGTGTAGAACCAACTCAATAACATTCAAGTGAGAATCATGTAACATTTTGCTAAGTATCTAACAGATAACGAGCTTTGAGTCACCAGTAAAAGTAACATCCAAGAAATATCGACGATCAAGGAAAGTGGATAAGTAGCCACATTACAAAGTCTGAAAATTATTGCAAAAATATAAATAACTAAAAGAGGCTAAGAGCTTCTCAAATAAATCATAAAATAAGATGTTAGTCCTTATTAAAATAACAAAAGATTACGAATGTAAAGCACAAAATTTAACACCACATTCACTCCACAACCCTTCATGGCCGCCAATAGGAGTACTCTACCTCAAGGTCAGTTCCAAGAAAACATACATAGGATTGGGTCATAAACAACACCCAGACTTAATGTCCACTTTCCCATATGGGTAACAAAATGAAAAACTGACAACCAGACCATCTTTCCTAACCACTGAAGGAAGGAAGCTCTAAACAACTTCTAATTAACTCTTCCCAACCCTAGATCACAATCACTATTGTCCAACCACAAGAATCACACCATACAATTTATCATTCCAACCACTCCAATAAGGAAGGGTCTTAAAATGGCTTAACACATTATAAAATTAAATCAAGATTTAGGACTTGTAAACCAACACATTTTTAAAGGGGAGGCAAGTTTTGTAAGAGATGGACCAAATTTGCACAATAAACTTCACAGAATAATATTCTTCACATTGTATGTTGATGTTCAGATACATTTACATATATATAGGACATATAATTCCTATATTTTAGGAGGTAGCCTTAACTACTTCTCCCACGAATATCTCCCACACTCTATATACGTGAGTGGTTAAAACTCACCAAAAAATAATTGTTATATGTTGTTTTATATAACAACCATATAACATAATATACTAACAATACTATTTCACTCACACACTATATGTATATTATTATTATTGAGTTATAAACTCATATAATAATAATATATTACAAATATTATTCAATCCATACAAATGCGAGCACTAACAAAGTATATTTCCCAACATTCCCCCCCTTAGTACGAACATGGGGAAAACCTGCCTTTGTATTTGCACCTGCTCATGATCTGGTGATTTTCATAGGATAATCACAAACCTCAAGGATGGTTTTGCAAATGGTTGACCAAAAATCGAGAATGGTGGTTTTGCAATTGGTTTACCACAAACCACAAAGTGATGGTTTTACAAATGGATTACGAACAACCAAGAATGGTGGTTTTTTTATTGGTTTACCACAAACCACAAATAGAGGTTTTCAAGTGGTTTACATACAACCACATCATGATATGGAAAGTACTATTCTCAGCCCTCATCACATCTCATTGCAGGGAATAACATATGAAATTTTGTTGAAATCTGCTACTCATCCATACATAGGAAAAATTGACATAATGGAAATGGAACATTGGATCATGTTCCCCCCCTCAAAGTGAAATTTACACTTATTCAATCATGAACACTGCAAACAGAAACACTGATACTGGAACTCTGAAGAAAACATGACAAGAAGCACATGACACGAGCTGAAAGAAAATACACCACAAAATGTCACCAAACCATCTGTGCGGCCCCGTCATTGGCAACTAACGAGAGGTCACTGAATGACCTCCAACCTCCGATGCCTCCTGCCTCCGGTTTCATGCTGTTAGCTCAGCTAGATTTGATCATGGAGCTCAAATTTTCATACCTCATTCAGACGTCAGATACCACCGAAAATGCGTCCGTAAGGAAATTTTTTTTACAATTTTACGACACTTTGAACTATTTACAATGACATGACTAGACTTGAAATGAGATGAAAATCTGATTGAATCTTTACGAATGTCCTAAATCACTTATTTTAAATGACAATGACTAGAAATATAAAAAGTAATAAATTGAGATTACTTTTTAATTTAAAATCACATTGACTAAGACAATACCAAAAAATGTTTCGACTCTTTTAACAATTTGACTCTTAACTTCGACAACACAACTTGACTAAAGACATATTTGACCTAATAATTTGTTTCAACTATTTTGACACAAAAAAAAACTTGACTATGGAATTCAACTTAATATATGGAAAATATGAATGGGTTACCAAAACACATTAAGACACAATATGCTAAAAATAACGGACTCGTGAAAATATTATAGATATGACCTGAATGGTAATTGACTTATAATATGGCATTTTTAAGCCATTGCATGTATTATGAGCACAAAAACCTCTTTCTGTTGGTGGCAGCTAGTCGGCAGTAGAGTGCCAAGTGGAGTAGGCGGGTGTGGATCCATATTTTACAAAATATCAGATTCAATCACTTGGCACATAGATCGATTAATCACATATAATGTTATTTTTTGAGCTATGCGTTGAGAAGAAGATTCAGCAGTGTAAACTCTGAGTCCATAGTAAATTAGTTCCAAATGTAATTTGACCAATATATTCGATGCAAACAATATTAGGCACATGGGTATGGTAGTGCACACTCAGTCTAGCAATTAATCTTATTTGCATATAGATGGATTCACGTGATTATATTCAAATGATTTCAAGATTCAAATGAATGAAAGCATTGTCAATGATCACACAAGTCTAAGGTGATGCAAGAATATTTTAACAGATCCCGCAGAGAATGTGGTTGACGGCCCTCAGAAAATGGAAAATGCCAGGTCTGTGCTCAAGCTTCCATCGAAATCCACGTAATTAAACTGATACACAATAAACATACTACGGAACTACACATTTCATAACACATTCACAGGGGAAAAATAACAATGTCTGCCCCTACTAATAAATTAAACTTCCATCACAAGCAGCTTCTGATATTCTCGCTCTGATACCAGATGTAAGAGATGGACCAGATTTACACAATAAACTTCACAGAATAATATTCTTCACACTGTATGTTGATGTTCACATACATTTACATATATATAGGACATATAATTCCTATATTTTAGGAGGTAGCCTTAACTACTTCTCCCACGAATATCTCCCACACTCTATATACGTGAGTGGTTAAAACTCACCGACAAATAATTGTTATATGTTGTTTTATATAACAACCATATAACATAATATACTAACAATACTATTTCACTCACACACTATATGTATATTATTATTATTGAGTTATAAACTCATATAATAATAATATATTACAAATATTATTCAATCCATACAAATGCGAGCACTAAAAAAGTATATTTCCCAACACGTTTACACTACACTAGAAGTTCACAAAAATCAATTTAATTTGACATTCTTGGTTGCCCGGGTTTAGATAAACACCACTAAGAAAGAACAACAATTTAAACAACTGATTATTTTATTATTATTTTAATTCTGACTGTTTAGAGTAATGTAATATTTCTTCATATGTATTTCTTTTATCATTTTTCAAACAAGGTTGTTTTCTAGATTAAAAGTGTGCTAAGTTTAAAGTTCATGTCTCAAGTTTTGTAGTGTACACAAGGGTCCAAGTTTTGAACCCACGGCTCTGATACCAAGTGTAACACCCGCTATAGCAAACCACTTTAGACCCAAGAAAAAAAAAAAAGGATTAGTTAGGAAACAATTATGGAATAATTTTTCTTGTTTAAAAGTGTCTACAACCCTCCTACAATACCGAAGTTGACACAAACAAGTGAAAGTTTTGAGGTCAATTAAAACCAAAAGTTAATATTTTTCCCATTACAACAATTATTAAAGTTCTCGAGGTCAAATCTTAGGTTAGAATAATCATTTAAAATTAGAAAGGGTAATTTCTCACTTACCCACTCCCAAAACTCTCTTAAAAGATTCAACTTGATTTTTCTCATAATTAACACACTCAAAAATTCTTGAAAAGACTCTCACTAGATAGGATATTCCCTTCCCTTTCTGGTGATATAAATAAGTCCTCCTAACTCCTCATATTTCCCAAGTTATGGGCCGACAGGCCTACGAGCATGTGGAAGAAATTTTGCCCTTAGTGCTCTTGGGTGAAAAGCACATTTCATCTCCATGTGCCTGCACACTCATGGTGGGGCATCACACCCAAAAGGAAAAATTTGAACTTGGGGTTTGCTAAGAACACGTGTCCAAAATCCATGCCTAGGCGGGAAGGCGGGTCGCTGGAGGTAAAACAAGATTTTTTACTTAAGTTAAAAAGGGCGAAAAGGAACATTTCAGCCCGCTCCTCTTTCAATGCACTGAGACGCCACGCGCTAACAAATGATTGGATGTGGTCCTAAGGGGATCATTGGGAAGGTTTTATCTTTGAAGCGCAAATTTTAAATTATTTCCATGCCTCCGTCGTGGCATCGTAGAGCCACGTGGCATCCATCCATTGGTTGCGGGCTGGCGTGGCCGTGGAGAAATTTTTTCCAAATTTACTTTTCAGACTTAGAAATTTTTCCACCAAAGGGGAATATGCGGGATTGCAGAGCTGCAGGGAATTTTGTGACTTTTTGCCAAAGTACTCTAAGTAAAATTTGGGCCTGTGGGTTCGATTAACAAAATTTTCCCCTTAACTAAATTTAAATTTTGAGCTCGAGATGAAGTAAAAACTTCATAAGGTCATAACATTTGACTGGGAAGTAAAGTTTTGGCTAGAGAGGACTTTTTGGAAATATCTCAAAGTCCTCTTTCCACAGGAAGCTTAAAATTATAATTTTTATAAAATTTGAAGGGTCAATTTTAAGAAAACGTTCTGCAGGATTCTAAAATGTGAACTGGACTTTTAAATTATAAATTTTGTTCAAATCCGACATTCTTTCTTTCACAACATGCCATACAGACCTAGGGAATTTCACTTGGCAGAATTGAGGATGGATTACAAGGGTTAAATTTTTTGATTGATTATCAATTTGAAATTCCCCTAATCGACAACAAAATGACTGTAAATTTTAACTATGTCCGATTTTCAAAATTTTTATAAAATTTTCTTGATTTGTAAAGACTATTTAGGATCCTTTTGGATCATACAAGTTTAATTTAACGTTTAATTTCGTTTTTGAAGGTTGTAGAGTTGTTCTGTACATTTTTGATGAAAAGAATATTTTCCAATTTGAAAATTATCTAACAGAGGTCTACAACTTCTAACTCGAATTGATCCATTTACATTCATAAAACTATAAAATGTGAATACATTCTAAACCAATATTACAATTTTATATTTCCTTCAATCCAAAAATGTAAAAAGAGAATGCAGTACCACTTTTTGAAATCAACATTTCAAATGAAGTAGAGTAATATGTTGTCTTCATACGTGTTTCATTTTTTTCAATTTTCCAACAGAGATTTCATACCGCATTTCAAACACATATTTTCAATGAAAACAATATCATTTGATCAAGGAAAACACTTCTATTAATTCAAAAGAAAACTCTTACAACTTTTTTCCTATTTATTTTCAAAATACAACATACCAAATTCATATCTTTCTTTTTTGTTCATAGGACTGAATACAAGATATATTCTTCCATAATCAATTTCAACTTTCATAGCTAAAACGGAGTAGTCTTTCCAAAAAATAAATA
The DNA here is from genome assembly GCA_019776745.2 of Taxus chinensis. Taxonomy (NCBI): domain Eukaryota; kingdom Viridiplantae; phylum Streptophyta; class Pinopsida; order Cupressales; family Taxaceae; genus Taxus; species Taxus chinensis. The sequence goes on from CM034149.1 coordinate 144,771,090, forward strand.
TACAAGATCATCCACTTCAAAGTGGGAAAACGTTACAATAAGAAATAATCTCAACAAGCACTTTCAAACTTGTCTATTTTTTCTACTCCAGAATAGCAACATGAATATCCTCTATTTTCTTAAGACAATGCTCTTCACCCAACCAAGACATCCAATGAAAAGGAGAATCCATCCTTCTTCATTGGCCCTCGATCCCCAACCACATTGTAATAGAAGGTGTGTTTTCAACACATGGCAATTACAGGATTCACACAAAGCACAACAATTCTCATTCAAAACACAGTCCAAAACTTGAACTGTAGTTTACAACCATTAGAAACATAACATTTGACAACAATACTCAAGCTTTACAATTGCAAGACAAAGGAGCAATGAAACTATGGGTGATGTTGCTTATGCCTCCCGAGGGGAAATGGGTGTCACCACCTAAGAACAAACCGCCAAAATATACACATCATATGAAATCCTTCTGACATGCCCTTATGCCTCCCCCAAGTACCCCTTATTCATCCCATTTCCTTATGCCTCCCTAACCTCTTATGGCACCCCATAACGAGTAAATAAATGCAAGATATTTCTTTGTAAGGTAGAACCCAAATCCCAACTCCCTTTACACTTATACCTCCCCAAAACACCTATGCCTCCCGTAAAATACCCCATAGTCTTCTCCTACACCATTCATAGGCCATCTACCAAAACCAACAACAAATAAAACAACACATTCGGACATTCTACCATTCACATAAGTATAGAAATGAAAGGAAAACATTTCTAAGAGATAAGCTCTTACCTCTCCATGATGGAGTTTGTTCCAAGTTCAAAATAGTAAGTTCTCTAATGAAAAACAATCCAAGAGATCAACAATCAACAAATATGCAACCATCTCCAACTTTCTCCCAATTTGCAAGAGCTCCCAAAAAAAACCCCAAAGCAAGTCACCAAAAATGAAGTGATAAAAGTGAAGGCCCCCCAAAACAAGGTAAGGAATTTGAATTTTATAGAAGAGGGAAGAGAAGAGGATTAGGTGGATCCATGTAGGATGCCACTTCACACATCCTCAACCCCAACACAAAAGTCAACTTCATTATCCAAGGCATATTAAATAGGTGTCTGAATAATATGACAATTTACTTACACACTCCAACACAAGCCCACACTCCATAACGATTGAAATTAAAAATATGTAAGAAAGTGCAATTACAACTTACAACTTGACTTACAAAAATGCATAATAAATGCTAGATTTAGACTCTCCAACCATAGGTAAGGTTGGTATGCAATTTTAAGAGGTATGTGACAAGTTTAACTTGTCCTACAAGCATCCAAAATTAACCTCCAAGGACAAATTCGAATTTCAAAGAATGTGGAGTGTTTCATGCTCCAAAAATCAACTTACACATCACTTATAACACTTAATCCAAGAGCCATTAGCTCTAATAAATGCATTCTTATGAACCATTTGATTACTTAATTTTAACAATATGATTACTCACAATATTGACACACAATCTAATTCAATAATGAAAAGGGAAAGCTCATCACTTAAAAAAACACATACAACATTAACAAAGGACCAATTAAAATAAAAACATAAATCTCTTGGTCACATTCGAAGGTGGTCCCCCAATGGGAATCCTTAGCAACAATCAAACACACATAACAAAATAATTTTCCATGGTGTCCTTGTTGAATTCATCTATAATTCCAATGTGGTTGGTCTCCAATCCCCCGATGTGTGTTGTGATATTTTTTTTAGAAACTGCAAAACACAAATAGCTCCTTTGGCCTCGTGGCCATATCAAAACATCCAATATATATATATATATATATAATTCCAAAATTATCAATATATATATGAATCAAAAAAACATCTAGACAATCAACAGTATCATTTACAATCTCATCAACAACTATATGATCATCACATTAAATCCAATTTTCTAGGTCTACTCAACATATCAAAATATCACATGTCCAAACAACATCCATAAATATAACCATGTCAACAGCATGTCAATATCCATATAAATGTCTCTAATAACCCACATGCATCATATATGAATCAAAGTCAATAATAATCCATGATCTAACATCTAACACCATACTAAATCAAAACTATAATAATATCCAAAATATAGCCAGCAGTATTAGGATCAATATCGAAAGTGTCCAAGGGAAGTGGGCACTACAATAAACGTCATCCTTATCATCATGGTTATCTTATCTCAATCATTTTCATTGTCATTTTCGTTCTCATCCTCGTTGTCACAATCATCATCATCTTTGGCATCGTTGTCGTTTCATTATAATCTTAGTCATTATCATGATCAATTTATTCATCTTCACCATTATTGTCATCATTATGATTGCCATCTTCCTAGTCATGGTCATTCGCATCCACCATTATTATGTCATTTTCATCATCATTTTTCTACATGTTTATCTTTTACGGTTTATGAATCAAAGTTTTATAATTAATAATCTATAAATTATTATGTTAAAAATATATGTTATTAGTATTATTAATATTAATATTGTAACAAATTTATATCACTATACTTATTATTATTAATATTTTCGGCATCATCACCATCATCACTTTCATTGTCATGTCATCATTTTCATTATTGTCTTTATCATCATCAAAATTTTCATCCTCATCATGATCGTCTCTTAACATCACTGCCACGATCATCATCATTGTCATGATCTTCATTATCATCATTTTCATCGTCATCGTCATCGTCTTTATCTCATCATCATGATTATCAGTACTCACCATCATTGACATAATCATTATTATCTTCATTTTCATCGTCATGATGATGACGGTGATTATGTTAACGATAATAATGAAAATGATTATGATGACAATGATGGAGGAAAGAATGATGATGATGGCAATGAGGATGATGAATATGACATCAATGATGATGGTGATGACCACAACCACTACAAACATAATTACTATTATTTCAACATTAAGTATTAAAAACAGAATATTAAATATCAATATTAAATAGTGAATAGTAAATATTAAATTAAATAAGATTTCAAAATCATATTAATATTATATAATCATTATTTATATGTAATAATATACTTTATATACAATAATATAATTAACAAATTAATATTCATATATTATGATAATTATTTAGATATTAGATTATAATTTATTTTAAATAATCTTATATTATCAATTATTATTAATATTATCTTATAATTTATAATAAATTTTCTATTGGAGTTGCCCTTAATATTAGTTAAATAAAAGAGAGTTACGCAGTAAGGGTGACCGGATAACACATGGTCCCAGAAAACGCCACAAGGGCACCAACACAATAGAAAACTCCACAAGGGATACATTAAAACACCTACACAATAACTAGATAACATAAAACAAGCACTGCCATTAAGCACACACCACCGCACCAAGAGGAGGGGGAGGATCAACTTGAGGTTGGAGGAAATATCCACTATTAGGCTATGTCCAAGGAGGATCCACCTGCCAACCGTTGTGATCAAGATACTGCATTTACAATGGAACCATAATTCCCAAACCAGGGGCCAAAGATCTTGTAATGGTATGCATGGCTAACGATGGAGAACCCCAATGTGGAGAGCTGACAACACCTTTCTTTCATGGGGGTAGGTTGTAGCCCATCCTAGAGGAGGAAAGGGATGAAGGGTGGCCACGAGGGGAGGAAGAATGGTCGATGCACGAGTGGCTTCTCCAATGTGGTCCTACAGGAGGTGTTCATCACGGTGGTTAACATCAAGGTTGTGGATGCTGAGGAACTAGTGGAACCCAACTCATAAAGCATCTCACACTCCCCTAGCGATCAAGAAGATCATGCAGATGAGAAAAATCCATGGTGACCTTGGTGGCTTGAGCTTGAATTTTTATACGAACATTAGCTAGAATAATCACCTTATCATTAGTGGAAAAGAAAATAAGAGATTGATCTTGCTTGAAAATTAAAGCATTATGAGATTCTCAGATATGAAATATAATACAGCCATGAAACAATTGCAAAAATGTATAAACATAAAAGGGACAAGGATTGAAGTCTCCAAATAAGGCTACGTGCTAAGGAAATAAGTCAGTTTGATAGGGTTGTGTAGTGCACGACAAAAAATAATAAATAAACAAATAAATAAAACCAAAATTATAACAATAAAAGAAGAGTGCGTTAGGTGGAAATTGGATGATGAGGGTCATCAATCCTCACCATTAATAAGGTCAATCTGGGTTGGTGTCCAAAGGTAGTATGCATTAAGAGAAGAAAAATTTGGAAAGCAACTCCTTTAAACACAAACCAAACTTACATAAAATAAATCACACTTGTGGAAATTGAAAGGCACACTTGTAGAAATAAAGTTTGCTTGAAAGAAACACACTTGCATGAATTGAAAGGCACACTTGCATATATTGAAATTGTTGAATTAGAAATAAACATAATTAAACAAAACATCTGCAGGTTCACAACAAACTACATTTTCACAATACAAGCATAAAAACAATACAACAGAATGAATTACAAACAAATGAATAAACATAAACATAAATACAAAGATCCATCTTCCTTGGAATGAGTGGTGAGCTCATTCCTTGGAAGAGTATTTAAATCATACTTCTGAGATCTTAAAACTATAGAATATTTGAGAGGAAAGAACAAATCTTTATTTCTTGGGAGAAAAGCATTACATATCTAAGTGTGGAAGGTTGCATTTATAATTCATGCATCCAACCAAATACTTATTTTAGGAAATAAAATCTAATCTTATCTTTATTTCAATCCTAACAACTAAGATCTACATCTCTACAAAATATGGAGAGATATATATTATTGGGGTCAAATCTTATCTTACTTATTTTTGAAAGATTTTCTCCCAAATCTTCTCCTTGATTTTTGGTAACAAGAATCATAATGATTTTATTCTTCTACATTATTAGAAGAACGATTTTTCTCAAAATATGATTTTAACCAAATACCTTTCTCATATTTTGCATTTGACTTTGTTGTTTTTAACTATGGAACTTTTGACACTTGTATGATACATTTTTTCCTCATATGCAGTTCACTAAAAGTTAGATTTATCTTCATTGGTAAATCCTATAGAAAATATGAATATTTTTTTTGTTAAACACATTTCTATGAAAAAAATCATCTCTAATGTTTTCCATTTAACTTTTCTGTTTCTTCTTATGGAATGTTTAGCGCTCGTCTAATACAATTTTCCTCATACTACATCTCACTAAAAGTTAGATATATATTTATTGGTAATACCTGTAGAAAATATGAATGAGGTTTTTGTTAATCACATTGATATGAAAAAAAACCTCTCCCATATTTTCCATTGGATTCTCCAATCTTTCACAATTCCTTAAAAACTGTCAAAATTTGCCTAGTTCCGGAACTAAGCCTGCGAGTTCGTGAACTAAGCCCGCAAGTTCTAGAACTAAGCCTGTGAGTTCTAGAACTAACTCTGTGAGTTTCAGAACTAAGCTTCTAAGTTCTAGAACTAATCCTGTGAGTTCTGAAGTGAACTTAAAACAACTATAACTTTTGCATACGATCTCGGATTGAGATGATTTTTTTTGAGCTTGCATAATTTTTCGAGAGGAATCTGAATATGAAATTGTATTTGAGTTTACATATACCATCCATGATCAATTAAAATTTTCTCAATACTAGCATCATCTTTCCTTTATGGCCTGCATACATAAGACATTGCATCTTTTCCCAAATAATCAATAGGATTAGTCAACAAAATAGATAACAAAAGATTTCTAAAGAATGAACAAGATATATATCCTATATTCTATATTAAGAAAACTATAAGTTCTTAGATTAAATTTAAATACACTTTCAAGGGTAACTTGGAAGGAAAAAATAATGGTAATTTATGGCCAATTTATGGCCTCATAAGTGGACATGGGGGAAGGAGAGTTGCAGGGTATAAGTGTCGTGAGATATCTTCAACTTGTCATTATCCTTGATAGCAAATCATGCATTTTTTTTAGACTCCAAATACAAAACCACGTGAAACCCATGTGCTAACATTAAATAATTTAGCAGCAGTTGGTGTTTTTATTTATGTCATTGAAAGTGTCACTCTTTATTGCTATCCCGTGTATACCTTTGCAGGAGTTTGTGTGTTTCACTCTCCCATACGTCTCCTTGCCAGTATTTTCTCACCATTGCCAAAACTTGAGCTATGAGGAAGAGTATGCACATCTATCAAAGAATAAAACATGGAGGATTTATCAGATTGGGTAGTTGGAAGCGCTCTGGTGGATAGGTATGTAAAATTTGGAAGCATGTGTTTGACATGTGAACTATTCAGCTAAATTCTTGAAATGTGGCCTGATGAATTACATTGATGGTAGAAAATGTGCAAATTGGGTCTGTTAAAAATTGCATAGAACCTTTCAAAAAAATGTAGGATAGGGTTCACAACCTTTGTGACCATCCTCCAGCCTGTGACAAAATAGAGGATTTAGCATATGAATTTTGTCAGATATTGAAGTCAGGAGTGCCCAGGAAGACGTGGCTATAGTTACCCTGGTAGGTATGGGTGTAAAATGTGGGAGCATATACATGGCGTATAAACTAATCGACAGAATGTCTTACAAAAAATGTGGTCTTTTGGGAAAAATAAACTGTGGGATTTACACGGAATGGGTTTTTTGTTTAAAGAAAGAAACAATTCCTTCCCTCTTTATTTTTTTTGGTTTTCATGGTTGGATGTTTCTGATGTCTATGTTTCAATAAAACATAATTGAAATATGATATCAACATACCCAAGTTTAGATCTTCTCATGTGGGTGTTGATGTTAAGATGGTACAGTAGATCTATTCAGTAATGTCAAGGTTTTATGGATTTATTTAGAAGGATAAAAGGATAGCGAAGGTTATCATTAAAGGTGTGGGAAGATATATCAATAAGGCCGTGACTATAGCAGATATTATCAAGAAAAGGATACCTATTTTGCATCAAAGTTTTTATAATAGATCGATTGTTATCACTAACTCATGGGAACCTCTAGAGGAAGGCCTTCTTCCACTAGAGACCACGAGATATGTATCCATTATTATAGTTGTGCTGTCAACTAGAGATATAGATACAAATTCCTCTGGATATCAACCTCCCTCACAAATTGATCATAGTGCACCATTGAAAAAATGTTAATTACAATGGACGAGGGGCACCTAGGGTAGAGGAGGAAATTTTATGATGGAAAGAAAATGGTTCATGGCAACCCATCTGAGCATTGATCATCAAACTAGGATTTTTTAGGTTAGGAGAATGTAAACTAATTTTTTTTTGTGGATGGGTTGTTGATGCACGTGAACTATTTGGCATAATTTTGAAAGAGATTTGAATCCTTGCGGTGTGCGGGTGAACCTTCTTGGAAAAACCTCTTGCACTATGAAAGCTAATTCCTCCTAGGTGTTGGTATCCAAATTCATTATCGCTTTCAATTCGAGCAGCAACACAGGCTCGAGATAGATCATAGTGTATATCATTTTATAGCTAGGAAGGATATCTAATTGTCCCTTTCTTACTCAGATTTTTGGAGATATAGATAGCACCTTTAATAGGATTTGACCTTTCCTCAGTACTTTAGGTCATACCTCTTCGACCAGGGTGAGAGGACCCTTAGTGTAACCTTTGTTTGATGAAGGAGATGGAGTTATCCTTCTTTTGCAAAAATTCTATGAATAGAACCTTGGGAAAATATGGTTAATACTCCATGATTTAACTCTTAAGAGTTGTCACTTCTAAATGATGGAGATACTTTCAACACAAGGCTAGGGTTACTGAAGACATTAAGAAATCCTGATTGTTCTGCATATTTTTGCAAGTAGATTTTGTTCCTTTGTTAATACACATGGAAAAAAGGGGTAGTTCAGGGTGGATTTATGGTTTTTGAATAATTTTGTTGGGAGATGAAGCAGGATAAAGTTGATTATACCAGATCTTCGAAGGGACTTAATAATAATGAAAAAATCAACAATAGAAATCTTCAGAACAATTAAGATGTTCCTTCAACTAGAAGGTGTGCTTCAATGAAGGCCTTGATCAACACATTTTCATGTAATCTTTGAGACTCCAACATGAAGGATCAAATTGAAAGACTCAATTAAATACCAAAGTTTGTGATTAATCACACCTAAGGTACACTTGAAGACTTACAAGAAATATTTATCAACAAATGACAGTGAATTGATTTTAAATTTGTTTATCTCATCCAAGATGAAGGCTCTTCTTGAAATGAAATTACAAATACCATTAAACTGTCACAGGGACGAGATCCTGTGTGATTTAAAAAAAAATTCAACATAAGATTGCAATAGGAACTATAGAAACTATTTGCAGACATTCTAAAACAAAGCAGACACAAATTTCTAGAGATTGGACACAAATTAATCTCAAAATTGCTTATTGTAATTAGCAGGGGAAAGCTTCCATAGAAATATCAGTGCTCATCAATGGCTATACATAGGCAACAAACTTGACATGATATAAAATGTAATACATAAGAAAATAATAGGTTATCTCGGCTTTGGTCTCTCACAAAGATGAATTTCTCAAATTTTCTCTTAGGAATTCAAACTCCAACCATTTGCAAGAGTATTCTCGTTGCATTTATATATTTTTCTCACTCAATTTTCCCCCCAAAAGAGAAGATTATTCAAGGGACATTTTCTTATTACTAATTTGTTTCAGAAAGTTACATTTAACAAATTCAGATATGAAATATGCCATGTGGACCAATTGTGAACTGATCACATTTCTTGGGCCCTTGATTAATGACTAGGATGCCATGCCACAATGTTTCAGGAGTCCTTTTAATCATTCTAATTATGTCATGTGAGAAATACCCTTTTTAATCATTTTCTAGAGACTCGACACATCTGTACATGACAGGTAATATTTTTCACTCTCAAGGCAACACCTTTTCCATCTTTTGTGCCTGCACTTTCATCATTTTATCCCTTTTTCCTCTATTTCATATACAATTATTCCCTACATCTATGTCCCCTGGTAATTCCCTTTTTTGAAAGTGCCTGAGCAACTCCAACTTCAAAATATTAACCTTAACAATACTTGGACTCATAATTTAAGTTTCAAATCCATTCAAAGGCACCTTACATATAGAGAGGAAAAAGAGTTTTATCAAAGAACGAGGAAAAAAATGTGTATTTGTGTCTCCAGGTGTCTTGGAGAAAAAATGGTTAAAAAATAAGATGAAATGCACAGCAACTATTGATCCCACCCCTTTTCCACTTTATATCATAGTTGTCCATGTGTTTCCTTGATGCAACTGTAAAGGAGAAGCACAAATGTAAGTTCCAAATAAGCGCAATCCTTCCACGTACCCTAGGCCCAAGAAAAATGCCTTTTGGCCTTTGAAAAAGTCTTGGTGAAAAAAGGACCCAGCGGAAGCCTCCACGTGTCTTAATGGCCCATTTTGAGATGGTCCCCAAAAGAAGAGACCCCAAACAAATGCGGGCTCAACATGTGTCTTAGTCTGACAGAGTCGGTTTAAAAACTTGAAGGTTCAGTAGAAGGCGCCATGTGTCTAGGGTCTGAGATAGTTTCCTTTAGCCATTGAAAAGTCCAAGCAAAGGGAAAAGTGAACGGAAGCCTCTAAGTGTCCTCCTAGTGCTTCTTCAAAATAAACCTTAGGGGCCGGTCCCAAACAAGCACAATCCCTCCACGTGTCCCAATTTTTTAAAAGGTTTCTTGAAAATTCTAAGTATGCGAAGACCTGGCAGAACCCTCCACGTTCCTCCATGGTGCAACTTTGAGATGGTTCCCAAGAGCAGAGACCCTGAACAAGCACGAGCTCACCACGTGTCTCAAGCCTTAAAATATTACTTTGAAAAGTTTAAGTACAAAGTGGAGCTAGCGAAAGCCTCCACATGTCTCCCTGTCGCAATTGTTAAGGTGGGACCCTAAGGTGGTTCCTCAAATGAGTGCCAACCCACCACATGTCCATGGCCTGCCAAAACTGTACTGATTGCATGAAAAATATTTCTAGGTATATGAAAAGCAACGGAAACCTCCGCGTGTCCCCCCGGCGCAACTCCAAGGCCAAACCAAAAAGGTAATTTTTAAATAAGCATCGTTCCTCCATGTGGACAAGTTTTGGTTTGAAGTGAGCCTTAGAGTTTTTAAATTTCCTCACCTAGCCACATCCAACTAAAAAGGGCCACATTTCCTCTAATTTTGAGATGTAAATTTAGCTAGGAAAAATAGACCCATCAAACCATAAAATTTAGGAAAATCACCATTTGAGCCTGAAAAGGAATCTTTCTTCAAGGACAGAAGATTTTAGAAATGTTATAAGGTTCAAATATGAAACTCTGAGCTACATCCAATCATGTTTCCATAGGTATTTGGAACAAAAATGACAGGAAAAGAAAAACCCAAGTTTTACGCCCAATTTACAGACTCTTGCAGATGGATAGAGGAACAAAAAAAAAATTCTGGACCTTTAAGTGATCCTCAACCAAGGAAGGGACTGATCATGGCAACCAAATGGAGGATAGAGTCTTCAAGCACCAATACAAGGAGACAAATAACATAATAGAGGCCACAAACTAAGGAATTCCAATAACAAATGGGGTGAGACTAATTTGAGCACCAACATCGGTTCTGACTCAGAGATGGGCACTCCCTGTGAGTGCCACAAGAATAAATATCAGACTAAGTGCCAAAAATAGACCATTGGGAAATGGAGTCAAAGAATAAATTTGCAGAGCAGAACAACCATAACCATCCTCTAAAAAATGAACCATGAAACCAGCAGAACCAGGTCACCAAGGACTAGAACGAAGAAAAACACAAAAGCAGAAAAGAACAAAGAACTATACACTGGATAAATGCAATATACCTTTATTTTTAGAAATCAATCAAGGAAATGCTTCAAATTCCTGCCATTAACAGACAATTCAAGTAGTTCCCTGTCTAAGTATTTTAGGAAGAAGGTATTTTCACCAATTCAAATATCAATTGAATAAGGGTACATCCACAATGCATCAAATTTACCATGCTTGTCCTTATCTTCATGCCTGCTATCCCATAAAAGCACAAGATCCCCAATGCTAAAATCCCTTGAAGTCACCTTCTTGTCAAATAACTTCTTCAACTTTTCTCTGAACTTCACATGCCTCTGACGGGATGTCCTTCTCTCTTCATCTAACTCGATAATCTAATTGATTCGAGCATCATACGGACCAACTTCTTGATATTCAATTTTTATAACAAACTGAAATGAAGACAATTGCAAATGAAGGAGCAAGAAATCTTGAGTTCCATATACCAACTCGAATGAGATCTTACCAGTAGTTGTTTTGATAGTGATTCTGCCAATCCAAACAACAAAATTTAGTTTCTCACCCCACTTCCTTTTTTTCAGCTCCAAGGTTCTTCTAATGATCTTCAACAAGTTTTTATTGTTGGAATTATCTTATCCATTTCCTTCGAGATTGTAGTTAGAAGCATGTGCCAAATTGATTCCATACTCTTTGCACATTACCACCAAAGGTTTGGCTTTAAAACTCATGGCATTATCAGCAACAATTTTAAATAGCACTCCAAATCTGCATATGATTTGATTCAACATGAAGTCCATGATTACTTGGTGTGTTGCTTTTTTAGTGGGGATTACTTCCACCCACTTAGTGAAATAGTCAGTGGCTACAAGAATCCATTTATGACCAGCACTACAAAGCTCTGAAATTTTGCCAATGAAATCCATTCCCCATTTTCTGAATGGGGCTTCAACTGGCACAGGCTGCAAAGGAAGGGAGCCTGAAGCTTTCATTCTTCTAGAAAAATACTAGAAAGTTTCACATTTCCTAACCAATAGATTTATATCCTTGAAGATATTTGGCCACTGATAACCATCCCTTAAGATTTTGTGTTGTAACTCTTCCAACAAAATGTCCCCCACAAACTCGTACATGGAGATCAACAATTACCTTTGGGGCTTCATCGTTAGCAATGCATCTTAAGAGAACTCCCTTCGGGTTCTTCCAAGCTAACCCAAAATTAGTAATGACATATTTCTGAGAGGCTAACTTAAGAGATATTTTCTAGTTTTTACTCAAATGTTCAAGGAAACATAGATGTCTGAGATAAAATATTATATCTTTGTACCATTCAGAACTTACCAACTTTTCAAGGACATCCACCCTTTCTCCTTCTACTTCATTCACCTCAATAGTTTAAAATTTGCTCTCATCCATAAGCTTAGCTAGGCCAAGACCTATTATTAATTTCATCGTTTGGATATCCATGTCATACTCCTACAACTTGTTCACCCATCTGCATCTTTTGCTTGATACCTCCATCTCTGATAAGATGTCTTTCACCATGGTGTGGGGAACATAAGCAACAACTTTAGAGCTCAAGATGTAGGGTCTGAAAACCTTTGCTGCTTTCACCAAGGAAAATGCTTGCTTCTCCATGATGGTGTACTTCAAATCATCTCCCTACAAAGCCTTATTGAAAAAGGCAACTGATCTCTTAGCCCCTTCATCATCCTTTTGTACCAAAATAGATGCAATGGTATTTTCTGAAGCAAAAGAAAACACTTTAAAAGGCTTCTTGTAATTTGGGGCTTCCAAAACAAGGGCATGCTTCAGTGTTTCTTTAATCCCATTGAAATCTTGAATGGAAGCTTCTTCCCATTTGATAACTTGGTCCTTTTTCAGTATACTAGTAATGGGGATGGTCAGCTCAGCAAAGTTAGACACAAATATTTTGATAAAGTTTATTTGTCCAAAGAAGGATTGAATTCCCTTCTTAGTTCTTAGAATTGGAACGTTGTTGATGGCTTCCAGTCCCTCTGGATCTATCATGACCCCTTCCTTTGATACAATTTAACGAAGCATTTTTTCCTTTTGCACTCTAAAGTGACACTTCTTGGGATTCAATCATAAGCCATACTCTCTACACCTTATCAAAATTCTCTCCAAGTGTTACAAGTGATCATTTCTATTTCTAGAAAACATAGTTACATCATCCTAATAAACAACAATGATATCATTTATATAACCAAAAAATGCTACATCCATTGCTCTTTGGAAAGTTACTCCAGCATTCATTAAGCCAAAAGGAATCCTGACATACACATAAGTTCCCCAAGGAGTAATAAAGGCAGTATTTATTCTTTCTGACTCCTTCACAACAACTTGATTAAAGCCAAAGAAACCATCTAGAGTAGATAACAATTAAGAACCAGTTACTAGTTGTAGCATATTCTCCAAGTTTGGCAGAGGGTAATTATCTTTCAGTGATGCTTTATTCAAGTTCCTGAAGTCTATGCATAGCCTTATGTCACCATTCTTTTTCTTTACAGGCACTAGGTTTGCAACCCAAGAAGAGTACCTTGTGGGTTGAATGATCCCTCCATCCCTCAACTTCTTTATTTCTTCTTACATCTTCAATGAAATGAATGGATTGATGGGCATCTATTTTTTCCTAAAAGGCTTGGCATTAGATTCAAGAGGAATCTCATGTTGTAACAAATCTTCCTTGTATGCCTTCAACTCAGAATAAGACAAAGCTAGGCAGTATTTATATTTCGTCAGCAATTGAATATAGGACTGATTCTCTTCCTTCCTGATATTTCTTCCTAACCAGATTTTAAGTGGCTTTTCCTTTGTACCCAGGTTGTTCTCTTCCACATCTCTTGAAATATACATATTTCTTTCAATAATGCAATCAACATTATCAAATTTTGACTCAAGTACCACAAAACCTTTAGGAATTGTGTTTTTCTTTAGTTGGATGATATCTTTTCCAAATAAATTTTCCTTTCCTTCAGCAACACACACCATTGGTTCCTAATCTATATTTTAGTCAACAAACTCACCTTGGTTTTGTAGAAACCATTTCACCTAGGCATCATCATCAAAAACTTTCCAATTTTTAATGTTATCAGGGACAGATGGCCTTGTTAGTATTTCAACATCATACTCACAAAATAGGAGATGTCCTGCACCTTGTATTTAATTAAAAATGCCAAACATAGTTTGCTAGATCCCAGTTATATGCTTTGACCAAATAGAGACATTGTACAATTCCCAAATGTAGATTCTAGCGCTGCTAACTTGTCTACAACAACATTAAACCTTATATCATGGTGCACAATATTAAAAGAGTCAAACATTTCAATCAAATCCTAGATTGCATGCTTGTATTGTTTCATTCTCTGATTTTTAGTATCATACAATTTTCTAATTTGCTTGACAATCAATTCTGAATCCCCTTTGACAATGATATCCTTTATACCATATTTCCATGCAATTATCAAGCCTAATAACAATGCTTCATATTAAGCAATGTTTTTAGTGCATTCAAAGTTAATTTTGAAAGAAAAGACAAACTATTCTTGGCCTAGAGAAATTAGAACAATGCCAACACCATTTCCAAACATGGAATAGGATCCATTAAATAAAAAGGTCCAAGGTAAACCCACTTGTTCAAGACATTTACACTGATCAATCTTGTGCTCCTTTCCATCATCAAACCCCACAAAGTTATTTGCATCCACATCAGTATAGAACACTTCATAAGAAGCATTATTTGGATCTTCAATGAGGTGCAACATCATTTTCTTTCCATACAAATTTACAAGGATTCCTTCAATTGGAATGGTGGAAAAAGACATATGCATCTGAACACTTCCACCATCACTTTCAACCCACTTTCTTGATAACAGAATGCCCCATTTAGTAGGGCAATCAACAATGACAACATCAAGTTTCAAGTTCTTACCCGAATAAGCTGCAAGTTGTACCACCAAACCCTTCACACACCCTACAACTGGGACCTTTATAGAATCCATTGCAGTACACTTGTCATAGGTTGTTGTCACTTTAATGTTCAATTCATTCATAACCTCTAGGGGCATAACATTGCATGATGCTCCGGAGTCAAACATACAATTGTGCAACAGTTTATCTTTAATAATCAGTGTTGTAAAAAATGGATCAACATTTAACTAAGACTCAACTAAAGATGTCCCCAAGTAAACTTCAGGTGGTTCACTTATCTCCTCTAATGCTGGTGGTTTTTCTAGGTCTGCAATGGTTGATGGAGGGGTGTTTACATAATTTATATTTCTTCCTTGGGAACTCCTATCTCTTCTTCCAACCCTAAATACTCAAAGGCCCTCTTCTTGTGCTCAGGAATCCTAAGAAGTTCAACAATTGGGATAGAAATATTGATCTGACTCAAGACTTGGGCAATGTCATAGGGAATGTATTTGGGAAAAGCATCACTATTATCCAAAATGAGCCCCCTGTTCATTTTGGCTAAATTACCTTCTTTCTTTCCTTTCTTTTTCTTAAATATCAAATTTTACACATTTCAGGCACTCAAAGGTTTTTGGAAATGGCACCATCAGATAGATAATTTTCCCACCTTTGCAGAAAGGTAAAATTTTCCTCCTAACTCCTTGTAAATTTCGAGTTATGGCCCGACAGAGTTTTTTGGGGAAATTTTCCCTTAACAGGCCCGCATCCAATGAGAATATGCCACATGGCGGTGGAGGTTGGGCTAGTGGAGGTAAGTTGGAATATTTTCCAAAGGTTGATAAAGGTGTAATAGGGAAAAACCGGCCTGAAGGCCTGCGGAGGATGGAGAAAAGGCTGTGAAGGCTCCAAATTTAATGAGGATGTGCCACATGTCCATGACAGCGGCGGGAATCGAGGCCACGGAGGAAATTTTGATTTTTTTCCAAAGTTATAGAGGCACAATGGAAAAATTGGAAGCATGCCCCCACCAAGTGACCAAGAGCCAACACGTGTCACTGGGAGAGTGGGGTGCGCAGAAATTTTGGGAATTTTTCCCAATAAAAAATCAAAAAGAAAAATGTGAGGTTTGAGCCCACATTTCCATCAACAAATGGGGAAGCGCCACATGGCAGTGGAGTGGAAGAGCATAGGGAATTTTTGAGAATTTTTGCCAAATTCAAAAAAGAGGAAAATTTTCAAGTTTCGGCCCGTCAACCCAATTTTTTCCCTAAATCTTCAGAGGGGCATAACTTTCAATCTCGAGCTCATATTTTCACGTTATTTATATCATTAGAAAGTTGTTGAAATCCTCTACATGATGGAATCTTCAATTTTGATTTTTGATGGATATTTACTGGAGAAAAATGGAAAAAACGTCTTTGGCATGTAAAAAAGACAAAAAATGACTCCAACCACCAAAATTAATGAAGTATGGGCCTTTGTTTTGCTCTGTAAAGAAATGTACTTCGAAGTATGGGATTTTTCATCGAAACCCATCATTTTGCAGGCCAATTAGATGAGTCTTGTCATTGTTTGAAGTTCCAAATCAATTTTCCCATGTTTTCTCCTTTCTTCCATTCTACTCGATGGTTAAAAGCTAGTTTTGACTCATTTTTAAAGGTTGTTCATCATTCCTCTCTGCCTCTCCCTTATTTTCTTCCCCTAGGGTCAAAATTGGAGTTAGAACCTCCTCCCCTGCTCTTTAATGGTGGTTTTACCTCTTACCAGTGAAATGATGTTTTGTGCAAACTTCTGAGCAATAAAAAATGTGTTTTATGATGCATTTGTCCATCCTTGCTCGTTTTTCTTTGTATTCTTCTTACCTCTCTTCATTACAGGTATTTGTGCATGTTTGAATGTTCATTGCAGATTTTAGAGCTGTGTTCATGGAGTTTTGGAACATTTTTTTGTGTGAAATCCATCCTTGGTTTTGTGATGCACTTTTCCATCTTCTCCATTGCTCACCTCTTCTTGTTGCATGGCAGTTTTGATAGATGTTCAACATTTTCCTTCTCTAGTGTATCACCACTTTGGTGTAGGTTTTCTTACATTTTATCTCTCTCCTTGTCTCCTTGGATGGTTAGATTAGGTCTAGAATAGTTTTCCTGCACTAGAGTAGCTTTTGGTAGGTAGTTTAGGAAGAGAAACCAACCTTCTCTGGAGAGCTTTCCCCATTTGCAAAGGTTCCACACTTTGGGAAAGCTCAATGTTGTGCATTCACACCAAATGACTTGCCTTATAAATGCATATCCATAGATCATTTTAGGGGTGCTATGAATTTGCACTAATAGTTTTGGCATGCCCGGTGGGACCTTAGAGGTCTTCCACTTCATATTTTGCAGGTTGATGTGTTCCTGTGAAGATTTCAGCCTTTGGAGGCAATTACAAACACATCTGGGGACTCCATCTGGTAAACAACCCATATTTGAAGTTGTAGACCTTCCTTTTCATTCATTTTTCATCCATTCTTCCTTCCATCTCTTCCATCTTCTTTCATCCCATGAAGTTATGCAATCATGACTTCATTTCCATCATGTAATTCACATTTACAACATCAGTGCCATCCAAATCCACCTCCAACATGTTTTTCAAATCCTTCAAATAAGCATTTTGAGAAGATTCAAGATCAGCATGCATACCCATATGAGCAATAGTGCCAAAATCATTTTAGCTATGGAGATTTCCAAGAACAAGGGTACGCATGTAATGAAGACAATCAGATGCAAGATGTTGGTCTGTTGGAGAAAATCCAAAAAAAGGAGGTTGGCATGGTACAATCAACGGCTCAAGTATAAATGAAGGCATGTCAGATTGTTTTTAGAGCACCTTGTCCATGAGGATGCCCTTTTCCAAGACATTTCAGCCCTCAGGAGAAGCTGGACTTCATGATTAAGATGCTGCCCCAACTTGCACAATGGACACTGGAGATAGAGGCCGATAAACTTGGTGTTGAGAAACCTTTTCAATGGGTAAGTTCTACACCATCATCTAGTTTTTCTCTTTCCATTCCTCAAGCAACACCATCTCATTTTGAATGCCAAATTCCAAACCCAGCCCATGCTGCCCCAAGTGTTGATTCCATTTCTCCATCCCCTAGTCTTCCACCCTGTTTCAATTGTTCTAACCTTTTCCCTTCCAAACAACCACTCCCTCCAAAGAAACAAGAGTTTCTACCTCCTCCAACACCACAAAAAATTTCAAAATCAATTGAGTTACAACCCACCCCTCATCTTGCATTCCGAAATCCATGTTGGGAAGATGAAAATAAAAAAATAAGTCATGAAGGATAGCAAGAGGAAGAACCAAGCAAAGAAGGAATGATTAAGAGCTTAGTAAGCTTGGATCTTAAATATGGGATTGAGAAAATTCCTTTGCTGGTGAAGCCTACAAAGGAGGTAAAGGTTGAAGAAAAAGTGGTGGTCAGGACTGATTTTGTTGCAGCAGAAGAAGAGAAAAAAGAAGAGGCAGATCGGCAATCAATTTTCTTAGAATGTAGTGTCCATGTTGGCACTCTACTTGAAGAAGATGCTGATCCAATTCAAGTTGAAAAATCAACCATGGAAAAGGAAATCTCTAAAAGAGATCTTGCAGCCCCAACTTTTCCTCTAGAGAACCAAATTGAAGAGTTTGAATTGACAAAATTCATGCTAGAGGAAGAGTTCAATCAAGAGCAAGATTGTCTTCAAGAAGAAGAGGAAGGAGAAGCTTCTTTGAATCCAAAAGAAGAGGAGCACATTCCAGCTGTGGAGGAGAAAAGTGTAGTTCCAAAAGCTTTGAGCACAAAGTAGGCTATAAAAGAACCTTCAGTTCTTCTCTCTACTTCATCTCTCTCGAGTTCTAGTGCTGAAGAAGAGTTTGATCTCTCAAACTCAATGTTGGAGGATGAAAGAAACCATGGTGATCAAGTTGCGGATCAGGAGAACACCATGGAAGAGGTAGAGAACATTTACAACAGGACAACAAGGAGGCAGATTACCTTTCTGACTTGGAGGATTGTTTTGATGGAAGAGGAACCTGAGGAGATCACATCATTTTTTCCTCATCATTCATCTTCCAAACACATGAACCTGCTGCCATGAAGGATAGATATTCAAGTGCAACAGCCTACATTCCATAATGGCAGCCCTCTGGAACCAAGGTTGGAAGATCTTGATCTTCCATGTTCTTCTAAGGATGAGGAAGAGAAAAGGCAAGAGGAATTCATCATCCCTCTACACACCATCCATCCAAGAAGGTCCATAAGAAGACTCCATTTTTGGAGTTAAATTTCAGAGAAATGGGCACATCCAAAGGATTAGACCATGTGCCCAATCAGGTACTTGGCTTCATTGAGCCAAAGGAGAAACCAAAACATAGTCATGCCTACTTCAGGGCATGAGGATGAGCATCAAAGTACCAAGGGTCACCATCAATACCTTCTAGGAGTCCAATACAGGTTAGTTTGAGGAGGTTTTTTCCATTAATGTTGATAACTTGATGATTTGGGTGGAGAATAGGCTTATACCAAGTTTTTCACTCATACTAGAAGCTATATTTAGTTTCAAATCATTTGCATGGCTCCATTTTTGAAGAAAGGAAGCTATTTCTCACAACCAGTTGTAGGGTTTATTTAGCTTACCTTTGCTTCCAGTTAGAGTAGTGGAGGTAGGTTTTCTTTCACTAGAATAAGTGATTCTACACACTCTGCATATCCCATTTGTGGTATGTATGATTTCTAATTTTGTACATAGTTTTTTAGTGTTGTTGTGTTGCTCTTGCACAGTCCATTTCAATGGCATTTTCGTGAAGGTCAACTCCAAGTTTAGTGGGTTTAAAAGTGGCTCAGAGGTTAGATTTTTATAGTTCAGATCAGAATTGGTTATCAAGATTGACTCCATGCCCAATGGATGCTTTAAAGGCCACTGATCATTCATGTAGTTTGCAAATTACCCCTAAGAGTCATCAGATTATTATCCAAAATGAGCCCCCTGCTTATGTTGGCTAACTTGCCTTCTTTCTTTCCTTTCTTGTGATTTAATATCAAATTTTACACATTTTAAGAACTCAAAGGTTTCTACAAATGGCTTCATCAGATAGAGAATTTTCTCACCTTTCCAGAAAGGTAAAATTTTCCTCCTAACTCCTTGTAAATTTCAAGTTATGGCCCAAAGAAGTTTTTTGGGGAAATTTTCCCTTGACAGGCCCGCATCCAATGAGAAAATGCCACTTGGCGGTAGAGGTTGGGCCGGAGGAGGTAAGTTGGAATATTTTCCAAAGGTTTATAAAGTTGAAAAAGGGAAAAACCAGCCCGAAGGCCTGTAGAGGATGGAGAAAAGGCTGCAAAGGCCTCGTATTGAATGAGGATGTACCATGTGTCCATGATAGTGGCGGGAATCAGGGGCACGGAGGAAATTTTGGTTTTTGCCAAAGTGATAGAGGTGCAAAGGAAAAATTAGAAACACACCCCTAGCAAGGGACCAGGAGCCGACACATGTCACCGGAAGGGTGGGGCGTGGGGAAATTTTGGGAAATTTTCCCAACAAAAAATCAAAAGGAAAAAGGCGAGGTTTGAGCCCGCATTTCCATCAGTGAATGGGGAAGTGCCACGTGGCAGCGAAGCAGCGGGGCGGGGGATTTTTGGGAATTTTTACCAAATTCAAAAAAGAGGAAAATTTTCAAGTTTCGGCTCACCAACCCAATTTTTGCCCTAAATTTTCCGTTTTTGCCCTAAGATTGCCATTTTTGCCCTAAATCTTCAGAGGGGCATAGCTTTTGATCTCGAGCTCGGATTTTCACGTTATTTATATCATTGAAAAGTTGGTGAAATCCTCTACATGATGGAGTATTCAATTTTTTTTTTTGATTGAATTTTTTAGGAGAAAAATGGACAAATGTATCTGGCATGTAAATAACATAGAAAACGACTCCAACCACCAAAATTAATGAAGTATGGGCCTCTGTTTTGCTCTGTAAATAAATGTACTTCAAAGCATGGTATTTTTCATGGAAACTCATCAATTTTCAATCCAATTAGATGAATCTCATTGGTGGTTGAAGTTCCAAATCCATTTTCCCATGTTTTCTCCTTTCTTCCATTATGTTCGATGGTTAAAAGCCAGTTTTGGCTCATTTGTAAAGGTTGTTCATCATTTCTCTCTGCCTCTCCCTTATTTTCTTCCCCCAGGGTTAAAAATGGAGTTAGAACCTCCTCCCCTACTTTGTAATGGTGATTTTTCCTCTTACCAGTGAAATGATGTTTTGTGCAAACTTCTGAGCAATAAAAAACGTGTTTTGTGATGCATTTGTCCATCCTTGCTCATTTTTATTTGTCTTCTTCTTGCCTCTCTTCATTGCAGGTTTTGGAGCTATGTTCATGGATTTTTGGAACATTTTTTTCTGTGAAATCCATCCTTGGTTTTGTGATGCACTTGTCCATCCTCTCCATTTCTCACCTCTTCTTGTTCCATGACAGTTTTGATAGATGTTCAGCATTTTCCTTCTTTGGTGTATCACCACTTTATTGTAGTTTTTCTTGCATTTTCTCTCTCTCCTTGTCTCCTTAGATGGTTAGGTTAGGTCTAGAATAGTTTACCTACACTTGAGTAACTTGTGGCTGGTATTTTAGGAAGAGGAACCAACCTTCTTTGGAGTGTTTTCCCCATTTGCAAAGGCCCCACAATTTGGGAAAGCTCAATGTTGTGCATTCACACCAAATGAATTGCCTTATAACTGTAGATCCATAGGTCATTTTGGGGGTGCTGTGAATTTAAACTAACAATCACTTGGAGAAATGTTTACAAACTCATCAGATGGCACAAGGTTTTAAACATTTTGGGCATGGGTGGGAACACTAGTTCTACTTGAGACAATAGGACCTTTTCCAGATGCATCTTTCTTTGGAATCTCTTTTGGGACATTGGTGAGAACTGGGGTCTTTGGTTTGGCTTGAGGCCCCACCGCTTTGACAACTTTACTACTTGTGTTATACTCTTTTTCTTGGCCCACAACAACATTCATTAGCAACTTTCTATCCAATTCTGATGGGATTCCTCCATCGTACTTCTTAATAATTAGAGATATTAGGTACTCAAAATCACTATTAGGAAGTTTAAATGCTTGTAAAATATCTATTTCTAAAGCATGAGAGGGAGGAAGAAGAGGTACCTAGTGAATGCAGTCACAAAAATTTGCAGTATTTTTTGCACTTATTACCTCAATTGAAGTTTCTCCTTGATTCTTGTAGAAGATTCCACAATGCATGGATCATCATCAGTGTTGTCATCATCATCAGATTCTTCAACTTGCAGATCTATTTCACATGGCGGGTGGGGTAAGAAGCATTTTTCACACCAATCCATTTGATTTGTCTCTTTAACAACAACAACTCTAACATTTAGAGGATCAGGAAATACTCTATTCTCCCTAGCTTGGGGTTGTCTAGTTCCCATGGGTCCTTTACCTCTGTCATCAGACCGATGATCACTTCTAGGATGATTCACAATTATGTCTTGTCCTTGTTTCCTATGTTGACCCTGAGATCCTTGTCCAATTCCTTTCTCTACCCTGGCTAGCTTGTAAGAGATTTCTTTGACAATGCAGGCCAAATTCCTTACAACTTCCTAAAGATCCACAACCTTAATTGATTGAGGCTTTTTAGGGTTGATCAGTCTAACACCCTCCCTCTTAGGAGGTTTTCCAATTTCTTTAATGTTGTTCTCAATTTACAGAGCCATCTTAAAGGCCTGTCCCAAAGTCCGAGGGTTCTTATCACTCAGATAGTAAGAAAATTTCTTATCAAATGCATCTTAATACTTTATCAGACATGATTAATCACATTGCCTCAAATTAACAGAAAATATTCTCAATGTTTTGTTGACTCTAGTGTTGAAATCATGCACCAATTCATTAGGATTCTTTTTTATATTTTAAAACTCTGATAAAAGAAACCTAGGGTCTATTTTATCACCGTACTGCATTCTAAAAGCATTCTATATGTTTTTACAATAGTCAATGGAATGATCTGGCAGAGATTTATACCAATCCCTTGAATATTCTTCTAGAGTATGGATAAATAATTTAATGTATACATCCTCAAACTCTATTTCAAAGTCCTCCATCATATTGACAAAGAGTTTCAAGTGTTGATCACCAGTTATTGGATTATTTCCTTAAAACTTAAGTAATCCATTCCTTACATCTTGTGGCACAACATTTGGATAGCTAGCCATACCTCTAAAATTGATGGGACCAAAAGTATTAACAAAAAATGGAGCTCTGGGTGGAGGCTAAGCCATATTATTTTGAGGAGGTGATCTTACAAGAGAGATAAAATGATGAGGAGTGAGGGGTTTGTGTTGTACATGGATGAAATTTTCAGAATGAATGCCCTCTAAGGGCTCTATCTCTTGGAAAACTCTATTCGATTTTGAAAATAGAGGGGAAGATTGAGAAGCAAATGTTTCAAATATAGATCAAGGACCCTCTCCAGATGGATAATTCAATTCAACAAAGAGACTACCTGATTCATAAACACTTGAGGAAGTAATGCAATCTTCAATCATAGGCTGATCAGCTTCATCAATGGAGATCTCTTTTCTTGATGCTTAATCTCCAACAACCTTCAAAATTCTTCTTCCTTCTTAATTAGACTTTCCCAACTCTTGAAACAACCTTCTACTAGATTCCTTGGCGAAGAAAGATATTATTCCTTCCAACTTTGCAGATATTATTTAAAAATCTCACTTGATATATGTTAAGACACTGGTATTTATAAAGAATTTAAATAGCACGGAGTCGCCACTAAATATTTTCTCCTTAGTTTGTGTAAATGCACTATTAAATACCTATCAAATGTTTGTCAATACTAGATTCATGCAAAGCCTACAAGATCTTATCTTATTTTACCCAAATTTATCAATGATGGTACAAATATTAGTGCAATAATTGTATAAGCTAGAATTATTGCACTCAGAACTCAGAACTTTGAAAAATTCTTACAGATATGAACAAATAATGATGTTTGAACAATATATTTTTACTTTAAAATCTGTAAAAAGCATTACTAGGGTTTTTACGTGTACACATTTGTTCAAATACTTCAAAATGTCCTCGAAAATGGTGCCACGAGTGTTGGTATCCAAATTCATTCTCCCTTTCAATCTGAGAAACAACGTAGGCTCGATAGGGATCTTAGTGGTAGATAGATCATAGTGTGTGTCCTTTTATAGCTGTGAGCAGATCTAACTGGCCCTTTGTTACTAATATTTGTGGAGAGATGGATAACACCTTTAAGATGATTTGACCTATCCTCACTACTTTAGGCCGTGCCTCTTCAACCAGGGTGAGAGGACCCTTAGTGTAACCTCTGTTTGATGAAGGAGATGGAGATATCCTTCTTTTGCACAAATTTTATGAAGAAAACCTTGGGAAAATATAGTCAATACTCCATAATTTAACTCTTAAGAGTTGTCACTTCTAAATGATGGAGATACTTTCAACACAAGGCTAAGGTTACTGAAGACATTAAGAAATCATGATTGTTCTACATTTTTTTCCAAGTAGATTTTGTTCCTTTGTTGATACATAGGGAAAACAAGGGTAGTTCAGGGTGGATTCATGGTTTTCAAATATTTTTTGTAGGAGATGAAGTAGGATAAATTTTATTATACCAGATCTTCGAAGGTACTTCACAATAATGAACAACTCAACAACAGAAAGCTTCAGAAAAGTTAAGATGTTCCTTCAACCAGAAGGTGTGCTTCAATGGAGGCCCATATCAGCATGTTTTCATATCATATTTAAGACTCTAACACGAAGGCAC
Source organism: Taxus chinensis (assembly GCA_019776745.2). Lineage (NCBI taxonomy): Eukaryota > Viridiplantae > Streptophyta > Pinopsida > Cupressales > Taxaceae > Taxus > Taxus chinensis. The sequence goes on from CM034149.1 coordinate 144,795,717, forward strand.
GAATTGAAAGACTCAATTAAACACCAAAATTTCTGATTAATCACGCCTAAGGTACACCCAAAGACTTACATACAATCTTTATCAACAAATGATAGTGAATTGATTTTAAATTTGTTTATCTCATCCAAGATGAAGGCTCTTCTTGAAATGAAATTGAAAATACCATTAAACTATCACAGGGATGAGATCCTATGTGATTTCACAAAGATTTCAATGTAAGATTGCAATAGGAATGAAAGAAACTATTTGCAGACATTCTGAAACAAAGCAGACATAAATTGCTAGAGATTGGACACAAATTAATTTCAAAATTGCTTAGATTCATCAGCAGGGGAAATCTTCCAGAGAAATCTCAGTGCTTGTCAATGGCTATACATCTGTAACCAACTTGACATGATAGAAAATCTAACACAGAAGAAAATAATAGGTTTTCTCGGCTTCGTTCTCTCACAAAGATGGATTTCTCAAATTTTCTCTTAGGAGTTCAAAATCAAACCATTTGCAAGAGTATTCTCATTGCATTTATACATTTTACTCACTCAATTTTACCCCAAAAGAGAAGAATATTCAATGGACCTTTGCTTGTTACCAATTTGTTTTAGACAATGAAGTTTAACAAATTCAGATCCAAAATCTTCCAGGTGGACCAATTTTGAACTGATCACATTTCTTGGGCCCTCGAATAACTAGGATGCCATGCCACAACTTTTCGGGAGTCCTTTTTAATCATTCTAATTTTTTCATGTGATAAATCTCCTTTTTCATCATTTTCTGGAGACTCTACACAGCTAGACATGACATGTAATCTTTTTCGCTCTTGAGGCAACACATTTTCCATCTTCTGCACCTACAATTTCATCATTTTATCCCTTTTTCCTCTCTTTCATCTACAATTCTGCTCCAAATATATCTCCTCTGGTATTTCCCATTTTTGCAAGTTCCTGAGCAACTCTAACTTCAAAATATTGACCTTAACAATCCTTGGACTCATAATTTAAGTTTCAAATCCATTAAAAGGCACCTTACAAATAGAGATGACAAATAATTTCATCAAACAATGATGAAAAATAGTGCGCATTCGCATCTCCAGGAGTCTTGGAGCAAAAATGGCAAAAAAACGGGTTAAATGCATAGTAACCATTGATCCCACCCCTTTACCACTTTATATCACAGCCATCTACATGTTTCCTTAACACACCTACAAAGGAGAAGCATAAATGCAAGTCTCAAACAAGTGCAAGCCTTCCACATACCTTAGCCCCAAGAAAAATGTCTTTTGGCAATTGAAAAAGTCTCAGTGAAAAAGGGAGTCAGTATAATTCTCCATGTGTCTCAATGAAACATTTTGAGATGGTCCCAAAAAGTAGACACCCCAAACAAGCACAGGCTCAACACGTGTCTCAGTCCAGCAAAGTCTGTTAAAGTACTTGAAGGTTCAGCAGAAGGCACCATATGTCTAGGGTCTGAGATAGTTTCCTCTAGCTGTTGAAAATTCCAAGCAAAGGGTAGAGTGAGTGGAAGCCTCCAAGTGTCCTCTTGGAACTTATTCAAAATAAAACTTAGGGGCTGATCCCCAAACATGTGCGGTTCCTCCACATGTCCCAAGTCTTTAGAAATTTTCTTGAAAATTCTACGTATCGGAAGACCTGACGGAACCCTCCACGTTCCTTCATGGCACAACTTCGAGATGGCGACCAAGAGTGGAGACCCTAAAAAAGTGCAAGCTCACCATGTGTCCCAGGCCTTAGAAAATTGCTTTGAAAAGTTTAAGTAGAAAGCGGAGCCAACGGAAGCCTCCACATGTCTCCCTGTCGCAATTGTTAAGGTGGGACCCTGAGGTAGAACCTCAAATCAGCGCGAGCCCACCACGTGTCCATGGCCCACCAAAATTGTACCAACTGCATGAAAACTTTTTCTAAGTCTGGGAAAAGCAACGAAAACCTCCACGTGTCCCCTCGGCGCAACTCCAAGGCCAAACCAAAAAGGTGATTTTCAAATGAGCGTTGTTCCTCCACGTGGACAAGTTTTTGGTTGAAGCATGTCTTAGAGTTTGTATAGTTCCCCTCCGAGCCGCATCTAACCAAAAATTTCCACATTTCCTCTTATGGTGAGATGTAAATTTGAATGGGAAAATACACCTGTCTAACCGTAAAATGTAGGAAAATTGCCATTTGAGTCCAAAAATGAATCTTTCTTCAAGGATAAAAGATTTTGGTAATGTTATAAGGCTCAAATATGATCCTTTGAGCTACATCCAATCATGTTTCCACAGGTATTTGGGAAAAAAATGATAGGGACAACAAAACATGACCATGGAAAACAACAAGAAAGGAAAAGCCCGATTTTTAAGCCCAATTTATAGACTCTTTTAGATGGACAGAGGAACGAAAAACAAATTCTGGACCTTTAAGTGATCCACGACCAAGGAAGTGACTGATCATGGCAACCAAATGGAGGAAAAAGTCTTCAAGAACCAATACAGGGAGACAAAAAACATAACAAAGGTCGCAAACTGAGGAATTTCAATGAAAAATGGGGCAAGACTGATTTGAGCATCAACACTAGGCATGGTTCATCTCTCGTGATCTCTCAAAATTTATGTTCTTTATTTTTTCATTTGCAACAAGATAAAATTTTAAATAGTAGGATTATGATAGCTCTGATTATTTAAATAATATTATTTTCAAAACCATAAGACGTCATATCATAACTTAAGCAATCCAATTATTTCTTGGTACGAAACCATGAACTCAAACCCTCATTCAAGATGATCTAGAAAACTTCATGACTAAACTAGATCACTACAGTATTGGTTTATCAAAATGTTGAAGTTGAATTCCCTATAAATATTTTGTCCATCTCCTAGTTTAAATTAGATAAATCACGATTTTTGGAGACTTGCAAAATAACCCTTATAACCCTAGAAAGGAGATGTTAACTTTCATTTATGTACCTAGTTATGTGAGGATTCACTTCAATTCCCTAATTGACCTCGAATGATCTTCTGTGATATTTTTTGACGCTCTTATAGGATCCTTATTACACTATTTTGCAGTTGTAGGACGTTGCTTAAATAAAAAATTTGGGCTTTGTATCAGCTCGTCGTTTTAATCCTATTCAACGAAATGTTTTTCTGCCTTCGCAAAATTCTGGTATTTTTATTAGAAAGTTTCTCGTAACCTTCATTTTATGGAAAAAAAAAATTCTGTATAGTTTAGCAAAGCCATTTTGGAGGCCTATGGTCACAGTTTGACTAGGTAAAACTAGACCAACTAGGACTGGTCACTTCTGAAATCATGTCGCCATTTGAAAATCTTGTTCTAGTTCTCAGTTCCGACGAATCTGATGAATTCTCCATAATTGGTGGAAATCATAGGAAATTTAATGTGGCATGTTAATCCGTAAAACATTTTTTTTGGACATGATTATCTGAGCGCTTGAGCTAACTTTTGATCATTTAAAAATAGGGAAATTACGATCAATAGGCTCGGAAAACTAGCCGCCAATCATAAATCGTTTACTAGTTCTGAATTCTGTCAGTTCCTATGAACTCTTGGAATATAAGTGGAAACATATAAATTTAACCGTGGCATGTTTTCTCATTGGAAGAAAATGTTTGAAAGTGGTTTCCTAGCCTTCGAGCTTGATTTGGAAATTGTTGTATCTAGCAGGAAAATGTAAAAAGAAAGTTGTAGGACACCTTTCGGGTTGCCAAACCACTGTGGAAACTTGTTGAATCTCGTAAATAAGTGTTTGGAACTCTATCTTTTGGATTTTTATGTGAAATCTAACCTTTGGAAAAATAATGTTTCTCTCTCCTTCCTATCTCCTCCTCTCTCCTTGGTTACGAAATGAAGTGAAATGAGTACATGTCTCCAAACCTTTTATTTCGAATGCAAATTGTAATTATTATTATATGTAAATGGGAAACTAAAAAAATTAATCATGTTAGATTAGGGTGGATTCTATGCCAGCCATTATCGCTAATTTCATGCTCACATGGTTTTGTAGGATGCAAGAAAGATGGCAAAAAGACTATGTGTAATTCATTATTTATTATTGTAATTTATGCAGGTCATTGTAAAATCAATATATGTATAATGTAGTCTTTTGTTACAGAAAAGTTATATTTGAAATTTTCTAATATGTATGAGATGTTATTTTTAGGGATATCTTAGGAAATGTGCATTTAATCACATGTTCAATTTGATTTATAGCTGAGTATGGTAAAAGGGTTTGATATATATATATATATATATATATATATATATTTGATATATATAGTAAATGAATTTGAAGTTAATATATTGTAATGCATTTTCATTGTTCAATAAATGATTATTTAATTACTGGGTTGTATACTTACCTTGTAAATGTAATAAAGAGATTCAATCAAAACACTCAACCCTAGTATAATATCTATGCATAACATGTCTTCAGGTGTGATCCTTTTTACCATAGAAGAAATTAAAAACCGTAGAATGAACTTAAAATTTGCACTCTATGAAACCTATTAGTTTAGGTAAATAAGATCCCAAGAATGTGGCTATCATCTTAATCAGTATGTTTAGTGACATCATCATAAACCCAATAGATATGATCGACATAGTCAAACTTTATCTGGAGTAAGTAGAGATAAATCTTCCTTCGTATCCTGATGGATTACCTTGTCTTCCGAAGATAAATTTAGAATTAAATTTCTTCATCAAATGAATTTTTTGTGGGATCTAGATGACATCATGGAGCTAGGGAAATAGTTGTACTATCACTTAAAATCTTGATAACGAATTCTTCATATCCTCTCAGCTAAATGTCTTATCTTTGGCTAGTGACATATAGTTCCTTGATCTTTTATGGAGGGTTTATAGGGTAGATATGTTTTTGAACCTTAATCTAATTTATAATGGGGCGTAAATCCCTGAGTGAAAATAGGATTTAAACTAAACATTAGTTGATTAGGGGCTTAACTTGTGGGTAGAAAATTATAAGTAACTCTTTACAAATGAAATTGATTTGAAAGATGTTGACTTTAGAGAACCCATGAAACCGATATCTTTTTCTTTAATCCCTTTTGTGCCCTTTTTGACATTAAGAATAAAATAAATTTCACTTGCAAAATCGTGAAATGTAGAAACATGGGGTCTTACCTTGAACAAAAATAAATTTTGGTTCATGTGTATTTTTTTTAATACTCCTAATTGTGTAGTTCTTCAAGATGTTAGGCAAGTACTTTCATAACTCTTTTGTTAAAGCAATGGTAATAATGGGACCATAATGCGATGTAAAAGTAAAGCATATAAGAGTAAAAATAATTGAGATTTGAGGTTAGTAATAATGCCACCCTTGGATTCCTTATAACTCAATTAAACATTTTCATACAAAGTGAGTTACAAATAAGCCCTGATGAAAATACCCTTTTCCCTTGTTGGTGTGATTTAAAACTTTCAAGATCTTGTCATGAATATATTAAAAATATATAATCATTTATGAAATATATCTTATATCATATATATATAATCTAAAGTATAATTTATTTGGTAATAATTTGGGGAATTTTGAGATTGGGAAATAAAGATACATTTTCATGTGTGATCATTTCTTAAGAATGTATTGATCGAAGAATGAAAAAGGTATCTTGAATCTAAACCATCCCCCCTTATATCCTAATATTTCTTTCTGGACATCAAGTCAGATTCACTTGAGTTGTAAGGGTAAAATGTAGGCATTGAATAAACGTTTGAGTAACATATTCGTAACATAAGAACAAGATAATTAAGTACTTTGTATGCAATTTGAATTATGCCAAATAAGTATGTAAGTTATGGAAATTTTCGTAAAGGATAAAAAGCCAACTTAAAATGGTTGAACTATAACTTAAATGTGGAATGAACTTAAGAATCTGTAGGTGGAAAAAGGAGGAAATTATCCTTACACAATAATTTTATTGGAATGTTAATCGTAACTAAGATGCAATTAATGAAATGTTGTGTTGTGGTTTTTCCAATCCTTGAGTCCTTTTTTTGTGGTTGGGTCATTGTTAGTATTCATTCATTGGAAAAAGTGTGGCATCAACATCTATATGGTGTGTCATGTGTCTATGTGATTTGATGACTTGTAAGTGCCGTATGCATCTTTGATTTTTATTTACTTAGAGCCCTTGTGGCATTGTGTAGTGAGAAATGTAAGTAAAAATAAAGACTTATCCTGGTATTTTTACTGTTGTTTTTGTGTGTGTAAAATGTGGGTGTTACATTTGGTATCAGAGCGGAGGTTCATTCTCTCAAACCTCTGGGACAGATTGGAGTTGTGATGGTTGTTGCATGGTGGTGGTAGAGACTGGAAGAGTAATGTGATATAAGCATGATGTGAACTATGTAATAATTTTGATATTATGAACGCACATGTTGTGCATGTCACGTAGTGCGTAATTGTTGTTGTGTTGATGTGTTGGAGATGAGATTATTCTCCCTCATTTTCGTGGATTCAATGAGGAATTCACGTGTGATGTACCACCTTTTTGTGTGTGAAAAAGAATGTTATTGTTGATTACGAAGTGTTGGAGCATTATGGAATTAGGTGATATGTATGTTTTATGATATGTTGTATGACAAGATTGGTGTACATTGAATTGGATTATATCATGATGTTTTCATTGTGTTGTTATGAATCGTGTGCGTCACTGTGTTGTATTGCAATTGACTATATGCTGTAATGTTAGGCATTGTGTTCTTCAAACGTATAATTCATGTACAATGTGATGGTTCATGTCATGTAATTTAGGGGGCATATGGTGAGTGTATGATCCCTAATGTACAGTGATTGCACTTTGGGTGCATAATGTGGTAATGTGATGTATCATAACCCATAAAAGTAATGATTGTGTTATACCCTGTATATATACCATGCGTAAGATGTTATGGTTAGTGTGAGTGAATCACCATTGTATTAGTGATGTAGTTATATGTTATGTCGTGAAGACTACACTAACCGATGCTTTGACCCTTAAGGGAAATCAATAAAAGTAAAAAGGTGTATGTTTGGAGTGAGGAAATGTGTACCATTGACCAGTCACTTGATTTGAGTACGAGATAGGAAGTGGAGCCTCACATAGGCTGAAAAGCCTACTTTTGTTTGTTTGGTATGTGCGACACTTGCACAATGGGTGTCATGCATATTGTGTTTCGCAGACACCTTAGGCTAAGTAGATGGTGACTTGTACTCCTTCCTCTCTCCTAATATGGTTATCATATGGATTCAACCTATGTGATTTTGACTATGTTGAGCCTTGTCGAAGTGGTGGCAGGATGATTCAGATAGAGATGATGACAATTGTATTATTTGATATGTTATTTTATGAGCCGAGGCTTGATGTTCTAAGTGCCAGCAACTCGTTGAGTACCCCTTTGGTGGCTCATATAAGGTCATGTAGTTATTGTAATGTGTTATTCCTTTATATATGTATTTTATTCATAAGTTGAAAAAATTTTCCCTTTTCTTGCTAGAACCAACAATTTTCTTGATTGACATGTTCTTATATTTTGGGCATTTATTTGGTTGATGCACTAACGTGTAATTTTTTGCACTAAATATGGTTATTTGGCCATTTTTTTGGCTTATATTTAAATTTTCTTTTTAAATTTAAAAAAATTTAAAGCCTATTTTTAGGCTTTAGATCTTACCACTTGGAATTTGAATGGTTTTTTATGTTGGTTCTAATGTTGTAATGTACTAGATTAGGGTCATGGGATTCAACATGGAGTGGTGGGACCTATGGACCCACTTTTTTGTATAGGGGTAGCAGCAAGGAGTTACAGATAAGTAACGTGTTGTTGAACCACAAGTTATTGTGTTACTTGGGTTAGAGGTATTTGGAATCTATGCGCCTAGGGCCATAGGGTGGCTTGCCTCTTATAGGCAGGGAAAAGGAAAAAAAATAAAAAATTATCTTTACTTTATTAACTTGATGGAGGCATAAGAGACTTGAGGGAGGCATAAGAGATTTGTGTTGGTGTGATTGATGCTTTGGGAGGTATATCGAGTTGTCTTGTGGTAATTTGGGAGGTATATGTATTTTTTTGTGATGCCTTAAGGAAGGCATAAGAGACACTTGAGGTAGGGATAAGAGACTTGAGGGAGGCATAAGAGACACTTGAGGGAGATATAAGAGACTTGAGGGAGGAATATGAGACACTTGAGGGAGGCATAAGAGACTTGAGGGGGGTATAAGATACTTGTGTTTGCGTGATTAGTACACTTGGAGTTTTATTTTTATTTTTATTTTTGTGATGCCTTAGGAGGCATATGTAGTTGTTGGTGATGCTTTGGGAGGTATATGGAGTTATTTTGTGATCATGTTTTGGGAGGTATACGGTGTTGGTGTTATGATTTATGTGTATTCTTGTGAGTCTAGTTGTTTTTTGTGATGTTCAGGTTTGACTCTCCTCTTGGTTACTATGTCCTATTAGATATTGTCTTGGCACTATGTTGGTACAGTCATGGTCTTTAGGTCATGTGATACCTATAATATATGTATCAACATCATGATTCATTGTTTGTTAGTCATTTGTATGTGTTGGATCTAGACCTGCAACATAATTGTTGGAAATTATTTGTCATTTAGACTACGTGTGTGCCTTTCCATGGTGGAATACAAGGCCTTGTGAGTGATATAGTCATGAAAATAGGTAGCAAGATGTCTCGTGGGTCATTTGTATTGTGTTGTGTTTTATGTGACATCTTGATGTTAGTTACTATTGGGCACCCACAAAAATAAATAAACGTAAATCTTGAAACAATGAAATATTAAGAGCTTGATAATAAGAAATAAAATAAACGAAAAGACTAACTAAATGATAAAGTAAAAAGATAATTGTCAGTCTTCACAAAACATCAAGATATTTTCAAGATTTCCTTCTCCCTTGTAGTCATGCTTTGCTACATGTATCATTCACTGGAGACATGGGTCGTGATTGTTTCCTCCTTACTTGTGAGGACCCTCTTCTAATCTTGGCCTTATGTTACATCAAGGATGATGCTATTATAAGGGGAGGGAAATGTAGTGCATGACAAAAAATAATAAATAAAATAAAATAAAAAATCCAAAATAATAATAATAAAAAGAATAGTGTGTGACATGGGGGAAGGAGAGTTCCAGGGTATGGGTTCCGTGAGATATCTTCAACTTATCATTATCCTTGAAAGAAAATCATGCATTTTTTTAAGACTCCAAAGGCAAAACCACGTGAAACCCATGTGCCAACATTAAATAATTTAGCAACAGTTGGTGTTTTTATTTATGACATTGAAAGTGTCGCTCTCTTGACATCCCGTGTATACCTTTGCAGGAGTTTGTGTCTTTCACTCTCCCATATGCCTCCTTGCCAATATTTTCCCATAATGCTCCAAAACTTGAGCTCTGAGGCAGAGTATGGACATCCATCAAAGCATAAAACATGGAGGATTTATCAGATTGGGTAGTTGGAAGTGCTTTGGTGGATACGTATGTAAAATGTGGAAGCATGCGCTTGGAATGTGAACTATTCAACTAAATTCCTGAAATGTGGCTTGATGGATTACAACGATGGTAGAAAATTTGCAAAATGGGTTTGTTAAAAATTCCATATAACCTTTCAGAAAAATGTAGGACAGGGTTTACAACCTTTGTGAGCATCCTCCAGCCTATGCCAAAATAGAGGATTTAGAACCTAAATTTCATCAGATGTTGAATTTGGGAATTCCCAGGTAGACGTGGTTGTAGATACCTTGGTAGGTATGGCTGAAAAACATGGGAGCATATATATGGAGTATAAACTAATTGAAAGAATGTATTACAAAAAACGTGGTCTTTTGGGCAATATAGCAAGATTTGTAAGAAATGGGTTTTTTTGTTAAAAAAAAAAAACAATTCTTTCCCCTTAATTTTTTTGGTGTTCTTGGCTGGATGTTTCTGAAGTCTATTTTTCAATAAAACACAATCCAAATATGATATCAGCATACGCAAGTTCATATCTTCTCATGTCGTTGCTGATGTTAACATGGTAGAGTAGATATATTCAGTAATGTCGAGGTTTTCTAGATTTCTTTAGAAGAATAAAGGGCTAACCAAAGTTATCATTAAAGGCATGGGAAGATATATCAATAAGATTGTCACTATAGTAGATATTATCAAGAAAATGATACCTATTTTTCATCAAAGTTCTTATACTAGATCGATTGTTATCATTGACTCATGGGAACCTCTAAAGGAAGGCCTTCTTCCTTGGGAGACCATGAGATATGTATCCATTATTATAGTTACATTGTCAACCAAAGATCTGGATACAAATTCCTCTAGATATCAGCCTCCCTCGCAAATTGATCATAGAGCACCATTGAAAAAAATTTAATTATGATGGAGGAAGGGCACCTAGGGGAAGAGGAGGAGGAAATTTTATGATGGAAAGAAAATAGTTCATGGAATCCCATCTGAGAATTGGTCGTCAAACTGGGATTTTTTGGGTCATGAGAATGTAAAATAATTTATTTTCATGGATGGGTTGTGGATGCATGTGAACTATTTAGTAGAATGTTAAAAGAGATTTGAAGCTTTGCGGAGTGCGGGTGAACCTTCTTGGAAAAACGTCTTGCACTACTAAATCTAATTCCTCCCAGGCATGGTTCATCTCTCCTCATCTCTCATAATTTATGTTCTTTAGTTCTTCATTTGCAACAAGATTAAATTTTGAACTGTAGGATTATAATTTATTTGATTATTTAAATAATCTTGTTTTCAAAACCATAAGATGTCATATTGTAACTTACGTAATCCAATTATTCCTTGGTAGGAAACCATGAATTCAAACCCTCATTCAAGATGATCTAGAAAACTTACTGACTAAACTAAATCACTACAATATTGGTTTATCAACAAGTTTAAGTTGAATTCCCTATAAATATGTTGATTATATCCTAGTTTAAATCAGATAAATCATGATTTTTGGAGACTTGTAAAATAACCCTCGTAACCCCAGAAAGGAGATGTTGAATTTCATTTGTGTACCTAGTTATGTGAGGATTCACTTCAATCCTTGAATCGATTGTTGATGCGTAATCATAACACCCCCGAATGCCTACAACTTGATGGGTTGAGATCATCAGTGTGATTTCATAACATGGAGCTTTTCTCAAAGTGTGGGACTTTACAATTAGGAAAGCTCTCCGGATGAAGGCCAGTTCCTATTCCTCTTTTTAGATGCAAAAATAATTTGCAGAGCGTCCACTCTAAAATCTACTCTAATTTGCTAAGGAGACAGGGTTAAGAAGATACAAGAAAATAAACCTAACTAATATAGGTGATGCACCAAAGGAATTTTTAACACCTACTTTGCAATTAAACGTAAACCATAGAAATGTAACAAAATCACCATGCACAGCTAACCAAAAGTTGCAATGATAGATCAGGAGGATACAATGAACACAAGAGAGGGTTGAAATCATCCACAGACTTATATTATTGCTCCAAAAGTTGATACAGTGCATTACACTAGAAAAGAGGCAGAGAATTACATTAGAAATTGAATGGGAAGCTTGAAACTCCACAAATTCACTTGCAGAACAGAGAAGAAGGGAGGGTGCAAAATAAAAATGTCCAACCCCTAGAAAAATGCCCCTCATTGCAATATATATGAATAATATGAGAGAGAAAGGAGAGAAGAAATCAAATCTTGACTCAACCACCCCAAAAGAGAATTGAATTCTCCTACAAAAAATGATGGGTTCTACTACAAAACCCATGCCTCTGTGTGTTGTTCCTTGTTTGGAAAGGAAGGAAGCCCATACTTCATTATGGTGGTAGGTGAGAAGTATGAAAACCTTGAAAATGGTAGACTGTATTTCATTTTTAAGAACTTAGTTTCACTAATTTAAAGATATCCATTCCTCGAGAGATTTCCAAAAAGTCCTCTCTTTCTCAAATCTGAGCTTCTAGTCAAAATTGATGATCATCTGAAGGTCAGGGTTGGCTATTCCATGCGGGCTCTCACAATATTTCAAAAGATCTAAGCATTTAAAATTCTTGGTGGGCTTCATGATTCATCTTTCATTTTTGGACCTTAGACACGTGGAGGGCCTGCACTCATTTGGGGACCTGCCTTTGGCTTTTACCTTTGAAGTTGCGTTGATAAGGCACGTGGAGGCGTCTATTGAATCTTCCCATGCTTAGAATTTTCAATGGCCAGTTCTGTCTTGTCCACCTATTTAGGAACAAATTTGTTAGACCCTAGACATGTGGAGGGCCTGCACTCATTTGGGGACCCGCCTTTGGATTTTACCTTTGAAGTTACGTTGATGAGGCACGTGGAGGCTTCCACTGACTCTTCCCATGCTTAGACTTTTCAACGATCGATTTTTCCCTTTCCACGTATTCAGGAGAAACTTTGTTGGACCCTAGACACATGGAGGGCCTGCGCTCATTTGGGGACCTTCCTTTGGATTTTACCTTCGAAGTTGCGCTGATGAGGCATGTGGAGGATTTCATTAGTTGTGTTTCTTTGCTTCGAGTCAACTCACTCTGGGCTCTATTTTGACTTATCGAGTTATATTTTCTTCAACATTTCTATTGGCCATTCATTTTCCCATCTTTCATTACCATTTCTGAACCTTCCTATAACTTGATTTTTAGATTTGAAATGTGGGCTCACATGACTGAACCAACCTCTTCATTTCTCTAGTGTGGAAGGTCGTGTTTGATAAAAAATTTCCAGAGGGGAAATAAAGGATAAAAATTTGGTGACCCAAAGGACCACCTTCCTGCTAGGTGGAAGATCAGCTGCCTTGAAGTACTCATTGAGCACATAGTCATGAATAATAGCCTCATATTGATCTTACATTTTGAATCTTGAACCTACCTCACTACTTGTACTCTCAATTTTCATAGGAAAATATTCCAAATGAGGTTTCTGAGAGTAGAAAATTTTCTTGACCTTGAGTTTTTCCCTGTTCCTAAAATAGATTGTTACAACATTCACCTTGAGGCACACTGAACTGTTCAATGATACAACTGTTGAAGAAACAAGACATATGTCGAAGCACACACAACAAGATAATGTGCACACACACTTAGAGTAATTAAAATCCTAGGATAATATTTACAAGGGTGAAACCTTTTCCTTTTAGTAACAATGTTTAAGATAGATTCTGTTAACTGAAATCAGAATCTAGTCTCCCTCCAAGGTAGATAATTGGAAGGCATTGCTATTTTTGCATCCCATGACCATATAGGGGCCACTCCAAATGGCATAAAAATTGGAATGTCTGTCAGGATTTTTCCCGATCTGCATCCCATTTTAGAACTAGGTCCCCTTCCTAAAAGGTCCTTGCTCTTGCTTTCTTATCAAACCATCTTTTGAATAAGGCTTGATCATTCTCTATCATTTGAACTGCATGTTCTCTAATTTCTTCCAATTCCATCATTTCTACATACCTATCTTCCATAGGCTCAAACTCAGACAACTCCAACTGCTTCATGAGCTCCAATGCAGGTAGCTCTAATGATATAAACAACACTGCCTCTTTCCCATAGAACAACTTGTAAGGGGAATTACCTGTTGACCTGTTTGGTGTGATCTTGTCAGCCCATAATCCTTATTTGATCTTGGTATGCTAGGTCCTTTGATTTTCATCTAGATTCCTTCTGATGATCCTTAGCAAATTCTTATTTGTGGACTCTGCCTACACATTACCATACAGGTAATAGTTTGAAGAGGTTCTCAAGTAGGTTCCATTCTTGACATCCCATTCTATGATCTTGGAACCTATGAACGCCAATGAATTTTTGATATGATAGTGGAAGGTACACCGAACCTTGTCACTATTCCTTCATAGAAGTCTAGTATACTAGACTCGTTTGCTTCTTTGAGTGCTACCGCCTCGTTCCACTTGGTGAAATAGTTTGTTGCTATGAGAATCGACTTGTGACCTCGAATTGAGTTTGGATTTATTACCCCAATGAGGTCCAATCCCCATTGCATGAATGGTTGGTCAACTGAAATTGGGTGCAATGGAAGTGATGCTAACTTTTCTTTACCTATGAAGAACACAAATTTTTGCACCTTTTTATCCATGTGTAACAGTCAGTAAACATTGTGGGATAATAATAACTTGCTTTCATTATCTTGAGAGTTATTACCCATGGGGAATAATGACCTACGACCTATTCATTGTGGAAGTCATGTAACACTTTTTCAATATGACCTGTTCTATTGCATCTCAGTAGAACGCCATTGATGTCTTTCTTGAATAAGACACCATTAACAAGCACATATGGAATGACTTGTAATCTGAAGTATCTCCTCTTTGATTTTCTCATTTTTAGAGGACATAGGCCTATTTTTAGGAAGTTTATCATGTTTTGAGTCCAACAGGGAATAGGAGCATTATCATTTGCTTCTTCTTGACCATCTTATAGTACCAGAAACTCCCCATTTTCATTACTTGGATCATCTCATTGGCTCGAGACTAGCTGTTCACACAGTCCCTTTCCACAAACCAGTTTAGTGACCTTAATTTCAATGGCATATTCTATGACATGAGTTATCCATCCTATATATTTCTCATTTATATCCTTGTTCAGAAGGAATTCCTTGACTCCCGCATAAGAGACTAGCAATTGGATTTTGTTATTTGAAACTACATGTTTGAAATTCTTTAAGCTCCTAATCACTACAAGGACATGATTTTCGATGAAGAAGTATCTCACTTCATACTCCTCCAAAATTTTACTAAAGAAGGCAGCCAGTTGTTTAGATCCCTCTTTGTTTTGTTGTACTAGGATTGTATAAATTATGTCCCCACTACCGATGGCATAGAGCATAAAGTCCTTGGAGAAGTCTAGATTGACGAGAATTGGAGCTTGGAATATAGCTTCTTTTATTGTTTCAAAAGTCACTTTGCTTTTAGTTATCCACCTAAATTCCATGCTCTTCTTCAACATCAATGTTATTGGTTTCACAAGATCGGAAAAATTTAGCACAAAGCTGTGAACAAAATTGATACTTCCTAGAAATATCTAAAGATCCTTCTTATGGATTGGCAAGGGAAATGCTCAAATTGCTTCAAATTTTTATGGGTCAATCGCTAATCCTTCCTTTGACACAATATGGCATGTTGGTGCTCAAAATATTCTCGCCCCATTTTTCTTTAGAAAATCTATCGATTTACGGCCTCCGTCACTTTCCTTTTTCCTGTGTTATGCCTGGTTAATCTTTGTTGCCATTTTTAATCTTTTCTTGGGTCATAGATCACTTATGGGTCCATGGTTTTCTCCTTGTTTCTTCATTTCTCAGGAAAGGGTCTATAATTTGGGTCTCCCGTTCTCTATTCATCTAAAAACTCGGGTTCTCCCATATTTTCCATTCTCCATGGTCAAGATTTGTCTTCCTTGTCATTTCTGCCCTAAATAATTGAAGAAAAAAGAATGGATGTATCTTTGAGAAACAAATTTGAGCCGTGTAACACTTCTAAGTTCTTTGTCCTTGGAGAAATTTTCATTTTTGGGCTCGAATGATCATTTTTCTATATTTTACAATTTGAAGAGTGTTTCTCCTAGTGAAATTTACATCCTTGTATCGACAGGTGATGTGGCACCTTTTGGTTGGATGCCGCTCAGTTGGGTACTTTGAAATTTATGTCAATCGCCTCAACTTTAAAATGTGTCAACATGGAGGAACGATGCTCATTTGAGGATCTACTTTTTGGTTTTTCCTTGGAGTAGTGCTGAGAGGACACGTGGAGGTTTCCTCTACTTTTCCTGAACTTAGAAAAAAAATTGTGCAAGTAAAATAGTGTGGTGGAAAATGGGGAAAAGTGGCGAGCCCATGCTCATTCAAGGTCTCCTCTTTGGGCACCATTTTGAAATTGTACCATGGAGACATGTGGAGGAACCATGCATGTTTGGGGACTAGCCCTTGAGTTTCATTTAAAAGAAGTGCCAGCAGGACACGTGGAGGCCTCCGCTCACTTTGCATTTTTCTTAGACTTTTCAACAGCGAAAAGAAACTACCTGAGAGCATGACACACGGTGCCTTCCGCTGAGCTTTAAGCATTAAGAAAAACTTTGTCAGGCCAGGACACATGGCAAGCCCACACTCGTTCAAGGTATAAAATTTTTAAGACCATCTCAAGGTGCACCATGGTGACACATGGAAGTTTTAAAATTCAAAAGTGTGGGAAGGTGTACAATCGGGGGCAATTTGGATTTTTTGCCCCTTGACATGCAAATGGCTAAAAACATCAAAATGGCCCATAGGCCCAATAAAGGAAAGGTCAAAGCTTGCTCCGGTCAATGGTGGAGGTACAAGCTCTTGGGGGAAATTTGGAAAAATTTCCTTTAGGGAGAAAAGAGTTAAAATTAAAAGGGGAAGTGTTGTTCCACTGAAACCACATTGGGACACATGTTGGGCCTGTTTTTCAAGGGCAGAGCTGTGGGAAAAATTTGGAAAAAATTCCCTTTTCCAAAAAGGAGGTGAAATGGTAGAATTCGGCCATGGTTCCACTGGGGCCCACCTTAGGACATGTGTCAGGCTCATTTCCTGAGGGCAGAGGTGCAGAGAAAAATGGAAATTTTTTCCTTTTTTCCAAAAGTTGTAAGAAGTCAAAGGAAGCACCCGTGTCTATTTTTAATTTTGAATCTTCCACGCGGACGACCCAAATTCAAAATAAAGATCAACGGTAGCTGAGAGTTTGAATATGATTTTCCCCCCATTTTACTAAAACACGCCTGGAAGTGCAAGTCTTCACGATTTCTTGGTATTTCCTACACGCCAAGTAGGGAGGGGAGTTAATGTTGATATCTACATTTGGTGGGAAGATCTAGAAGACATCTTTCACCATTAAAATGGTCTGACTATCATGCTCAATCAGATTTTCCATTTTTCTTCTCCCGAGCATGCAAGGAGCAAGATTTGACAGATTAGGAGTGGAAGTTGTTGAAAAATTGAAAAAGAGTGATCTACCAGAGGAAGGAGTTGAATGCAAGAGATATTCAATGAAATTTTCCCCCTCGAGCACCTGGTGAATTTTTTCAGATCTGATTCTGAGAATCGCGATCGAAATCATGGCTAGCACTGGTGCATTAAATGTTTCTATCTTTTGGGGAAGAAGGGGCTCTATGTAAATGTTATAAATGGCACAAATTTATCGTGTAAATGGTTGGAGGTTGGAGTGTTAGGGTTCGGAACTGATTTTTTTCTAATATAAAGCTTGATAGAGCCCATCTTTTCTTATAAGCATTTTTAGAATCATGTATATCTCTTTTTGTATTAAATTTGATCATGTCAAGGTGGTTACGAGTGTACAGCCATTAACAAGTTCTGAGATTGTTCTAGAAACTTTCCCCTGCTGATAAAATTTGGTCAAATATGAGTTATTCCGTGTTGTCTTGAGCAAAATTTGTTCGTTTTATTTTTCAATGTATGTGAGTTGTTTTTCTTGTTTCTGTTGAAATCTTGTATGAAAATATGATTCAATCACATAGGTCTCAATCCTTGTGATAGTTTAGTTGCATATGAAATTTCATTTTTTGGAAGAGCATTCATCTGGGAGTGAAATAAATGAATTAAAATCACTTCTCTTTCATCTGTTTGACAGATATTTTCTGTAAACCTTTGGGTGTACCTTAGGCGTGATTTGGCTTAGATCTTGATACTTTGTTGGGTTTCCTAACTCAAGACTTAGTGTCATATTCTCATAAATTGTATGAAAAAGTGCTAATTTGGGACTCCATTGAAGCACATATTCTGGTAAAAGAAACATTTTGGCTATTCTGTGACATTATATAGGTCTAACCTTTCATTTTGTAATATTTCTCAAGGATCTGGTGAGTCAACTTCCTCCTGCCCCACCTCCCACCAAAATATTTATTCAAAAACAACCAATCCTACCTGTACTACCCCTTTTTGACCCGTGTGCATACAAATGCAAAATCTCTGTTACCAAAACATGCAGGAGCAATCAGGGTCCCAAATGTCTTTAGTAACCTTTGCCTTGTTGTGAAAATATCTCCATGATATGGAAGTGACAACTCATGAGAGTCAGATCTGGTGTGTTGATCATGTTTTCCCAAGGTCTTCTCTATAAAATTTATTCAAAAGAAGGATTTATCATTGTTCTTTAGTAAACAGAGGTTACAAAATAGGCTCTCTTACCTTGGTTAAAAGGCGCAACCTAAAATAGTGAGAATAGATCAAATCCTTTTGAGGGTGTTATCCATTTCTCCACATTTGAGGGACAAAGGGCCAGTTAGATCTCATCCCCGACTACAAAATGACTCACCATGTTCTAGTATGTCTCTAAGTTTCCTGTCAAACCAGTGATGTTGCTCTGAATTTTGAGGGAGAATCAATTTGGATTCCAACTCCCAAGTGGCGCCATTGTCGGGGATTTCAATTCAAAATCAAGAACCTGGTAAAACACTTCTTGTTTTCTCCAAGTGCAATGTGTAGTTCTTTCAATTTTCACACCTAGTGCACTAGCTTTCATTTGATAAGTCTAGGTAAAGAAAGTTTAGAATCTTTCCATTTCTAGTTTCTAGCATTGATAGACATTTGACAGATCATATTTAGTGCATTTTCACAACTAGGGTGGAAATCCTTAGTGGCAACTCCCTGTTGATATGATTTTTTATGAGTACCAATGTCTTGAAACTCTGTCACAGTCAAATTTTCTACTAATATTTGCAAAGATGGAAGTAAGAAGATATTTCTTTGCTAGGGATCCTGCTAGGACATTGTTCCTAGAGCTAGGAAAATAAAAATCAAAAGGAAGAAAATCTTGGGGATTTGTGGGAGAACAGAAAAGAAGAGGGATCTCCATTGATGAGAGTGATCGGCCTATTATTGAAGACTACAATTCAAGTGAATCAGAATCAGGTAGCCTCTTTTTGGAATTGAATCCTTCGGCTGGAGAAGGGCCTTCATTTGATTTTGAAAGGTTTGCTTCACATTTTGCACCTATCTTTTCTGAGGTTGATAGAGATTTCCAAGAGATAAGGTCATTGGGGGGTATCCATTTTGAAAACTATACTCCTGTGTTCCAAGGACCCTTTTCCCCTCATCAATTTTTCACCCCTCCAGGGTCACCCTCTCGAATCAGCATGGCCTAGCCCCCGCTCAGACTCCCTTTTGTTGTAAACACCTTTGGGCCTATAAATTTTGTGGGAATGGTTGGTTATCAAAATGCAGTGCCTCAAGATCTAAGGAACATAATGCCAAAGTTCCAAGGAAATAATGCTATTACTGGTGATTAGTATCTAAATCTTTTTATCAATATAATGGAAGATTTTGAGATTGAACATGAATATGTATATATCAAGTTGTTTATCAATTCCTTGGAAGAGGATGTCAGGGACTGGTATAAAGCATTTGCAGATAAATCTATTGATTCTTGGAATGAGATGAGTAATGCATTTAGATTGTAGTATGGTGATAGAACTAACCCTAGGTTTCTTTTGATAGAATTTGAAAACATCAAAAATAATCCTAATGAGTCAGTACATGATTTCAACACAAGTTTTAATAAGACCTTGAGGAGATTCTCTATTAGGATAAGACCTTGTGGTGAGTCATGTTTGATCAAATATACTGATGCATTTGATAAAAAGGTTGCATATTATTTAAGAGAAAAAAACCCCAAAAATTTGAGGCAGGCCTTCACCATGGCTCTGCAAATAGAGAACAACATTAAGGCAATTGAAAATCTTCCAAAAAGGGAGGGTATAAATCTAGTTAACCCAGAAAAGCCTCAAACAAGCAAGGCTACTGATTTGGAGGAGGTTGTGAAAAATTTTGCAGGGGCTATCAAGGAAATTTCCTACAAACTAGTCCGAGATGAGAAGGGAATTGGGCAGAGCTCACAAGGTCAACACAAGCAGCAAGGCCAAGAAAGGTTCACAAATCACCAAATATTTGATGATAGAGGCAAGGGACTTGTTGGATTTGGAAATAAACAGTCCCAAGCCAGGGATAACATAATGGTACCTGATCCTTTTGCTGCCAAAGTTGCTCTAGTTGAGGAGACAAATGTCATTGATTGGTGTGACAAATGTTTCATGCCTCATGCTCCTTATGAGGAAGATTAACAAGAAAATAAAGAATTTGATGACAATGATGATGATGTCTACATGATGGGTTGCTCCATGATCTTATAACAAGGGGAAACTTGAACTGAGGTGATAAGTGCCCAGAATGCTACCATGTTTTGGGACTACATTCATAGGGCACCCATTCTCCCTTCCTCTCATAATTTAGAAGTAGATATTGTACAATATTTTGAATTTCCCAATAATGAATTTGAATATTTAAGGGCTTTAATGATAAAGAAGTATGATGGAGGAATCCCATCTAAGGAAGATAGACAGTTATTGATGAATGATGTTATTGCTCAAGAGAAGGAATATAACACAAGAAGTAAGGTTGTCAAAGCAACAGAACCTCAAGCCAAACTGAAAGCTCCCTTACTTTAAAACATTCCTAAAGATTATCCTAAGAAAGATGCATCTCCCAAAAGCTCTGTAGTTCTAAACAAAAACTATATCCCTCCTCATGCCCAAGTTATCAAGAATCCTATACCACCTAATGAGTGTGTTGGCTTTCCTTCAAATACCACCTTGCCAAGAAATGTCCCATATGATATTTCCCAAGTTTTAAGTCAAATCAAAGTATTTGTTCCAATTTTTGAGTTGCTTAGGATTCCTGAGCACAAAACGAGAGCATTTTAATACTTGGGATTGAAAGAAGAAAAGACTTCCCTAGGTAGAAATGTAAATATTGTGGAGACTCCTCCAATCGTTCAAGAATTAGAAACACCACCAGCATTGGAGGAACTAGGTGAACCACCTAAGGTCTATTTGGGGACATCCTTGGTGGACTCTCAGATGAATTTGGATACATTCTTCACTACCCTGATCATTAAGGACAAATTATTGCACAACTGCATGTTTGACTCAGGGGCATCATGCAATGTCATGCCTTTAGAAGTTATGGATGAGCTGAAT
Organism: Taxus chinensis; assembly: GCA_019776745.2. NCBI lineage: Eukaryota > Viridiplantae > Streptophyta > Pinopsida > Cupressales > Taxaceae > Taxus > Taxus chinensis. The sequence continues at coordinate 144,816,742 of CM034149.1, forward strand.
ATCAAAGTAACAATAGCATATGGGAAGTGCACTACCATGGACTCCAGATAAGTGCCAGTAGTGGGATGTGTGAAGGATTTTGTGGTGCATCTTGTAGCTTACCCAGGTAAAGATTTAAAATTTTTGTTGTCATCATTGACTGCCCATCCAAGTGGGGCATGCTACTATCAAGAAAATGGGCTGCTAGTGTTAGTGGGAGTGTCCAAATGGATATTTCCTATGCCACCATTCCAATCAAATGCATCCTTATTAGGTTGTATGGAGAAAATAAAATGTTGCATCTTATTGAGGATCCCAACAATGCATCCTATGAAGTATTGTACACAAATGTTGATGCTGACAACTTTGTAGGATTTGCTGATGGAAAGGAGCACATGATTGAAGAATGCAGGTGTCTTGAACAAGCAGGCTCTCCTTGGACTATATTTTTTTATGGAGCTTGCTCTAAGTTTGGGAATGGTGTTTGTGTTGTTCTACTTGCTCCTGGTCAGGAAAAATTTATTTTTTTCCTTCAAACTCAACTTTAAGTGCATCAACAACATTGCTGAGTATGAGGCATTGTTGTTGGGTTTAAGAATTACTTGGAAATATGGTATCAAGGACATCATTGTCAAAGGAGACTCATAATTAATTATAAAACAAGCTAGAAAACTATATGCCACAAAGAATCAGTGAATAAAACAATATAAACATATAGTTTGGGATCTTATTGAGATGTTTGATTCATTCAACATAGTGCATCATGATAGGAAATTCAATGACTTGGTAGAAAAGCTTGCAGTGTTGGGGTCTCGGTTTGAAAATTGTACAATGTCCCCATATTTTGAATATGATTTTGAGGTATTGACAAGACCTTATGTCCCTGACAACATTAAACATTGGCAGGTTTTTGATGATGATGCTCAGATCAGAAGATTTATGTAGAACAAGGGAGAGTTTTTTGATCAATGCATTGATTTAGAGCCAATGGTATGTACAGCAAAAGGAAAAGAAACCTTGTTTGGAAAGGGCACCACCCAACTAAAGACCAATACCATTCATAGAGGGCTGGTTGCTCTTGAGTCTAATTTTGATAAAGTTGATCACATTATTAATATATGTATGATATCCTCAATGGATATTGAGGAGCATGACCTTGGCACAAAGGAGAAGCCAAGGAAAATTTGGTTAGGAAACAATCTCAGCAAGGAGGCGAAGCAGTCATACATCCGATTGTTGAAGAGATACCAAGATTGCATGGCTTGGACCTATTCTGAACTAAAAGCATACATAGAGGACCTGTTTCAACATGAGATTCCCTTGGAGTCTAATGTAAAGCCATTCAGGAAGAAACATAGGCCAATAAACCCACTCTTATCTCTCAAGATGCAAGAGGAACTGAAGAAGCTGAGAGATGGAGGGATTATTCAGCCTACTAGGTATTCTTCTTGGGTTGCAAACCTAGTACCAGTAAGAAAGATGAATGGTGATATTAGGTTATGTGTGGACTTCAAGAATCTGAACAGAGCATCAATGAAGGATTATTATCCTTTACCAAATATGGAGAACATGTTGCACTTAGTGACTAGGTATGAATTTCTCTCTACCTTGGATGGTTTCTCTGGTTATAAGCAAGTTGTGGTGAAGGAATCAGAAAGGATCAAGATAGCCTTTACTACTCCTTGGGGAACATATGTGTATGTTAGGATGCCCTTTGGTCTAATGAATACTGGAGCCACCTTCCAAAGAGCAATAGATGTTGCTTTTTTTGGTTACATCAATGAGTTTATTGTTGTCTACTAGGATGATGTGACTGTGTTTTCTAGAAATAGAAGTGACCACTTGCTGCACTTGGAGAGGATGTTGATAAGATGTAGAGAATATGGCATCTCACTCAATCCAAAGAAGTGCCATTTTGGAGTGTAGAAGGAAAAGTTTCTTGGTCACATTGTGTCACAATAAGGAGTGATGATTGATCCAGAAAGAGTAGAGGCCATCAGCAAAGTCCCAATCCCAAGAACCAAGAAAGGAATTTAGTCATTTGGGTAGATAAACCTCATCAGAAGATTCATATCAAAATTTTCTGAGTTGACCATTTTAATCACTTCCATGCTGAAGAAAGACCAGGTCATCTAATGAGAGGAGGTTGCCATCCAAGATTTTAATGGGATCAAGAAAGCATTAAAACATGCCCCTGTTTTGGTAGCTCCAAATTATAAGAAGCCTTTCCAACTGTTTTCCTTTACTTCAGAGAAAACTATCTGCAGAAGGATGATGAAGGGGATGAGAGGCCAATTGCCTTTTTCAATAAGGCCTTGTAGGGGGTTGAGCTAAAGTGCACTTGTTAGTGCAGACCCCCAACTGAGCTCTAAAAGATCTAATTTTCTAAGGTAGGCTCATTTGGTGTGATTGTATAACATTGAACTTTCCCCAAGGTGTGGGACCTTGCAAAAATGGGAAATCTCTCTAGATTGAAGGCTTGTTCCTTATTCCTCTATTCAAGTGCATACGTGAGGATTTGCAAAGGATCTATTTCTTATACCTAGTCTAAACTTGCATAGGGGACATGGATAAAAGAAAAAAGGAAATAAGAAATAACAAAACTACCAGGTGATGCACCAAAAGAATGATGAACACCTAGTTTACCTTAGACATGAACCAATAAAATGCATATAATAAACCATTACAGATAGCCAGATATGTAATGAGAGACTAGATAGAAGAAAAAGAAACAAGAAGGATCTAAAATTGATCAAACACATATTTTATTGCTTTATAGATTGATACAGTTCATTACAGAATAGCCAAAAGGCAGAAACATATTACAATTTTAATGGAATGTCTGAACCCCATAAATCCTTTGCTAGAAGGAGAAGGGAGCATGTAAAACTAAGAATATCCAACCATTTACAATGAATCCTGCCCCCAAATTTATAGATTCAATCAGAGAGATGAAAGAGGGAGAGAAAAGTAGGAAAACATAGGTCGAAGCTTAACCACTGTTGTTAATGATTCTGCTAAAATCTACTTGCATTGATCCTTTGTTTGGCACCTTGAAGGAAGAGGAAATGGCAGAAATAGATTGAATCTGATCTGGTTGTTGAGACTGGTGATCCTGCATAAAAATATCAAAGACATTTCTCCATTTTACTTCCACCTAACTTCCCAAAAATTAAAGTTTCAGACTCCCATGGTGTAGAAGAGATCGATATCTTTCCAATGGTGTTAGATTTGTAATATTTTGAGCCCTAGGTCAAAAGATATGCCCCTTTGAATTTTGAATCGATTATGTACAAATGGGTGGGAAAAAAATTTGAAAATTTGGTCCCCCTTTTGTATTGGGACACGTGGTAGCCAAATTGGAACAAAATTCAGGCCCATGGGTCCATAATTCAGCTTTTATCCTTTTGCACAAAAAACACAAAACTTAAAAAAACTTCCCGCAGCCCCGAAGCTCCGCACGGACATGTGGCTCCTTTTGGTTGAATGGGAATGCGCTCCCATTTTTACCTTTATGCCTTTCGGCAAAAGGAAAATTTTCACCAATTCCCCCGACTCCTTGCCTTGGCTTTAACTCGAGTCTAAATGCTGAATTTTTCCTTGGGTGGAGTTATAGACCATTTTGCAACTTTTACTCCCTTTTGAGGTAACAAGGGGAAAAAATCAACTTTTTCCCTGACTACCCACTTTCCCCTAGGACATGTGTCACTTTGGCGCTCGCTCAGGAACCTTTTCTCCATTTTACCCTTGAAATAATGCCCTTAAGACACTTGGCGGCCTCTGCTGGTCTGCTTATGCGTTAACTATTCAACTAACCTTGCCCCCCTTTGAGGTACACATGGAGGCACCATGCTTATTTGCAAACCCAACCCAAAATTTCCTTTCGAGGAGCACCAAGTTGACACTTATCAGCCTCCGCTACTCTATGGAATTTTTAATGGTTCTTCTCATTTTTAGGATTTGGGCTATGTGGCGAGCAAGCGCTCATTTGGGTTTTTACCTTTGGACCAACTCTTGGAAATGCATCAGGCTGACACTTAGCCAATTTTGAAGCTTTTCCTCTCTACCCCTTGACTCTCTTTGACCATTTGCTACATGGAGGGCCGGAACAACTTTGAGTTCCTCCTTTTGGATTCACTTTGAGAGAAGCATCGTTAGGACACGTGGTCTCTTCCACTACCTCCTCCATGCTTAGTTTTGAGCCTAAAGATGTCGAATATTCACCGTTCTTCTTTCTTCTTTCCTCTGGCTCCTTTGTAGCATCTTCCCTTCTTGTCCAACCCTGCTATTTGATGGTTCTACCTTCATGTAACTTGGGGAATGGATTTGAAGCGTAGAGATGGCCTGACAAAGTCACTTTTTTCTGTACAGGATACTTTGCTCATTTTTCATCTCCGCCACTTCGTTGTTGAATCCTCTTTGCAACCAATTACAGGATTTGAATGCATTTTCTCGGGGTCCTTCTATGTGGGGTCATGATTCGATCTAATATTCAGCTCGGGGTGAAATATGGATAACAACACCATCATGGAAAAGAAAGCATTTTCTTTAGTAAAAGAAATAAAGGTTTTTAGGCCTTATATTCTAAGTTCTAAATTTTTTGCTTATGTTCCCCACACCATGGTGAAAGACATCTTGTCTGAGATGGAAGTTTCAAGCAAGAGATACAGGTGGGTGAACAAGTTGCAAGAATATGACATGGATATCCAAACCACAAAGATGGTGAGAGGTTTGGGCTTAGCTAAGCTTATGGATGAGAGCAACTTGCAAACTATTGAGGTAAATGAGGTAGAAGAAGAAAGGGAAGGTGTTTTTCAAAGGTTGATGAGTCTGAGTGGTACAAGGATGTGATTTTTTATCTCAGACACTTATACTACCCTGAGCATTTAAGTAAGAACCAGAAAAGGGATCTTAAGTTGGCCTCCTAGAAATATGTCATTCCTGATTATGGGTTGGCTTGGAAGAACCCAAAGGGAGTCCACTTAAGATGCATTACTGAAGAAGAAGACCCTAAGATAATTGCTTATTTCCATGGAGGAGTTTGTGGAGGGGCACTTTGCTGCAAGAGTCACAACACAAAAGATCCTAAGGGATGGTTATTGGTGGCCAACTCTCTTCAAGGATACAACCTTGTTATTTAGAAGATGTGAGAGTTGATAGCGCTTCTCTAGAAGACTGAAAATGTTAGGATCCCTTCCTTTGCAGCCTGTATCAATTGAAGCTCCATTCAAGCAATGGGGAATGGATTTCATTGGTAAAATTTTAGAACCTTCAAGTGATGGCCACAAATGGGTTCTTGTAGAAACCGATTATTTTACTAAATGGGTGGAGGCAATCCCCACCAAGAAGGAAACACACCAAGTTGTCATGGAGTTTGTGCTAAACAACATCATCTGCAAGTTTGGGGTACTAGTCAAAATTATTGCTGACAATGCCATGAGCTTTAGAGATAAACCTTTGGTGGTAATGTGCAAGGATTATGGAATCAACTTGACATATGCCTCCAATTACAACCCCCAAGGAAATGGACAAGCTGAGTCTAGTAATAAAAATTTGCTAAAGATCATCAAAAGAACATTGGAGCAAAACAAGAGAAAGTGGGGTGAACGATTGAAGTTTGTTGTTTAGGCAGATAGGATCATTGTCAAGAGGGTCACTGGAAAGAGTCCATTTGATTTGGTATATGGGACTCAGACCCTACTGCCTCTTCATATGCAACTGTATTCATATCAGTTTATGCAGTAGCTGGAAGATCAAGAGGTAGTTCCATTAGATGCTCACATTAACTAGATTGTTGAGCATGATGAAGAGAGGAGGGCATCCCACCAGAGGCATATAAAGTTCATAGAAAGGCTGAAGAATTTATTTGACAAGAAATTCACTCCTAGGGCTTTTAATGTTGGAGATATTGTGCTGCTATGGGATAGCAGGCATGAAGATAAGGGAAAGCATGGGAATTTTGACTCATTATGGATGGGCCCTTAATCCATTGATAGAAGGATTGGTGAGCATCCCTTCTTCCTCAAGGACTTGGATGGTGAACTTCTTGAATTTCCAATTAATGGTTGGAATTTGAAGCATTTCTTGGATTGATTCCCCTGAAATCAAGGAAAAAATCTTGTATCCAGTATATAGTTTGTTGTTTGTTTCCTGTCTTTTGTGTTTTTGCTCATTCTGATCCTTGGTGACGTATTTTTGTTGGTTTCTCTATTTCATTTTTGGGAAGTGGCTATGTTTCTCTACTCTACAAGTTGGCTTCATTTCCCAATGGATATTTTTGGCACTTGGTCTACCTTTATTCTTGTGTCACTCATGGGGAGTGCCAATCCTTGAGTCGGAGCCAATGTTCATGCTCAAAATAGTCTCGCCCTATTTTACCGTAGAAAATCTATCGATTTACGTCCTTCGTCACTTTCTTTTTTCCCGTGTTATGCCTGGTTAATCTTTGTTGCCATTTTTAATTTGTTCCTGGGTCGTATATCACTTATGGGTCCATGGTTTGCTCCTTGTTTCTTCGTTTCTCTAGAAAGGGTCTGTAATTTGGGTCTCCCATTCTCTATTCATCTAAAAACTTGGGTTCTCCCATATTTTTCATTCTCCACGGTTGGGATTTGTCTTCCTTTTCATTTCTGCCCTAAATAATTGAAGAAAAATGAATGGATGTATCTCTAAGAAACATATTTGAGCCTTGTAACACTTATAAATTCTCTATCCTTGGATAAATTTTAATTTTCGGGCCCCAATGATCATTTTTCTATATTTTACGGTTTGACAGGTGTTTCTCCCAGTTAAATTTACATCCTTGCATTGACACAGGACGTGGAAACTTTCAGTTAGATGCGTCTTAGTTGGGTACTTCAAAAATTTTGTGAATCACCTCAACCCAAAAATGTGTCCACCTGGAGGAACGATGCTCATTTGAGGATCTAATTTTTGGCTTTGCTTGGGGTAGCACTGGGAGGACACGTGAAGGTTTCCGCTACTTTTCTCGGACTTAGAAATTTTTTATGCAGGTAAAACAATGTGGTGGAAAACAGGGACACATGGCGAGCCCACACTCATTCAGGGTCTCTGCTTTGGGCACCATTTTGAAATTTCTCCATGGAGACACATGGAGGAATGACGCTCATTTGAGGATCTACTCTTGAGTTTCATTTTAAAGAAGCACTAGGAGGACAAGTGGAGGCCTCCGCTCAGTTTGCATTTTGCTTAGACTTTTCAATTACCAAAAGAAACTACCTCAAAGCATGACACATGGCACCTTTTTCTAAGCTTCAAGCATTCAGACAAACTTTCTAGGGCTAGGACACGTAACGAGCCCATGCTCATTCAAGGTATCAAATATTTGGGACCATCTCAAAGTGCGCCATGGTGACATGTGGTGGTTTGAAAAGTCAAAAGGGTGGGGAGGCGGACTATCTTTTGACCAACGCTTGATCTTTCTCTATCATTTGAACTGCATGTTCTCTTATTTCTTTGAATCCATCATTTCTGCATACCTACCTTCCATAGGCTCAAACTCAGAAAACTCCAACTGCTTCATGAGCTCCAATGCAGGTAGCTCTAATGATATAGAAAACACTACCTCTTTCCCATAGATTAAATTCTAAGGGGAATTACCTATTGACCACTTTGGTGTGATCTTGTTAGCCCATAATCCTTATTTGATATTGGTATGCCATGTCCTTTGATTTTCATCTAGAGTCCTTCTGATGATCCTTAGCAAATTATTATTTGTGGACTCTGCCTACCCATTACCCTGCGGATAATAGTTTGAAGAGGTGCTCAAGTAGGTTACATTCTTGACAGCCCATTCTGTGATCTTGGAACCTACAAACACCAATGCATTGTATGATATGATAATGGCCGGTACACCGAACCTAGTCACTATTCCTTCATAGAAGTCTAGTATACTAGACTCATTTGCTTCTTTGAGTGCTACCACATCGTTCCACTTGGTGAAATAGTCTGTTGCTATGAGAATCCACTTGTGACCTTGGCTTGAGTTTGGATTGATGACCCCAATGAGGTCAAATCCTCATTACATGAATGGGTGGTCAACTGAAATTGGGTACAATGGAAGCGCTGCTAAATTTTCTTTACCTGTGAAGAACACACATTTTTTACACCTTTTTATCCATGTGTAACAGTCAGTAAACAATGTGGACCAATAATAACCTAATTTCATTATCTTGAGAGTTGTTACCGGTGGGGAAAAATGACCTTCAGCCTATCCATCATGGAAGTAATGTAACACCTTTTCAATCTGACCTGTTTTAATGCATCTCAGTAGAACGCCATTGATGTCTTTCTTAAGTAAGATACCATCAACAAGTAGATATTGAATGAATTGTAATCTGAAGTATCTCCTCTTTGATTTTCTCATTTCTGGAGGACATAGGCCTGTTTTTAGGAATTGTATCATGTTTTGATTCCAACAGGGAATAGGAAAATTATCACTTGCTTGTTCTTTACCATCTTATAGTACAAAAGAGTCCCCATTTTCATTACTTGGATTATGTTGTTGGCTCGAGGCTAGTTGTTCACACAGTACCTTTCCACGAACTAGCTTAGTGACCTTAATTTCAATGGAATATTCCATGACATTAGTGATCCATCCTACATATTTCTCATTTAAATCCTTTTTCAGAAGGAATTCCTTAACTCCTGCATAAGAGACTAACAATTGGATTTTGTTATTTGAAACTACGTGTTTGAACTTCTTTAAGCTCTTGATCATTGCAAGGACATGATTTTTGATGAAGGAGTATCTCACTTCATATTCCTCCAAACTTTGACTAAAGAAGGCAACCGGTTATTTAGATCCCTCTTTGTTTTGTTGTACTAGGATTGTAGAAATTGTGTCCCCACTACCAAAGGCATAGAGCATGAAGTCCTTGGAGAAGTCTTGATTGATGAGAGTTGGAGCTTGGGATATAGCCTCTTTTATTGTTTCAAAATTTGCTTTGCTTTCAGTTATCCACTCGAATGCCATGCTATTCTTCAACATCAACATTATTGGCTTCACAAGAGCGGCAAAATTTAGAAGAAACCTACAAACAAAATTGATACTTTCTAGAAAGCTCTGAAGATCCTTCTTATGCCTTGGAAAGGGAAATGGTTGAATTACTTCAACTCTTTCTAGGTCGATCGTCAATCCATCCTTTGACATAATATGGCCTAGGATCTTGCCTTTGTGAGTCAATAATATGCATTTTCTGGTATTGAATGATACCCCAAATCTCCTACGTCTTTGAAATACCTATCTCAGATGAAAAAGGTGATCTTCTGCATTTATGGAGAACACAATGATATCATCAAAATATATTAGCACTATTTTATTGTTCAACCCCTTGAATGCCATGTCCATTACCCTTTGAAAAGTGGCTCTGGCATTAGACAATCTGAATGACATCTTCCTGTAGGCATAGGTTCCCCACTTAGTGGTGAAATTCGTTTTGAACTGGTCATCTTCTTTTACCATTATCTGATTATACCTCAAGTAGCCATCGAGGAGGGAATTTTTTTTTGAGCCAGATACCACTTGCAAGATTTGTTCCATTGAATGGAGTGGATAGCAGTATTTGAGAGATGCCTTATTCAAGTCATGAAATTCCACGCACAACCTTATTTCTCCATTTTTATTTTTGACCGGGACCAAGTTGGCAACCCAACTCGAGTGCTTGATTAGAAATGTAATTATTTCCTCTATTAGCTTGTTTATCTCTTTCTTCATAAGAGGCTCACTATGTGGGTTGACTGGTCTTTGCTTCTACCTGATGGGATTAGCATCTGGATCTAGTTCTATGGTATGTTGTGCCAACTTCGGATTGAACCCTCGCAAGTCCTCACAACTCTAAGAGAAGATGTCTGGAAAATCTTGGTAAAGTCCTTGAACTCATATCTCTCTTGCTGAGTGGCCACCTTATAAATTTGGAGTGTTTTTCCTTCCCCAACTAAAATTGGTTCTGAATCTTCTCCCTTAACCTATACATTGGCATTTTCTTTAGGGAACTGGTCATTCGGGTTGAATATAGATTCCAATGTTACCAAACCCTTTGGAACTTTGTTCATCCATAGCTACACTACTTGGACCCTGTACTACTGCTCTAATTTTTTTTTGTTCCTATCTTAGAATTCAACCTCTTCTTGTAAGAAATTGATAATCTGTTGATTGTTCTCAAACACCCACCAGCTTGTGTTATTTTTTGGAACTGTTGGGCTTACAATCACATGGATATGTGGTCGTGTTTTGTCTCTTTTCATATTGTCAGCCACATCAAATGTTTCTCAAACTACTACAATCCTATCTATAGATTCATTCTTCTTCCTGGGTATGGACACAATGTTGAAAGCTTCAAAGTCTTCAATTAGGTCCCATACCATGTTTTTGTAGCTCTTGAGTAGGTAATTCTTTGCAGCATTTTTCCTTCTGACTTGATTGATGATCAGCTTGCTATCACCAAATACTTGTAAATTATTTATTCCTCTTTTCTTGGCCCAATGAATTCCATGAATCAAGGCCTCATATTCCACTGTGTTGTTTGAATAGGCAAATTGGAAATGAAACATTGAATAATTCTTGATGTTTTGTGGTGAAACTAACATTGCACCTCCTCTAGCACCTTATTTTCTTCTTGAAACATTGAAATATAGTTTCCATACTTCATTTCCATCTTCATTTTATGTCTTGGTGATGTTAGGAATGGGTGAGTTTTCTTCGTGTACACAATATAAACCCAATTCAGATTCTTCCATTTCCTTAAATGGGTCAAATACATGTTTCTATATTAGTTGAACACTCCTCCTTATCAAAGGCTGAGAAATTTGATTCGATAGGACTTGGCACATGAGACTCAATGTGAAATTTTCCAATTGGTTCTAACCTAATGGTTACCTTGGCTACATACCTTGTTCTAAATAGCATTTGTGACCAATCTATTGATAGATAGCCTCCAATTTGTGTAGTGAAGTCTCTTAACAAACACAATGCAAATAGTAGTGGTAGGTCTATGACTAATACATCTTGCAAAATGGTCACATTGGGTTATGCATGCAATGTGAGGCTAAAATATTTGATTACTCCAATTGTTGTTACTATTGTCCCATCAAATTGCACAACACCTTTATAGATGACTTCATATTGAAGGCCCAATTGATCAACTATCTGTTTTGGCATAACTGAGCTACTTACTCCTGAATCAGTCATACAATTATGTGTCGAATTATCTCCTATGATTAATGAGATATATAATGGTGGTGGCTTCAAATTATTACCTTGATGGCTTCTATGATTTCCTTCTTGATGAGATGTACTGGTGAAAACATTTTCTTGTTGATTGGGTGGTTGATTTGATGCTGACCAATTTTCCATACCATCTTGCAATAGGTTTCTTTATCCTGGGATAGCCAATGACTTCCACATCAAGATATTTACATTCATTTTCTTCATCTTCTCAATGATTTTGAATGGATATGATCTATCCTTCTGCTACCCCTTGCCTTGCACATGGGCTGTTACAATGAGCACTTGAGCTGATCGAGAAGGTGGCTTGGGCTGACCTTGCACATTGGGAGCTGCACTTTGATTGCTAACACCTTATGGAGTGATGGAGGGTTATGGATCACTTAAACTTGATGATTGTTCCTGTCTAATGTTCCTTTTCTTGGAGCGTGTATTGGCTGCTACACTTTGAGAAGGTGTTTAGTTTATACCACAAAAATATTCAACCTACCAATTGACAAGTGTGGTCTCATTTGCAGGTGCATCTTGTTGAGTTACTTTGTGTTACTGATTTCCTTCTTGGCATGTCTCTTGTTCCACACCCTTTGTTGTCACCATAAGGGCTTGATTCAAAGCACCATTAAAACACATTGACTTGTTATGAGGTTGATTTCATGGGAAACACCAGTCATATTTCTGAGCCATGTTATTTTCCACTAGTACTAGAGCTCTAGATGTGGATGTAACATTAGGATTGTAATGTTGGAATGGTCTATTAGCAAGAGGTCTGACTTAGTTCTGATTTGTAGCTTGAAAGGGTGGCATTTTAGGCTGATATGGAGGTCTATTGGGTTGAGTTTGAGGCTGATACGATCTGAAATTTTGAGCTTTATACCTCTTAAGTGTCACTAACTCATTACCTAAGTTCTGCAATTGCTTCATGACTTCTTAGATTTTTCTTGAGGTGCTGGAAGATGAGGTAAAAGCTTCAGTTGAATTTCAATTTCTTGGGGAAGGAATGGGAGCTAATGCGGGTGCTTAACTAGTGTTTGGAGATCCTAGTTCTGGATATAGAGGCATAGGTGGCCTAGGTGCAAGTTTACAATCTTGAATTAAGCAATTTTTATCTCTAATAGCAATATTATAGGATGCATGTAAAGTTATACCTCACATTAATTGAATAGTCATGGAAATATCAAAATTTAAAGCTTTAAGAAAGTATAGGAAAGCACCTTCAACTCTTGTTCTCAACGGCCAATGGAATCTTGTCCCACGTCCTTTGAAATCTAAAGTTGAAATTGGTCAAATGTTCATTGGGAGCCCTCTTGATTATTGTCAATTGTTCCAATAAAGACATATTATCCCCCTTTTATCTAAATTGATTGTGGAGAGATGTGCATAAATGGTCCCAATTCTGGATGGATCCCGTGGTTAGAATTCTGAACCACTGAAAATATTTAACTTTAAAAGAGGATGCCAAGAACTTGAAAACAATGCACATTTCTGCAATTTCATGAATTGCACATAAATTTGCAATATCTTGGATATGATAAATTGGAGTTGTCTAGTTCTCTCTAGTAAAAAATGGAATGTTCTTCAGCACTATAACTGGAACTAGATTTTGTGCATTGAGATCCAACGGGATGCTGTCGGTGAAGTTGATGTAGGGTTTGGGTTGTGCCATATTGATTGGTCAAATAACTCTAGTCGATTGAACAAAAGGCCTACCAGGTGGAGGTGTTGACAAGGTTTTGTTTGGCAGAGATGGAGACCTTTGAACTCTTCTTCCTCTCCTTGATATTTTTAGGGATAAATGCAGATAGAAAAACAATACTTATTCTCTTGTTCTTGACCTTGTCTGAATTTTTCTCATGAATCTGACAAGCTTGGAATACTGAAACCAGTGGATTCTGCCCTTTTTGGAGTCGCCAGATGTGTAATTTTAGAGCTTCTTACAAGATAGGAGCTTACAAAAAGTTCACATCAATCTTGCTGCAAAAAAAATGAAAACTTCTTAGTCCCATTGGGCATGGTAAAATTGTTTATGCGTTATCACAACACCCCTTAATATTTTTATCTTGATGGGTTAATATCGTCAGTGTGATTTCATAACATGGAGCTTTTCCCAAAGTGTGGGACTTTGCAATCAGGAAATATCTCCAGATGAAGGCTAGTTCCTATTCCTCTTTTTAGATGCACAAATAATTTGCAGAGCATCCACTCTAAAATATACTCTAATTTTCTAAGGAGATAGGGTTAAGAAGATACAAGAAAATAAACCTAACTAGCATAGCTGATGCACCAAAGGAATGTTGAACAACTTCTTTGCAATTAAACACAAACCATAGAAATGTAATACAATCACCATACACAGTTAACAAAAAAATGCAATGAGAGATTAGGGGGATGCAATGAACACAAGAGAGGGTTGAAATCATCCACAAACTTATCTTATTGCTCTAAAAATTGATACAATGCATTACATTAGCCAAGAGGCAGAGAATTGCATTACAACTTGAATGGGAAGATTGAAACTCCAAAAATTCACCTGCAAAATAGAGAAGAAGGGAGGGTGTAAAATAAAAATGTCTAAACCCTAGAAAAATTACCCTCCTTATAATATATATGAAGAATATGAGAGAAAAAGGAGAGAAAAAATTGAATCCTACCTCAACCACCCCAAAATAACATTGAATGCACTTGTAAAAAATGATGGGTTCCATGTTGCAAAACTCGTGCCTCCATTTGTTGTTCCTTGTTGGGAAAAAAAGGAAGCCCATACTTCATTATGGTGGTAGGTGAAAATCATGACAACCTCGAAAATGGCAGACTATATTTCTGTTGACCAATTTTTCCCCTTAGGACAAATTTATCAAACATGACCCTACACAAGAGAAAATCGAAGGGTCGGTTCAATCCTGTGAGCTCATATTCGATCCCAAATTAAAGGGGCATGAAAAATCAACAATGGAGGAGAAATGTCAAAAAATGAGGCCAAACAACATTAAAGGGGATCAGAAGCCCATTAGAAAAAAAAAGGAGAAAGACAATGCTCATTCGAAGCCTGAATCAGCTAAGTATAAAGGAGTGAGTAGAAGCCTCCACGTGTCTCATTGGTTCAACTTCAAAGGCACGATCCAAAGTGGAGACTCAAACAGCTGTTGACCCTCCATGTGGTTAGAGCCCAAAAAGGTGGAACCGGTCATTGAAAATTTGAGGTAAAGCAATGGACCCATAGAAGGCAATACATGTCAGCTCAGTGCAATTCCAAGAGTGAGAGGGAAAAGTGAAAGTCAAAACCATATTGGACTTCTGCTTGGATTCAACAATGAGGGAACCATAAAGGAAGCGCATATAATTTTTTCACTTGAGGCTTGAATCGAATAAGTATAAAAAGGGCCAGAAGAAGCCTCCTCGTATCTCAATGGTGCAACATAAAAGGTGCGAAAGAGGAGGACTCCCAATATGAGTGTAGGCTCGACACGTGGCGAGAGTCTGAAAAGGTTTCAATGGCCATCGAAACATCCAAACTCAAGATAGAATAGTGGACAGCACCACATGTCTCATTGGTGCACCCTCAAGGGTCAAATCGAAAGGTGGTCCACAAACGAGTGCCAACCTGCCATGTAGTAAGGGATTATCAAAGGGAGAAGGCCCAAATCGTTCAAGTAAAAAAGGGTCAGAGGAAGCCTCCATGTGCCTCATCGAGAACACTTTAAAGATGTGGCCCAAAGAGAGACCCTGAACTAGCGCCAACCCTCCATGTGGCCCAGGTCCGAAAAGGGGACACTGACCATTAAAAAGTCCAAAATACTGCGGATACCTCCATGGGCCTGTCGACACTAAAATTTTCCTCCATAATTTCTATTTCATTAATGTATGTATTAGGAATAGGATGTTGTTAAGGGTAATTAGTAGTAGCGTCCGATAGAAGA
Source organism: Taxus chinensis (assembly GCA_019776745.2). NCBI lineage: Eukaryota > Viridiplantae > Streptophyta > Pinopsida > Cupressales > Taxaceae > Taxus > Taxus chinensis. The sequence goes on from CM034149.1 coordinate 144,831,880, forward strand.
TAACGGCGCCGTCAATACGGTGCCGCCAATAATGTGGAGTACGGTAACAGTCAAAGTACAATAGGAATGCTGTAAAAAGTAAATATTTGTCGTAAGTGGTCCGGTAATGTTAAAATGTCAAAGTTTGGGTAATTAGAGAAGTAGGGTCTACATGATTAGGAATTAGAAATATTATATTGGTAATAAAGACAAGGAGTGAGGTCATAAATATTTTGTGTATTTTATTTGTAAAAAGTCTAAAAATGTGGAACCCATGTAAAATGATAAGGTTTATCTTATCTTAACAGATAAGCCTACATGTACAGATAAGAGTTAAGGTATGGAATATGATTCGTCAGAGTGGATTTCTTATCCTATCTTAGAGATAAGATGGATAAGCCTGGAAGTTCTATAAATAGAGAGGCTACCCCCCTCATTTAGCATAGAAAGAAGTAGTGAAAAATATTGTAGGAAGTGTGCAAAGGAAGCCATCAGTTAAAGGTGTGTTGAAGAAGCCATCGAGAGGTGTAATTGTAAAGTTTCTCCCATAGTCTTGTTGAAGTATCTCATGGGTGAGATTGTAACAATTTAATGTTAATATTATAATTTACTTTGATATTTCAGATTTGTCATCATTCCGTCTTATCATAGTCGATGGTATTCTTGTGTTCGATTGTTGTTTTGTTTACAGATTACGTCCACCAAACTAAAGGTTGTGCATTAGTAAATAATCATAGCACGAGGAGTTCCCGATGAAGAATTATCATAGTGCCGGATTGGTGATGACATTTTGGTTCCGTTGCGGGACCATTCCTCGTTGGTGGATTTTCTAGAGAGATATTCCCACTTAGGCAAAAATTAATTGGAGGGTAACCTTGTTTTTACTATGCATAGTAATTACCATGGTAAAGTCATTTTTACCGTGAATAGTAGTTACCATGTTAAAGTCATTTTTGCCATGAATAGTAGTTACCCTGGTAAAGTCCTTTTTGTTGGGAATAGTAATTACCGCAGTAAAGTCACTTTTTACCGTGAATAGTATTTACCGCAGTAACTTCACTTTTTACCGTGAATAGTGTTTACCATAGTAAAGTTAGTTTTTACCGTAGTAAGTCAAGTTTTACCATAGTTTACCATGGTCATTTCTATTTTACTGCAGAAAGGTGTAAAGTCACTTTCTAGTATAGTGATTCCAATTATTTGTGCACATAAGTATTGTTAATTGTACTTGTGGGTTGGTATTTCACGGTGGTTACTTTTGAAAATGGGAAAGATTCCTGTTTTTTCAGCTCAATCTAATGAAGATGCTTCTTCTTTCATTCAAGAGTTTAAGCGATCTTGTATTTGTAATGGCCTTATAAGAAGGGAACAATGGACTGAATTTTTTCCTACCTTTTTGGATGGTTCAACACTTAGGTGGTTTGAAACACTAGGTGATAATGTGAAAAATTCATGGGATTTATTAACTGAAAGTTTTCTTGAAGAATTTGGTGAACAACAGAAATATGCAGATCTCATGATCGAGATCACAAAGCTATCCCAAGGAGAGAAGGAGAAGATAAGGGATTATCATGCTCGTGTTCTAGAGCTAAGGAGGAAGCTCGATGCCCAGATCCGAAAGGAAGGACTAGCGGATGGGTTGATGAATGGCATGGATAATCTCCTCTGTAAGCACTTCATTCTTGGGATGAAGCCAGAGATCAGACAACGAGTGAAGTATGACCGCCCAGCTACCATTGAACAAGAAAAGGAGATTGTAAGAAGGCAAGAAGAAATCATGGAAGAGGAGCCCAAAGAAATTGTTGCTAAAGTAGAGCCTACACCAGCACCTTTGGTCCAGAATCCACAACCACTCCCGGTGAGCACAAATATTTCTCCTAGTACATCTACTGAGTATGAAGATCTGCTTAGGAAGATGGGCCAGTTAACTATTAATCTTCTTCAAGGAAAGGAATTTAGTTCTCAGGGAGGAGATAGAGGTCCAAAAAGAAATATTTCTAAAGTTGTTTGTTATGGTTGTTATAAAAAGGGTCATTATAAGTATCATTGTCCAGATAGAGCTTCTACATCTGGTACAAGAGATAATGATAAAGGAAAAGCACCTGTGAATTCTCTTGATGTAGTAGATAAGAGTAGAAATAATGAAGTAGATGTGTTTGTAATAAAAAGAAAGAAAGAAAAAGATAATCAAGATGGAACTGATCCTAAGAAGATGAAAGGAGAAACTAGTAAGAAACATAGGAGAAGAAAGTTGGGTGTGCAGGATTTTCTAATTTCACATGGGGCAAGGACCATACTCCATCTTGGAAGATCTGTCCAAAAGGCCTGCAAATATTACATATGGTCAACTCTTGGCTATGTCTTCTGAGAAGAGGTGGGAGTTGCGAGGTGGACTCAATGCTCGAAGAAGGAAGGAGGTTGAGGTCCCTGTTTTGGAGGCAGAGGAAGATCCCTATGCTCCACAAGCTGAGGTATTATGTAATGGTATTTCAATTCATGATGTCTTAGTTGATGGAGGTGCTGCAGTTAAGGTAATGAACGAGTCTGTAATGAATATGTTGGGTTTAAAAATTGATCGCCCTTGAACACTTATGTTAAGGTCATTAAATAAGGGAAAAACTAAACCAGAAGGTGTAGTTTCAAATGTGGCAATATCTGTTATGGGTGTTGTATGTGTGGTAGACTTTCAGGTGATGAAAAATGGTACTGTTGCGTACCCAATGCTGCTGGGAAGACCATGGCTAAGGAGAATTCATGCAAGAAACTACTGGAATGAAGGTTTCATGACACTTGGATGTGGTAGAGAGAGGGTGAAGATAAATGTGATCCCTCGACATCATAAGGCAGAACCTGTGGATTCAAGTGATGAAATTGATGATTGGACATCCTCTGATTACTCTAGTACCAGTGAAGTGGACACTGAAGATGAAGAAAGCGAGGTGGATGTTTCAGTCATGGATATCCTTCCAGTCACACCAACTCATGACCCCATAAAATTATCTGAAGAAGAAGTTGATGATCGTCTCCAACAAATAAAGATTGGTGATGCTGTGATGGAGAGGGAGAAGGAATCCTACCTCCAGCTCTTTCAAAGGTACATACACCTATTCACTTTTGATTACAAGGAACTCCGCCAAGTAAGTTGGGTAGAAAATTGTATTGAGCTGGTAGATGGTGCTAAGCCCATAAAGCAAATGCCATATAGAATGAATCCTAATTTTTCCAAGACTGTAAAAGAAGAAATAGATAAGTTGCTTGATGCAGGATTCACATTTGCTGTGGAGAATTCAGAATGGGTTTCTCCCATTGTGATCTCAATAAAAAAGAATGGGAAGCTATGCATTTGTGTTGATTGCAGGAAGCTCAATAAGGCAACAAAGAAGGATCATTACCCTCTTCCATTTTCAGATCAGATCTTGGACGAAGTAGCTGGCCAGGAGTGCTATAGTTTTGCTGATGGATATAGCGGCTAAAACCAAGTTCGTATAGCAGAGAAAGATCAGCTGAAGACCACGTTCACCACTCCTTGGGGAACGTTTGCTTATAGAGTTATGCCTTTTGGGTTGTGTAATGCTCCAGCAACATTCTAGTGTTTGATGAATAGGGTGTTCGAACCCTACATTGGGACCTTCATCAGAGTATTTCTGGATGATTTTTTGCATCTATGGGAGCAAGTTGGATCACCTGCACCAGATGGAGATAGCATTTCAAAGGTTAGATGAAGCACAAGCCTCACTAAACCCTACAAAGTGTGTCTTTGGATGTTCTAAAGGTGTTTTGTTAGGGCATGTTGTATCCAGAGATGGTATTGGTACTGATCTTGATAAAGTTTCAAAAATCAAAGATTTACCATTTCCTATGAATAGAAGTAAGTTGAGATCATTTTTAGGCCATGTGGGTTACTATAGAAGGTTCATCAAGAATTTCTCAAAGATTGCACAGCCACTAACCCAGTTCTTGAAGAAGGATGTTGCTTATGAACCAGGAAACAAGGTGCATGAAGCTTTTGGAAAATTGAAGAAAGCCCTGGTGTCTTCACCTGTTTTGAAGAATCCATATTGGAACAAGCCATTCATTGTGTACACTGATGCCTTAGATGCAGCACTATGTAGTAATTTGAGCCAAAAGGATGAAAATGGGAATGAACATCCAATTTACTTTTGGAGCAGACAAATGAGCAGTGCTGAGGTAAACTATACTGTAACTGAAAAAGAGGCTCTGGCTATCATTTTTGCTGTAAAGAAGTTTAGAAATTACTTGCTAGGGCAGAAATTTATAGTTGTAACTGATCATCAAGCTCTGAAATATATTGTCAATAAGCCTAACCCATCAGGGAGGATAGTAAGATGGATAATTTTTCTACAAGAATTTGAATTTGATATTATAGATAGGCCAGGAAAGAAGCATGTCAATGCAGATGCACTCTCTCGAGCCTATGATGGTTTAGGATCATCGTGTGATGATGATGATTTTCCCGATGCAGCATTGTTTTCCCTTGACACGATCCCTAGTGAATACATAGATATTTGGAATTATCTGAATGAATTCAAGTTTCCTGATGGTGCCAATGCAAAGACTAAGAGAAAGATTACTCAAGCCAGTCGTCCATATTCTATTCTGCATGGAGCATTACTTCGAATAGGACCTGATGGAAAGTACAAGAGGGCAGTTGGACGTGATCAAGGAAAGGAGCTGCTAGAAGAATTCCACAATGGTACATGTGGAGGGCACTTCTTTAGACAACTTACAACATGAAGGGGACACCGACCGTTAAGAAGTTCAAAATACTGCGAAACCTCCATGGGCCATGTCTGTGAAAATTCAAAGTTAGAATCAAAAGGGCAGTTCTAAATGAACGCAAAGCCTCCACGTGGTCTGAGCCCCAAAATTTGAAATTTTTTGTGCTGTGTCAAATTCTAGCAAAAGATGCAGCCTTGCAGGTACATAAATGGGATAAAAGGATTCATGCAGCATTGTGGGCATATAGGGCAACATCAAAGTTAGCAACAGGATACTTCCCATTTTAGTTGGCCTATGGCATTGATCCGGTTCTTCCTATTGAGTTGTATATTCCCACTGTGAGAGTTATGAAAAATGAAAGGATGGATGAAAGTGATTCAGTAAAAGAAAGGTTGGTACATCTTCATTTGCTAGAGGAAATGAGGGAAATAGCAAAGGATACAATTCATAAAAAGAAAATGAAGCAGAAGGAATACTTTGATCAAAATATCCGATGGTCTCCATTTCATGTGAATGACTTGGTCCTAGTATATGATTCCAGATACAAAAAAAGAAGACAGAGAAAATTTCTTCCAAAATGGATGGGGCCCTACAAAATAGCAGCTGTGCATGAAAATGGTACGTACCGACTGGAGGAATTGGATGGCACTCCCATTACGAAATGGGTCAACCACGACAAGTTGAAGATTTTCCAAGCACCAGAATAGTCTACTCCGAGGACGGAGTAGAAGCTAGGAAGGGGGATGATGTCGACACTAAAATTTTCCTCCATAATTTCTATTTCATTAATGTATGTATTAGGAATATGATGTTGTTAAGTGTAATTAGTAGTAGCGTCTGATAGAAGATAACGGCGCCGTCAGTACGGTGCCGCCAATAATGTGGAGTACGGTAACAGTCAAAGTACAATAGGAATGTTGTAAAAAGTAAATATTTGTCGTAAGTGGTCCGGTAATGTTAAAATGTCAAAGTTTGGGTAATTAGAGAAGTAGGGTCTACATGATTAGGAATTAGAAATATTATATTGGTAATAAAGACAAGGAGTGAGGTCATAAATATTTTGTGTATTTTATTTGTAAAAAGTCTAAAAATGTGGAACCCATGTAAAATGATAAGGTTTATCTTATCTTAACAGATAAGCCTACATGTACAGATAAGAGTTAAGGTATGGAATATGATTCGTCATAGTAGATTTCTTATCCTATCTTAGAGATAAGATGGATAAGCCTGGAAGTTCTATAAATAGAGAGGCTACCCCCCTCATTTAGCATAGAAAGAAGTAGTGAGAAATATTGTAGGAAGTGTGCAAAGGAAGCCATCAGTTAAAGGTGTGTTGAAGAAGCCATCGAGAGGTGTAATTGTAAAGTTTCTCCCATAGTCTTGTTGAAGTATCTCATGAGTGAGATTGTAACAATTTAATGTTAATATTATAATTTACTTTGATATTTCAGATTTGTCATCATTCCGTCTTATCATAGTCGATGGTATTCTTGTGTTCGGTTGTTGTTTTGTTTCCAGATTACGTCCACCAAACTAAAGGCTGTGCATTAGTAAATAATCATAGCACGAGGAGTTCCCGGTGAAGAATTATCATAGTGCCGGATTGGTGATGACAGGCCATGTCTGTGCAAATTCAAATTTAGAATCAAAAGGGCAGTTCTAAATGAATGCAAAGCCTCCACGTGGTCTGAGCCCCAAAAGTTGAACTATCTGTTGAAAATGTCTAAGAGTCAACGAAAGCCTCCACACGTCAGCTCGACACAACTTCAAAGATCAACTCCAGAGGTAGGTCCCAAAAAAGTGCATGCCCTCCACGTGTCTAGGGTCAGACATAGTTTCTCCACCAGTCATGGGGGTAATTAGAAAAAACACAAAGAAATAGAGCATGTCCTGGGGCGAGACCAAGTGTCCAACCATCGCAACTTCAGGAGTCAAAAAGGGGAAGTGAAATATTAAGAACACACTGGGCTCCACGAAGTTCTTGCACCCATAAAATCCAAACCCAAAGAAATTTGGAAAAGATTGTGTGAATCATGTAACCTGCCAAGATGTTTAAATGCTTAGATCTTGAAAATATTATGAGAGCCCATGTTTATCACCAAACCCTCACCTTTAGATGACCTTGATTATGAATAGAGTAAATATAGGCCGCAATTATTGAGACTGTCACATTTCTCAACCACCACCGTAATGAGGTCTTTCTTTCCCAACAAGAAATGGTAATGGAGACATGGGTTGTGTTATGAGACCCATTAATTTCCTAGGTGGATTCAATGCATCTCTGAGGTAGTTTAACAAGATTCTGGATTTCTTCTACCTCCCTCTCTCATTCTTCCTATATATTGTAAGGAAGTGTATTTTTCTAAAGGTTAGACATTTTACTTTATACCCTCCCTTCTTCTCTTGCCCATAAAAGGATTTGTGGATTCCAAGCCTTCCATTAAAATTGTAATGCAATTTTGTGCCTCTTGGCCATTATAATTCACTATAGCAACTTTTGGAGTGATAATGCATGCCTGTGAATAATTCTAAACCCTCTATTGCATTCATTTTCTCCTTTTTGATCTCTCATTGTAGTCATGGTTATTTGTGCATGGTGATTGTATTACATTTTATGGTTTGTGTTTATTGTAAAGTAGGTGTTTCAACATTCCTTTGGTGCATCACCCTTGTTAGTTTAGGTTTTATTTTTTTACATCTTCTTAACCCTATCTCCTTGTAAAATTAGAGTAGGTTTTAGAGTAGATCCTCTATAATATGAATATGTGCACCTTAATAAAGGAATAGGAGCCGGCCTTGATCTGGAGATCTCTCTCAATTCAAAAATTCCCACACTTTGAGAGAAGCTCCATGTTATGTAATCAAACTGAGAGTCTCAACCCATTGAGTTGCAAACATTTAGGGGTGTTGTGATTATGCATCAACAATTTTGGCATGCCCGGTGGGACCAGACTGGATAGCTTTACATCTTCATCTCAGCAGGTTTGATGTGTTATTGCTGAGATCCAGCCTCTAGAGGTATGTTTCAACACTTTTGACAACTCCATCTAGTCAAACAACCCATCCTCTATGTTACAGACCTTCTCTACATCCATTTTCATCCATTCTTTTTCCACCTCTCTCATCCTCTTCCATTCTATGAAGTGGTGCAATCATGGCTTCCTTCCCATGGTGGAACTCACATTTGTAGGAGCTACCATATATATCCATACTCTCCCCCAAACATAAAAAATTCATTCTCAAGTTATTATTGACCTCCTCCAGACCCATTTTATAAAGAAAATCAACAATGGGCATACTCACAAGAGTAATATGCATATCAGTGTGGACATGAGCCATACTATGCAGTTATGGAAGAACAAGAGTATATCAACTATGGGTTATATCTTACACCCAAGAATGCAGAGATCCTTCTGAAGATAGACAAATTGGAGTCAGGTATTATGCAGGTCTGGGCTATGAATCAAGAGAAAGAATTCAACATTGGATTTAGGGTCCCTCGTCCATGGAAAGGCCCTACTCCAAGCTATTTTAGCCTGCAAGAGAAACTCAGTAACATAATTGACATGCTGCCGCAACTTGAAGAATGGGTTAAGGATGTTGAATATTTTGTAGGTCAATGAGAAAATTCATCATTTCCACCCCACAATCCTCTTCCCATTCCCCAAGAAACACCATATTTTTCTGAGTTTCAATTTTCAAGTCTCTCACTTGCTAACCCCATTGTGGATTTTACACCTCCAAGTTCTATCCTTCCATCTCATCTCAGTTCTTATGCCCTTTTCCCTTCTAAATGGTCATTCCCTCCAAATAAAAATGAAGTTTCATCTCTCCCACCACCACAAATAATTGCAAAACCGGTTGTCCCCTAACCCATCCCTCCTCTTACCTTCTTTTGAAGTTTGACTTGGGAAGAAAACTATAAAAAAAAACCAAGGAGGAAAAAAAAAGAGCTCAATCGATAAAAAATAATAGAGGACTTGAAGAGATTGTCTCTTAATTTCGATGTTGAAAACATTCCCTTGATGGTGAAGCCAAGAGATGAGGTAAAAGTTGAAGAGAAACTTGTGTTTGGGGCTGATTTTGCAGCCAATGTTGCAGTAACAGAGAAAAAGGAATAGAAAGAACAACTAAATCCAAGTCCAGTTGAGAAGGAGCACATGGAGGTGATTGAGATGAATTTAGAGGCACCGAATCATGAGCGGGTTGTACAAGAAGTTGCAGATTTCTCTCCCACTCAATCTCTCCAGAAATCTTATTTTTTGGAAGAATTTGAACTCACTTAGCTTAATGTTTGAAGATGGAGCTACACATGGTGAAAATAATGTAGATTCAAAGGGCACCATGCAATAGGGAGAAATCTTGTTGCAGCAGGATAATGAAGAGTTTGATTTCTTGTAAAAGTTGGAGGAATGTTTTGATGAGGAGGAGTTCATAGAAATTACAACTTTCACTTACCCATCATTCATTCTTAAACCATAAGAACCTACAGCCATGGAGGCGGACATGTAAGCATAACCTGCAGTCTGTAGCATGCATCTTGAATCAAATTTGGAAGAGTTTGATCTTGCAAGTGTCATACCAGAAGCAAAGGAAGGAAAATAACATGATGTTTCCATCCCTTTCATACCACTCACCAAGGTGACACATCATTTGTTTATAGACATGAAAGAGGAAGAAAATATAATTTTACATAGTGACCTCTTCTAGGAAGTCTTGCAAGAAGACTTCCTTTTTGAAGTTGGAATTCAGAGTATTGGGCACATTCAAAGAACCAAACCATGCCCTATAAGGTTCTTAGCTTCACTAGAGCCAAGAGAGGATCCAACACTAGTCATGCTTGCTACTAATCATGGGGATGAGTTCCAGAGAACCAAGGATTAGCTGCAATTCCTCTTCAAACCAAATGCAGAGCAATTAAAAGAGGTATTGTTTTGTTTCTAGTTGATACCTTCATGATTTGGGTAGAGAATTGGCCTATTGTAATTTTTTCACTCATACCAATAGCCAGATTCAGTGCCAAATCATCTTCATGGCTGCAAATTGCAAGAAAGGGAAACTACTTTACATTGCCAGTATCAAGTTTTGTTTGAAATTTCTTGTCTCTTTTGTTAGTGTAGGGTAGCAGTAGGTTTTAATTCCTCTAAGTGTGTATGCACATTGTTTTGTTGTAGTTTAGGTTTCAATTTCCCTAAGTGCCTTTGGCACAGATTATGTTGCTCCAATGTTGTATCATTGTGTAGTTTAGTGTGCCTTCAGTCCATTTCTAGAGTAGGTGAAAGCCCTAGGTCAATACAATTTTCTACTCTCAGAACCTCATTTTCAATATTTTCTTATGAAAATTGAGAGTGTGAACAGCAGAGCAAGCTCAGGGTCATAGGTTGCAAGTAGTCAAACTTGAGGTTTTAGGATCATGAACAGTACTAGGCTATCAATTCATGAATCCATGCCCAATGGATACTTCAAGACTACTGCTCTCTTCATCTAGTAGGTAGATGTCCCCATGAGTCACCAGATTGTTGACCAATTTTTCCCCTTAGGAAAAATTAATCAAACACGACCCTGACCAGGAGAAAATCAAAGGGTCATTTTTGTCCTGCAAGCTCATATTCAATCCCAAATCTAAGGGGTAGGTGTAATCAAAAATGGAGTAGAAAGGTCGAAAAATGAGGCTAAACAATGTTAAAGGGGATCAGAATCTCATCAGAAAAAATGGAGAAAGACAACGTTCACTCAAAGCCCGAATCGGCTAAGTATAAAGGAGTGAGTGAAATCCTCCATGTGTCTCATCAATGAAAATTCAAAGGCATGACCCAAAACAGCGACTAAAATAAACACTGGCCCTCCACATGGCTAGAGCCCAAAAAGGTGGAATCAGCCATTAAAAAGTCAACAAAAAGCAACGGACTCGTGGAAGGCACTACCTGTCAGCTCAGCACAATTCCAAGAGTGAGAGGGAATAGTGAAAGTCAAAACCCCATGGGACTTCCACGAACAGTGAAAAATGAGGGGCCTGCCAAGGAAGGGCATATAATTTTTTCACTTGAGGCCTGAATCGGCTACGTATAAAAATAGCCAGCATAAGCCTCTATGTGTCTCAACGGTGCAACATAAAACGTGTGACAGAGGAGGAGTCCCCAAATGAGCACAGGCTTGCCATGTGGCCAGAGTCCGAAAAGGTTTCAATGGCCATCAAAATGTCCAAACTTGAGACAAACTAGTGGAAGATGCCATGTGTCTCATCGGCACACCCTCAAGGGTCGAATCCAAAGGTGGTTCCCAAACAAGTGCAAGTTACTGAAGACATTAAGAAATCGTGATTGTTCTGCATATTTTTGCAAGTAGATTTTGTTCCTTTGTTGATAAATAGGGAAAATAGGGGTAGTTCATGGTGGATTCATGGTTTTTGAATAATTTTTGTGGGAGATGAAGCAAGATAAAGTTGATTATACCAGATCTTCAAAGGGACTTCACAATAATGAACAACTCAACAAAAGAAAGCTTGAGATCAGTTAATATGTTACTTCAACTAGAAGGCATGCTTCAATGGAGGCCCATATCAGCACATTTTCATATAATCTTTGAGACTCCAACAAGAATGCTCAAATTGAAAGACTCAATTAAACACCAAAGTTTCTGATTAATCACGCCTAAGGTACACCCAAAGACTTACAGATAATGTTTGTCAACAAATCAAAGTGAATTGATTTTAAATTTGTTTATCTCATCCAAGATGAAGGCTCTTCTTGAAATGAATTTTCAAATACTATTATACTGTCATAGGGATGAGATCCTTTGTGATTTCACAAAAATTTCAATGTAATCTTACAATAGGAATGAAAGAAACTATTTGCAGACATTCTGAAACAAAGCAAACACAAATTGCTAGAGATTGGACACAAATTAATCTCAAATTTCTTTAGATTCATCAGTAGGGGAAAGCTTCCAGAGAAATATCAGTGCTCATCAATGGATATACATATGTAACCAACTTGACACGATAGAAAATCTAACACAGAAGAAAATAACAAGTTATCTTGGCTTTTGTCTCTCACGAATATGACTTTCTCAAATTTTCTCTTAGGGATTCAAACTCCGACCATTTGCAAGAGTCTTCTCATTACATTTATACATTTTCACTCACTCAATTTCCCCCCCAAATGAGAATAATATTCGAGGGACTACAAAGGAGAAGAAAAGAGGCAAGTTTCACCTTATATCATAGTCATCCACGTGTTTCGTTGGCACATTTGCAAAGGAGAATAAAAGAGGCAAGTTCCAAACAAGCGCGGTTCTTCCACATGCCTTGGGCCCAAAAAAAATGTCTTTTGGCCTTTAAAAAGTATCAGTATAAAACGGAGCTAGAGGAATCCTCCACGTGTCTAAATGGTGCATTTTTAGATGGTCCCCAAAAGTAGAGACCCCAAACAAGTGCGGACTCAACATGTGTCTCAGTCTAGTAGAGTGTGTTATAGAGTTGAAGGTTTAGTGGAAGGTGTTATCTGTCTAAGGTCCGAGTCATTTTTGTTTGGCCATTGAAAGTTCCAAACAAAGGGTAGAGTGAGTGGAAGCCTCCAAGTTTCCTCTTGGCGCTCTTTCAAAATAAAATTTAGGGGTTGGTCCCCAAACAAGCACGGTGCCTCCACGTGCCCCAGGCCTTTAGAACGTTGCTTGAAAAGTGTAATTATGGGAAAATCCTATGGAATCCTCCACGTGTCTTCATGGTCCAACTTTGAGATGGTGCCCAAGAGTGGAGACCCTGAATGAGTGCGGGCTCACCATGTGTCCCAGGCCTCATAAAATTGCTTTGAAAAGTTAAGCCCCCAACGGAGATAGTGGAAGCCTCCACATGTCTCCCTATCGCAATTGTTAAGGTGGGACCTTGAGGTAGATCCTCAAATGACTACTAGCCCTCCACATATCTATAGTCTACTGAAAATGTATTGGTTGCATGAAAAATTTGTCTAAGTCTGGGTAAAGTAGTGGAAACTTCCACGTGTAGCCATTGCGCAATTCCATGGCCAAACCAAAAAGTGAATTTTGAAATGAGCATCGTTCCTCCACATGGATAAGTTGTGGGTTGAAGTGAGCCTTATATTTTTTTGAGTGCCCTTCCGAGCCGTATCCAACCAAAAAAGGGCCACGTTTCCACTGATGCAGAGATGTAAATTTTACCAGGAAAATCCAACCGTCAAGCCATAAAACACAGGAGAATCACCATTTGAGCCCGCAAATGAATCTTTCTTCAAGAACAGAGCAATTAGAAATGTTATAAGGCCCAAATACAATCCATTGAATTGCATCCAATCACATTTTCACAAATATTTGGGATAAAAAATGACAGTGACAACAAAAAGTGACTGTGGAAAACGGAAGAAAAGGAAAAACATAAGTTTTATGCCCAAATTATAGACTCTTTCATATCAAAAGAGGGACGAAGAACAAATTCTAGACTTCTGAGTGATCCTTGACCAAGTGAGGGATTGATCATGGAAATTAAAAGGAGGACAAAGTTTTTACACACCAACACGAGGATATAGGAAACACGACAGGGCCCGCCAATTAAAGAATTTTAAGGACAAAAGGGGCGAGACTAATTTTAGCACAAACATCAACTCCGACTCGGGCATAAGTACTCCCTGTGAGTGCCACAAGAAAAAATTGCAAACCAAGTGCAAAAAATAGACCATTGGGAAATCAAAGTCAAAGAATAACCTTGCAAAGCAGGATGACCACAACCATTCGCCAAAAACGAACTGAGAAACTAGCAAAACTAGGTCACCAAGGACTAGAATGAACAAAAACACAAAATCATTCGAGAACAAAGAACTATACACTACACAAATGGAGTATACCTTGATTTTTAGAAATCAATCTAGGAAATGTTTCAAATTCCTACCATTAACAGGCAATTCAAGTAGTTCCCCATGTAAGTCTTTTAGGAAAAAGGTATTTTCACAAATTTGAATATCAATTGAATAAGGGCCCATCCACAATGCATCAAATTTACCATGCTTTCCCTTATCTTCATGCCTAATATCCCATAAAAGAATAAGATCCCCAATGTGTAAAGCCGTTGGATTCACCTTCTTGTCAAATAAGTTCTTCAACTTTTCTCTAAACTTCACATGCCGCTGATGGGATGCCCTTTTCTCTTCATCTAACTTGATAATATGATTTATTCAAACATCATATGGACCAGAAGACAATTTCAAATGAAGGGGAAACAAAGCTTGAGTTCCATATACCAACTCAAATGGGCTCTTAGCAGCAGCTCTTTTGACATTGATTCTGTTAGCTGAAACAACAAAATTTAGTTACTCACCCCATTTCCTTTTGTTCAAATCTAAGTTTCTTCTAATTATATTCAACAAGTTTTTATTATTGGACTCCTCCTATCCATTTCCTTGGGGATTATAGTTAGAAGCATATGTAAAATTGATTTCATACTCTTTGCACATTACCACCGAAGGTTTGGCTCTGAAACTCATGGCATTATCAGCAATAATTTTAATTGGCACTCCAAATCTACATATGATTTTATTCATAATGAATTCCATGATTACTTGGTGTGTTGCTTTTCTAGTGGGGATTGCTTCAACCCACTTAGTGAAATAGTTAGTGGCTACAAGAATCCATTTATGACCAGCACTAGAAGGCTCTGAAATTTCACCAATGAAATCTATTTTTCATTGTCTGAATGGGACTTCAACTGACACAAGTTGCAAAGGAAGGGGGCTTGAAGCTTTCATTTTTTCATAAAAATGCTGGCAACTTTTACATTTCCTAACCAATAGATTTATATCCTTGAAGAGAGTTGGCCACCAATAACCAGCCCTCAAGATTTTATGTGTTATAACTCTTCTAACAAAATGTCCTCCACAAACTCCTCTATGGAGATCAACAATTAACTTTGGAGATTCATCCTTAGCAATGCATCTTAAGAGCACTCCCTCTGGGTTCTTCTAAGCTAACCCAAAATTAGTAATGACATATTTCTGAGAGGCTAACTTAAGAGCTCTTTTTTTATTTTTACTCAAATTTTTAGGGCAGCATAGATGTCTAAGATAAAAGATTATATATTTGTACCATTCAGAACTTACCAAAATTTCAAGGACATCACCCCTTTCTCCTTCTAATTCATTCACCTCAATAGTTTGCAAGATGCTCTCATCCATAAGCTTAGCTAGGCCCAAACCTCTTAAAAATTTTGTGGTTTGGATATCCACATCATACTCTTGCAACTTGTTCACCCATTTGCATCTTTTGATTGAGACCTCCATCTTTGATAAGATGTCTTTCACTATGGTGTGGGGAACATAAGCAACAAATTTAGAACTCAAGATGTAGGGTCTGAAAACCTTTTTTTCTTTCACCAAGGAAAATGATTGCGTCTCCATGATGGTATATTTCAACTCAGCTCCTTGCAACACCTTATTGAAAAAGGAAATTGGTCTCTTAGCCCCTTCGTCATCTTGTTGGTGTTAAAAATAGTCTCACACCATTTTTTCCTTTGAAAAATTATTGATTTATGGCCTCAGTCATTTTTCCTTCCCCGTGTTGTGCCTAGTTGATCGTTGTGGAAATTTTTAGTTGGTTCTTGGGTTATAAATTGCTTAAGGGTCTATAATTTGGGTCTCTCGTTCTCTGTTCATCGAAAAACTCAGGTTCCCCCATGTTTCATGTTCTCCACAGTCGGGATTTGTCTCCATTATCATTTCTACCCTAAGTACTTGAAGAAAAGAATGGATGTATCTGTGAGAAATGTATTTGAGCCCTGTAACATTTCTAAACCTTCTTTCGTTGAAGAAAATTTCATTCCCAGGCTCAAATGGTCATTTTTCTATATTTTACGGTTTGACGGGTGTTTCTCCCGGTCAAATTTACATCCTTGTATCTACAGGGGACGTGGCACCTTTTGGTTAGACGTAGCTCACCTGCGTACTTGGAAAATTCATGAAAAGTCTCAACTCAAAATTTGTCCACGTGGAGGCACGGTGCTGATTTGAAGATCTAACTTTTTGTTTTTCCTTGGAGTAGCGCCGAGAGGACATGTGGAGGCTTCCGCTGCTTAGCTCAGACTTCAAATTTTTTTAATACAGTTGGAGCTGTTTTGTAGAAAAGAACACGTGGTGAGCTCACGCTCATTCAGGGTCTTTGCTTTGGGCACCATCTTGAAGTTCCACCATGAAGACACATGGAAAAACCGCGCATGTTTAGGAACTTACCCTTGATTTTCATTTTAAAGGAGCACCTGGCTGACACATGTAGGCCTCTTCTTATTTTGCATTTTTCTTAGACTTTTCAAAGACCAAAAGGAGACTACCTCATAGCATGACACGTGGCACCTTCCGCTGAGCTTCAAGAATTTCAGACAGACTTCGCCAAAACAGGACACATGGCGAGCCTACGCTCATTCACGGTATCAAATTTTTGGGACCGCCTCAAGGTGCGCCATGGTGACACGTGGCAATTTGGAAAGTCAAAAAGGCGGGGAAGCGGGCCATCGGAGGCAACTTGGTTTTTTTACCCCTTAAGGATTATAATTTCAAAATAACCCACTAGTCAATGAGGGAAAAGGTCAATATTTTTCCCTGGTCAACGGCGGAGGTGCAGGCTCTCGGGGGAAATTTTAAAAAAATTCCTTTTGAGAAAAAAGAGTAAAAGTAAAAAGGTAAGTGCAGTTCCGTTCCAACCACATTTGGACACATGTCAGATTCATTTCCTGGAGGCGAAGCTGCAGAGAAAACTTCGAAAATTTTCCTTTTTCCAAAAGAGAGTAAAGTGACAAAATTTGGCCATGGTTCCCCTTGAATCATGATATTTGGACACGTATCAGACTCATTTCCAAAGGGTGGAGGTGCAAGGAAAAATGTGAAATTTTTCCAATTTCTCAAAAAAATTTAAAAATAAAAGGAAGCACCCGTGTTTGTTTTAAAGCCTGAATCTACCACATGGACGGCCCAAATTCAAAGTAAAGATCAACAGAAGTTGTGAGTCTAAATATGATATTCCCCCCTTTTTTCTGAAACACATCTGGAAGTGCGAGTCTCCATGATTTATTGGTCTTTTCTACACGCCAAGCAAAGAAGGAAGTTAATGTTGATATCTAAAGTTTTGTGGGAAGATCTGGAGGACGTCTTTCTCCATTAAAATGTTCTAACTTTTGTGTCAATCCTTGTGACAGTTTAGTGGCATCTGCAATTCCATTTCCTAGAAGAGCTTTCATTTGGAATTCGAATAAACGATTTAAAATCACTTTTCTCTCATCCGTTGATAGAGATTTTCTGTAAGCCTTTGGGTGTACCTTAGGCATGATTTGGCTTAGATCTTGATGCTTTATTTGATTTTCTAACTCGAGCCTTTGTGATAGAATCTCAAAGATTGTGTGAAAAGTTGCTTACCTGGGCCTCCATTGAAGCACATATTATGGGTAAAGAAACATGTTAACTATTCCTGTGGCATTCTGTTGGTCTAACTTACTAGTTTGTAATATTTCTCAAGGATTTGGTGAATCAAGTTTCATTCTACCTCACATCCCACAAAAAAAAAATCATTTAACAACAACCAATCCTACCCATACTATCCCTATTTGTCATATGTGTGTGCAAAAATGCATAATCCTACACTCACCTAAGCATGCAGAAACAAGTCAGGATTTCAAATGTCTTTAGTAGCCTGAACCTTGCCCAGAAAAAATCTCCACTGATCTAGAACTGATAGCTTGTGAGATGTTATATTTTGTGTACATTGATCATGTTTTCTCCAAGGTCTTCCTTATACATCCTCATTCAAAAGAAGGATATCTCCATTGTTCCTCTATAAACAATAGGCTACAAAATAGGCCCTCTTACCCTGTTTGAAAAGACACAACCTAAAACAATGAGGATAGATAAAATCCTCTTGAGAGGTGTTATCCATTTCTCCATACATTTGAGTAAGACATAGGGCCAGTTAGGTCTCATCCCCATGCTACAAAATGACATCACCATTTGTGATCTAATATGTCTACTAAGCTTCCTATTCAAACCAAGGATGCTACTCAGAATTTGAAAGGGAGAATTAATTTGGATACCAACACATCCTTTGGTAGATAACAATAGATGGTATGGTGTTCATCTACATCAAATGAAAACACTGTGAAAAGGCATCTTGTAATGGTGGGGGAGCCAAAACATGGGCATGCCCGAGTGCTCACCTTGCATCCTGTTGCTCAAGCTTGTAAGTGTTCTAGGTTATGTAACATGTTGTATGAATGGAGGCTTCATGAAAAAAATTCTTGGGCATACTAGTAATGTTGGATGTGATCAAATCAGCAAACTTAGACTACAAATTGTTGATTCAGTAACATGGGGACCCTATCGCTCCCATGAAATCTAATATTCCTCTTCAATCAACCAACATTACATGGAAAGGAATGCAATATTTCTAGATATTGCATAGCCAAATACTATCAAGGAGGTGAGTTGCAAAGATGCAGATCAGAGACTACGAAATGTCACAAGCTTCTAATAACATGCAGGGTTGCAAAAAGTAAAGGGGATGCAAATTCACTTTGTTAAAACAATACTACCATTACTAGTCGCCACATTGAAGAAGACACTGAAACTATCTAAAGACACCCTTGTACTATAATTGGATAATGAAGCTCTACTCAAAGTTTAAGAGACATATTATTAATCCATGCTCTCATATGCAGGTTTAATTAGGATAATGTTTTATCCAAACTTTCATAGCTATAAAAATGTGTAATGGAAAATAGAGCTCTAAATCCAAGGTAAGAGAGAACTTGTCTGAACAACTCCAACTGGTTATGTTTATTTTTTACTTTGTTATTGTAATCTACGCATTATGAATTCAGCAGTTGGAAAAAATTGAAGTTGGGTGTTGGGGGTATCAATACATGTCTAATGTCTGAAATGACCCTGGTATCCTCAATGTGATTCGTTCTCTCTTTAAAAGACTCTTTTAACACTATACCTAGTTTGAGTTAGGCTCCATGGACTCCCATTGTCAACATACATGGGATGTAGGACATTCCTGTGAAAGATATTGGTAAGTAAATTCCAGTAGGGGGTGTTGTCAAATCGCTTCATAGATAACTTCTGCCTTGTAGAACTACACACAACTTCTGTGAATGCTTGAGATACAAAGTAGTTGTTTCTTACATCTCCCAAGATATTGGTCCAAAGATCCCATAAAGAATATGCAGATTCGTGATAGTGGATTTTGGACCCATCAATATTGGATGCATGAAATGATTCGCATTTAGGTCCAGTCATAGAAGAAGTTTTGAAACATGACATGTGGTCTAGACCAGGATCCACTGGATCACTCTAAGATATCTCAAAATGAGACCAATTATTCTTTACTGGGTCCCAATGGACAAACCCTCCCTGTTCCTAGTATTAATTCCTAGATAGATAGCTCACTGAAAATTTTTTAGATATCCGGTCTAGTGGAGGATTTCTTGGTAAATGAGTCTCCAATCAACTTATTGATAGAGAGTGACACTTACCTTCAGAAGTTGTCTCTTGATGACCCGAAGACTCATATGTAATCAGTTCTCCTATAGATGCGGTCAATCGAGAAGGAAATCCCCTCTTCTCCTACTATGTCTCCTTATAGACATAGTCTTCCTATATTTCAATACTAAGATCCTCATGTGTGATTCTCTATTCTATGATGCTTCCAATGTAATACAATAGTGCAATAGCCCGATGGTCGGTCATGTAGAACGAAAGATAAAATTATTTCTTCATAAACTACTATCATGATCCATCCTCACTGAACTTATAGTGATGATCTACATTCTTTGGCTTTGACAACAACAATCACCATTTTGGTTTTTCTTGCTGATTCTAAGGTAGGATATTGGTGTTTCGTACGGCAGCTTGTCTAACTATTCTTTTTTCTTGGGGTTCACTTATCAATTTTGGATGTACCATGCACCTGGGTAGCTTGATCCCAGATCATAAAAACCTTTATTCTTGAGTAAAGAAAAGGTATTTAAAAATTGACCATGTTACTACAAATCCCTTAGGCTTATTTATGAAATAGAATTCTACCTTAATAAACCTCCTTAATTATCCTAAACCCATGTGCCGACTTTTTCAATTTATCTTATTTGGTTAACTTACGCACTCCCAAAATTGAGCAGCTAAGGTAGCATTAATTACCCTACTATAATTTTCTGATCTTAGGATTGTGGGATTCCAATGTCTCCTCATGAGTCAGTGCCTAATTTTAATAGCTTTCACACTTTGCAATCAAAAAAAAATTGATAAAATTTCCACTAAAATCAAAACATCGAAAGGTTAACTATATCGTATTTTATTCAACCATCTACATTAAATGGGTTTCTTCCCTAATGGACAGATTGCAAAAGCTAGTAAAATGATAGGTTTATGAAAACTATTAAAAACACTTGAAATACAATAGAAATTCAAAATACATGGCATCTATTCCAAGCATCCTCTAATGATATTTAAAACATTATTGGACTGTTGAAGGATCAGTTTGCAAGCCCCCTCACTCTATGTCGATGCCCATCACAATTAAGGCAAGTTGACTTCTTCTCTTACTTTAATTGAATTTTATGGGGCTAGGGGTGGATGTCATCTGGCGGAGCATCACACCCCCTTAAATAATTAGAGGGTAGATGGACAGTTTTATTATTGTTTATGCTGAACTGTTCCCATGGGTAGTAGTTCTATAGTAGGATGAGAGGGTGTAATCCCCGTTTTTGAGTTATCAAATTGAATTAAGGTAAAATCAACTATAACAACCTAGAAATATAGTTATACATGTACGATAGTAACATCCCTTGTTGTAGTCTGAAGGAGCATGTGGCCCTATTTCCTTCATCCTCCTTTAACACCATAAACAAATCTAGATCTGGTCATAATGAAGTTTTATTGGTCTTAAAAGATAAGAAGTCAATCTATACCCAAGAATATCTATAAATTTACTCAATGCAGATGAGTTTAAATAAACTTAAATTAATAAAACTATAAATTCATGTTCTCCATGGGTATGTGCATGCTTGATGTAAAGGGATTACAACTACTACTGAGGTACACTACAAAAAACATGGTTTCACTTTTTACCACAATTATTCTACAAAATGGTCGACAATTTCTCATCAATTGTAGAATAATTATGGCATGCTCTATGATAATGTAGTTAATACACTTTTAATCTATTGCTGGATTTTCTGCCCATATATTTACTTTGTTTATAATTTGTCCAGAAAAATCGATCATGCTTCAAAGTTTTATTCTATGAAATTCCACGATTTGTTCTATAAACAATACCATTTATTCCACAATGTATGTGGAGGAGGCATAATTGTCGAATAATCCCGTAGAAGAATTGTAAAAACTTGCTAGCATCTCATCACTGGAAAATTCCCCATTAATCTCAGTTTTAGAGTTCTGATGTGATGACCAGTGTCTTACAATTAAATTTTATTGATTGTAACTTTGTAGAAGGAATTACATGCTCCAAACTTTTCTTGTGAAGATAGAAAATCCACATTTTTCATGAATAGTCGTCAACACAAAGCATGAAGTACTGGAACCTAGAATGACTTGGCTGCATCGGACCGCAAAGATCGGTATGAACCAGGTCAAGTTTACCATGAGCTTGAAATGTAATCCTATGGAACGAAGATCTATTTTTTTTCCTGCTAGGCAGTGAGAACTGTGTGCATGTATACTTTGCTTAATGCTAAATCAAATGAAACAAGAACTACCACCTAAAATAGTTCTACAATTTAGCTAAAACAAAGCATAAACACCATCATGATAAGAATTAAAAAAGGGTTAGATGCTAGCATTCATCAATACAAACTTTGAAACTAACAATGCTAAATATCTAAACTCCTCTATTCACTAACAACAAATAAATGAATGGACCTAAGTAAGATCCATGGCTATCAAAATAGTTGTCCTTAATGTTCCAAGAACCTAGGAATGGGGGCTAATCAAAGTTGGGCTACAAGACCCTTTTGACACCTCCCATATGACCCAAGCACTTTAAGAAAGAGGTTTAACTCTTCAAGATGATGAACTCTCAAAACCTGGGCAAGGTGCAAGCTCTTAGTCTCTTTGCTATATGCTTTGCATTTGCTCTCTTAGAAAGTTTAGGTGTAAGTAAAAGGGTAGGTGGAGGGATCTTTATATAGCCCAAAGGATAAAGGATTCAACACATTCTCATGAATGTGGGATAAAGGTAAAACATGATTAGGAATGGATAAGGTTGCTTTATTAAAGGTAACCTTACTTTAGAAGGGTTTAATACATGTTTAGCAAGTCATGGGAGTTGGGGGTATTTTAATTAATCAAAGCTGATTAATTAATAGGTAGGTGTAAGCTTATAGAAGACAATTAGAGGAATATTAGTGCGATTTAGGCTATTATAAGGGGATTAAATCAATTAAATATTGATTTATTGGTTAAATGGAAGGGAAAGCTAATTAATTAATAATATTTAATTAGTCTAGGTAGAAGGGGTGATTTATTAACGGAAGGTTGTTTATTAGGGTATTTATTGGATAGGAAACTTAATTAATTAGCTTAGTGTAATTAATTAATGATGATATGAGGGAAAATGAGTGCTTTTGATGATATGTCGTTAATTTGCGAGAAAGGGGATAATTAGCACAATTAACTATTTAAATTACTTGGGCGTAATTATAGGTGTCTACATTTTCCCCTCTTTGGGGTGGCATAAATGATGCCACTTCAAAGACAGTAGATAGAAGAGATTTTGAAGAGATAGAAGAAAAATTAGGAGGGAGAGATGCCCCCTCGAGTGTCGATGGGGTGATGAAGGAAGCCGATCGACGATCGAAAAATATGAGAAGTAGGCAGAAGAATGGGGACGAGGCAGGATGCCCCGAGGAGAGGGAGAATTAGGGGTGAAAGGGAAGTCGTGTAGAAGAAATATGGATGATGGGAGAGAATAGCTTAACCTCTAGCCGCTTATTTGTTTGGAACAAATTTGCTGTCATCATATTGCCATAGGAACTACATCATCGGTCCTTATGAAAAATATAAGCATACGACAAAGGTAGAATGACATGAAAAGCCATACTACGAACAATTTTCCATTACTGAAAGTACCAACTCCACGTAACATACAATAATGCAATGCAATACGAGAAGGAAACAAGCTCATATAACAGAGAAAACAAGTACGAACGCACATATCTAACCGAACAACGGTCAAGACAGTTGTACAAATGTTTTGTTATTAGTGCTGAAGAGATTCACAAGTTTGTGATTGACAAAAAGGGTTAAAAATGATGCCCCAAGCAAGGATACATGCAAGGGGAAATGACAATGGACACGGGGTCCATGAAAAGCATTTGTGCGCAACGAAACAACACCAGGCAACCAAAAGTGCCCCAGAGTACAGACGAAGCAAGCAACTAGCTTTTGTGAATGGTTATGAATCCAGTGATCTGCGAGTCGTATTAATCAGGGAAGATGTGAGACAAACCAACAGGATATGGAGAAAATACCATGCGCAAGACACAAGTTTCAGCCGTAAGAAGCAAGTTACCATTTTGTAGGGTGTTTTACTTTTTAGGAATTTTTTGAAAAAATTTTGCCTTGTTTTTGGATTATATATATATATTGTTTTTGTTGCTTTCTTGAAACAATGTTCTATTGTTTTTGTGTTTTTCTCGAAACAATTTTCTATTGTTTTTGTGTTTTCTCAAAACAATGTTCTATCATTTTTGTGTTTTCTCAAAACAATTTTCTATTGTTTTTGTGTTTTGTCAAAACAATGTTTCTATTGTTTTTGTGTTTTGTGAAACAATTTTCTATTGTTTTTGTGGTTTTTAATAGTTTTCCAAAGCTATGTGCAGGTAACCAAGAAAGGATGGATGCCCCCAACGTTAGGTGGGGAATATACAAGGCCAGAAGCCACGCGCTTATGAACAAGAAGGTGAAGTCATTGAGTTGCAACCAGCGTAAGATGGGAAATAATGAAAGACCACGTACCTTACAGACGAATAGAAGAAGGCAAAGCTGGATCAAGGCTAGACTAGATGGTGTGCACAAGGAAACTCGAAGGTAGAACTAGGTCCAGGACAAAGACAACTACCCTTCTAATATAGAATTCTTGTGAACAAAAAATCCTCCCAAGGCGCTGGAAACTGGTTTTCACCTAAGGACTTGTTCAAAGTACCACAATTGCGTGGTTTTCAATAGTGGACGACCTGTTTTCTCTTTTTCTTTTTCTGATTTTTTTTTTGATGTTTTTGTATTTTTTAATTTTTGCGCTATGTTCAAGCATAGAACTTTTTAAGATTCATGGTGTTCATTGGCTCTCGGAGCTCATCACCATTGGGGTGAGCTAGTTTGTATGCCCCGGTGCCGTACTTGGCAACTATGACATAGGGTCCTAACCAGTGTGGTTCAAACTTCCCTTTCTTTTCTCGCTCTGCTCTAGTGTTGAACTGGTTGTCCTTCATAACTAAATCAACCACCTCAAACTGGCGAGGGATGATTCTCTTGTAGTAGTTGCGAGAGATTCTGAGTTGATATACCTTCAGGTGATTAAGAGCGCGAATGCACCTCTCATCCAGGAGCTCTAACTCAGCCAATCTTGCCACTCAATAATCTTCATCCTTATCCAAATAGTCCCAAAGAGAAATTCACAGGGATGGGAGTTCAATCTCTAAAGGGATGATAGATTCTATCCTGATTACTAGGGAATATGGTGTGGCACCTATAGGAGTGTGAATTGATGTTCGGTAGGCCCAGAGGGCTGGGTGGATTTGTAGGTGCCAGTTTCGACTGGTTTTGCTAACCATCTTCTCCATTATCCTTACCAAAGTCTTGTTTGTTGCCTCAGCTTGTCCATTACCCTAAGGGTAATATGGCGTGGACCATTTCAATCTGATTTGGAACCGTTGGCAAAGACCTTTCACAGTTTTTTTCTTAAATGACTTCCCATTATCTATGACAATGGCTGCAGGGATACCATATCGGTAAATAATATGATTCATGATGAATTTAGAAATCTGTGCTCCTGTGACATAGGTTAAAGGGACAACCTCCACCCATTTTGTAAAGTATTCTGTAGCTGTGATGATATGTGTATGACCATCAGATGAGGTAGGAGTAAGCTTCCCTATTAGATCAAGTCCCCACTTGGAGAATGGCCACGGGGTAGTGATTGGTTGCAATGGTTGCAATGTAGCATGGATGAAATTTCCATACTTTTGGCAAAGCACACATTTTCTAACATACTTACAACAATCAATTTCCATGGTGGGCCAATAGTAACCTAATCTTAACAATTTCTTAGCCAAGACCATTCCATTTGTATGTGCTCCGCATACTCCTTCGTGTACTTCTTTAATTGCCTGGATTGACTCCGTCACATCCAAAAAACGTAACAGGTTCCCATCGTAGCCATGACGATAAAGTGTACCTCCTAAAAGAGTGTAACGGGCTATCTGGTGAATCAGGCTTTGCTTTTCAGAATGGGAGATATTGGGAGGGAAAGTACTGTCCTTAAGATAGGTGAAAATGGGTTCATACCATGGGGAATAGGGACCAACAACCTCACAAGCCAGGAAAGATTCCGGTACGTCATACGCGGGATGGTGTAGATTTTCTACGAAAAATGGTATATCATTGTTCCCTAGTGGAATACGAAGCATAGATCCCACCGTTGTCACAGCATCTGTCGATCTGTTCTGCACTCTTGGGATCTGCTCAAAGGTAATGCATACAAAATACTCCTTCAAAGTTTCCACCAACTTCTTGTAAGGTATGAGCTTGTCATCCTTAACTTTATACTCGTCATTAACCTGTTTGATGATTAGCTGTGAATCACCTACAACCTTAACATGTTGAATATTCCACTTGATGGCTAGCTTCATCCCTGCAATGAGTGCTTCATATTCCGCAATGTTGTTCGTGCAAGGGAAGGCCAGGCAGAAAGCCTGTGGTATAGGATCACCCAAAGGAGTAATAAGGACCACTCCTGCACCTGAACCATGAAACGTAAAAGATCCATCAAAATGTATCTGCCATACGACAGATTCTTCAATGTAGAGCAAAGATGCATTTGGCAGATCCAAAATCAAAGGTTCTGTGCTTTGCAAAGGTGCTTCGGCTAGCTGGTCAGCAAGTACTTGTCCTTTAATTGATTTTTGATGGACAAATTCTATATCAAACTCGCTGAGTAGAATGATCCAATTAGCCATTCTACCTGTGAGGGTGGGTTTGGGCAACAAATACTTGAGTGGGTCGACCTTGGATATGAGCTTGGTCTTAGTATTTAGAAGGTAATGGTGAATTTTCTGAAAGGTAAAAACAACGGCCAAGCAAGGCTTAGCGTCTGCGTGCAAAACTAGGTTATGCACAACAAAAGTTGGATCTAAGCTGGGCATGTCTTTGTAAGACCATGTGAACACATCAATAAACTCTCGCAGTAGCATAGTGAACATCTTTTGTTCTCTGGCTGAGAGTGATGCTCCCAATTTTACTATCTTAGGATCTTCTTCGGTACCAATATTGACATCAATGGTTTCTTCAACTAATAATTTTGATAAATCCTCCATACACGTAGGATCAGGAGGTAGGTTGAGATCTTCATCCAAGGATGTCTCTACGAGATTTTCATCCTTAGCATGGTCACTTTGTTTGTCCTTTGATTTTCTTATTTGTTTGTCAGCCAATGCCTCAAAGAGGTTTTCATTGTGTGACTTGGACTTCGATTTTTGCTGAGGCTTTTCTTTAGAACTCTTGCCCTCGCTTTTCTTTAAATTTTGCTGACCACGAAGTTCAGCCTCCTCGCCGAAGTAGGCGCAGGTGTCTAAGTAGATAAAGAAACCCTTCTTGTGATCTCTAATGGGAATTGTATCCCTTATGCCCATGAACTCTGCAACAGCCTCATCGTTCTCGAATAAATCTAGTGGCCCGTGACGTTTTTGGTCCCATTCAACAAGGGAGGGGTATACAAGGTCAAGGGTTGGTTTAGTGGGGGTGATGGTTAGGACAACGTTATTCATGAAAAGGTTCATGAAGGCTAGATCCTCATATTGGCTACAATAGGAATCCGTATCACTGTCTAGATAATCAGAGCTATCCTCATGCTCAGAACAAGTAGCATCTTGATCGTTGGGGTTTGCTCCAAAAGGGCGAATCCCAATGCCATATCTTTCTATTTTGAAATGTGGAAGAGGGACTAGTTCTCTTTGTCCATGTTCATTCCTCCCACATCCTAGGCCTTTGTAGCCCATGGAGTACATCATTCTACTAGATTTTTCATATTCTGGGGTTTGATAACAAGATGGCTGAGTGTCCTCAGGGACCCAAGTAGTAGGTGGATCAAGTAATTTTTCCTCAGCTCACAAGCCTCCAAGTAGGAACGACCCAATAGTGTGTTCCTCTCTAGGTCTCCTGAAGCGGTAGTTGGGTCAACCTCTAGTCTTGGGCGACAAGGAGAGGTCAGAAACCAAGAGCGCTTGTTGTACATTATACTCCCCACAGCCATATTCCAGAATTTTTATCTCCCATGAATTAAATGGAGATGTTGAAGTAGATGCCCCATGAGTGAAAGAACTAAGAGAATTTGAATCTACTCGAGATTCCATGGCCTCAGAATGAAGAGGGACAACTATATCTATGGAGGGACATGCGTATGTACCCTTTCGTGCAAAGCTATTAAGAGCTCTACAATGAGCAAAGGGCTTTGAGTCTCCTGGTATTGTTATTGTATGTCCCTCATGCTTCAGCTTGATGCATTGATGAAATGTTGATGGCACTGCTTGCATGGCATGGATCCATGGTCGGCCTAGAAGCATATTATATGGAAGTTCCAAGTCTAAGAAGTGAAACTTTGTCTGATGGCAAGTGGGGCCCACCAACATTGGCAGCGTAATGGTGCCTGCTAACTCTCTTTCCGCGTTGTTGTATGTAGTGATAGTGATGATATGGGACTCAAGATCTTCTTCCGTATGTCCCAATTGTTTGACTAATTTAATCGTGCAGATGTTCAATCCAGATCTGTTATCCACAAGCACCCGTTTGATTTTCCTGCGGGTAACAACTACCTCAATGTATAAGGGAAGATTATGTGTAGGATTCTCGGTAGGGACCTCCCTATGGTTGAAAGTGAGATGCTCACTTGGTGCAATATTTTCCACCGCGGTTTGAAGGTACGCCGGATCGAATTCTAAAGGCACACTCGACCCCTGAAGAGTTTGATACAGGATGTCCTTACGCACATTGGAAATCTTGAGAAGGTCTAAGATCGAAATCTTAGCAGACATCTTCTAAAGTTGTTCTAAAAGGTTATACTTACCAGTATGCGGGGTCGACAGAGAGGGGTCCAGAATTATGAGGCGGGTGTGCCTTGTTACCGCAGCACAGTCCTTTCCCTTAATCCGGATGGTGATGACGCGGTCAGCAGGGGAGCAAATACATCTGATAAGCGAATCGTAATGATTGTTATCTCTCTTGGTATACAAGTAATTCACGGCTTTATAGGTTTGGGATGACTCTCCCCAATCCGGTTTTGCCTTTTTTGACTTATCATGCTTGGGGAATGGTTCCTTATAAATCCCCATTTTCTTGTTAGGTGTTTGCATGTGGCTAGGGTTATCCACCTTTATCTCCCCGTTGTCAATGAGGTCGTGAATATAGTGGCGAAGTTGCAAACATTTGTCTATTTTATGACCTTTAATGCGATGCATTTTGTAGTATTCATGCTCCTTATACCATGAAGGTTTAGGAGCGTTGTCATCAAACAGTTGCGTTGTAGGATAGGTCATCATGTGGGCCGCATCCAACTATCTTAGTATGACAGACAACGGCTCATTGAGGGAGGTGAATGTTCGTCACTTTGGTGGTGGTTGAATTGGGCCCTTGGTTAGTTTAAAAGGTTGCTGGTTTGGACTGTTTGAACACATTTGGAATCACTGATTCCATCTCCCACCATGTTTTTGTTTTTGTTAAAGATCTTCGGCTTGTCAGCGGGTTTGAAACTTTGGTTGTCTTTAGATTGGGTTTTGAGGGTGCCTTTGGCAATGAGAGCCTTTTCTATTTGAATCCCTTTCTTAATAACCCCCTCAAAGGTTTGGACACAATGCATTTGGAGGTGGAAAGCTATATCTGGGTTGAGATTAGGGACGAAAATACTGACCAGCTGCTTCTCAGGGAAAGTGCAAGGGAAGCGACTAGCTATCCCTCTCCATTGTTGGAGGAAGCTAGCAAAGGTCTCATTTGTGCGTTGTTTTGTGCCGCACAAGTCTGCCATGGTGATGTCACTCTCTATGTTATACGAGAAATGACTCACGAATCTTTCCGCCAATTCTGGCCAGGTGAAAATTGATCCTCGTGGTAAGCGCGTAAACCATTCCAATGCTTGACCTCCGAGACTCTTAGGAAAAAGTATGATGAGGTAATTATCACTATAAGACACCTCTTGACATGCCATGTAGAAAACTTTAACATGATCCCTTGGGTCTCCCTTTCCTTTGTATTTGTCAAACTTTGGCATATCAAATTTCTTTGGAAAGGGTTGAAGGGTCATTGTCTTGTCAAAAGGATAGGGGCATAGTTCTTCGTATTGGTATTTCCTAATACTCCCTATATTGATTTCTTGTATGCTCGCAAGTGTTGCTTTCATAGATTGCACTTCTTGTGCGAGCAATTGTTCTTTAGTGGGAGAAGCGGGGATGTGTACACGATGATACCCTGTGTCTTCTTCTCCTTGGTTTTCTCGATGGAGTTCGTGGATCCTAAACTTAGGCTTTGACTTTTGAATGTTCTTGTTTGTGTCTTTCTGTACCTGGAAAGTAAGTAAAGCTAGTTGTCAGCTTAGGTTACTGAGTTGTTGTTGGATTGTGACTTGGTTTGTGTCTTCTTCTTCTAAAGGTTCTTCCTCTTTGTATTGTGGAGGTTCATCCCCTGTCTCATGTTCTATCTTGTTTCTTCGTGGCACTTTGATGAGGGGTATTCTATGCCCTACCACTTTATCATTTTCTGCGTAAGAAGTTGAAGCATGCCCACCTGTTAAAATATCTTCCATATTGATAAGGGGGCGTTCTTCCTTAGTAGTGTCATTTGTAGGTAATATTGGTTCATTCTTGGTGGGAAATTTAGCCCCTAATTCCACGACCCGTGCCAAAACTCTATCTTTATTTCTAAGGAGAAACTCATCTAGTAGAGTGGGGTCAAAATCAAAGTATGCGTGTGGTGATTCTAATTCGTTTCCACTATGGTCAACCATTTCTTCTATTTCCTTTTCTACAGAAAATAGTGGTCCTAGATTGTGTCCGATAAATGGGTTTGACCCTTGTTTGTTAGAGGTTTCCCAAGCTTGCGCCTGTTGTTCCTCATATGTTTGTTTCTTTAAACCTAGACGCGTCTTGGGAGCCATGTTTTCGTGATAAGTTTCACTAAGGTAAGTTGTATATTTGTTCAAAATTCAATGAATACCCCTAAGTGAAACACAAGATGTACGTGTTAAGAGTAAATTAATAGTGAGAATATCAATGTGATAGAAAGATAAAGTCACCAATGAAACAATCGTTTGGTACCAAAACTTAATCAAATGAAGTACTTCCTAGACTACGTTTCAAAGTAATTTTTGACGCCAGATGATTAACAAGATGTCTCCACTTATGCCCAGTTCAAAGGAATGAACAAGATGTAAGTAAATACATGAAGTTAAATGCGATCTCCCAATAAAGATATACGATGAGCAAGCTCAAGTCTGATTAAGACCTATATCTCAAAAAGTGCCAATTATGATTTGTGAATGACACAATAATATCACCAAGATATGTTAACCCACTTTGCAAGAAAGTGAAGTATTGATATCAAGTTGTTATTGATATAACATGCACAAATGGTAGTGCCTAGTACCTTTTGAGATCGAGGTAATAATAAAACCAAACAAAAAAATGATCAAAGTATAGCTAGGAATAGTTAAGAATGTGTGCAGCATAACCATACAATATAGGTATTTATGTCGAGTTTACAAGAAACAAGATGTAAATATCGAAATTGTAATGATACGAGACAAACAAGCTAACTCCTCTATGGAATTCCGAAGTGATGAACCATGCCTAACTACAATGATGATCTTGACGTGGGTATCAAGATCACAATGGCTACCAAATGATGTGAAAACACCTCCACTCACTTTAGACGTTTAACTAACCCAGCCGCAAACATGGATGGGCGTAAACGGACATAAAAGTGAGGGAAACAATTGAATGGTAACACAAAGGTAATCACACCTCTTTTGATCAACAAAGTGTCAAAAGAATATGAAGGAAATAAATCAAGAAAAAATGACAAAAAATGCTAGTCTCACATCAGCAGAGTTTCGCCTCGCCCTAAGGCAAGAAAAAACTAGGCGAAAGTAATACGTCACACGTTTCTCAAAAAGAAGGTTCACAACTCAACACTGTTTTAAAGTGGTCAAAGTGGGCTCCTGGCCAAAGTATATTTTCCTAGGTGGTTCTCTCACCCTAGGTGTTACAAAGTTGCCACGAGCGAGCGGGATTTACCCAAAAAGTCGCACTGACTAGTTTGGGAGTATCTCGGCTTTACTTTACCCCCTTCAAGAACAGAAGGCAACTAGTGCGTCTACGTGTACTATCACTGGGGTCGCTACAACGGACAACTTGTAACGCTATCTGACAAAGGAAACACTAGTCAAGTAGGTAGTGCGGAGCACTTCCCGTTTCATCCACAAGGTTCCCTCTTGTGTGGACTACTTTGGGGTTCGTGGAACCACCCCCATTGTTGTAGCTTAAGGTATTATGCCAAAGGGGTTATGTTCCAGTTGAGTGGAGAGGGACGTACCCTTTTCCGAAACCTATAATACAGTGTTTTGAATATGTTGTTCTTTTTATCTTGTTTAATTAGGTGTGGTTTGATTGAACACCTTTTGGCAACCTGTATAACAACTGCATTAGTAGTTTTTGATTTCATTTTGATTCCTCCTTTCTTTGACAAGCGTTTTTAGGTCCTGCACTTAAGCGTTAGTAGTTCTCCAAGAAAATCACATTATTTAGAAGAGGATTAAGAGTTAATTTTGATTCTCAAGATCATCCAAGGATGTAAGAGAAGAGCATACACAACAAATAATCCAACTAAAAAGTAAAGAAAATCTTTTCAATCAATGAACCATACAAAATTCTTGATAAATGTTCACTCCTTTAAACCCAAAGTGAAAGATGAAGTTTCCAATTTACCAAATGTTATAAAATGAAGACTAAATTTGATTTTGATTCTCAAGATCACCCTAAGGTGCAAGAGAAGAGCATACACAAAATTTATCCCAACTATATAGAAAAGGAAAACTTCAAATCAAAGGACCATTGAAAAATGCTTTGTAAAAGGTTCATTCCCTTAAGAAAAATGAATAATCAAGTTTCCAAGTTTAATCCCAATGTTAACAAGATAGATATCAAAGTTGTTTTTGATTCTCAATATCACCAAAAGGTGCAAGAGAATATCATACACACGCTTTTGTCTAAATCGAGTAAGCATGGAAATACAACATTCATCAAAACATTAGACATGTTAGAAAATGACAAGTTTTAAAATAACAGAAAAAATTACAATTTTTATAAGTATAAATCCTGAATTTATATTTTTTTTACATATTTAACTTCAATACCTTTCCAACGTAAAAAAAATGGAGTCATTTCGAGTTCGGGAGCAAAAGTTATGGCCTTCGGAAGATGGGTTACACAAATGCTCTTATGCTCATGGGTGTGCACTTGACATGCACTCAAAAAATGTCAAAAAAACGTCCCTTAATCTACAAAATGGGAAAAATTTACCAACCAAGATTCAATTTTGATAACAAATCATCACATTAATATATGAATAGAAGACTCAACGCTATCAAACATTAACATACATGCTCAAGAATTTAGGATTTTCAAGAAATTGACAAAACTAACATGTAGAATGATGAAAAAGTAAGCTCTAAAAATGAAAACATGATGAAACCTTGAAATTTTCTCACCAAGATTTAAATTTTTACAGCAACCCACCACATTAATATGTAAATAGAAGACTCAGCACTATCAAACACTAACATATATCCCCAAAAATTGAAAATTTTCAAGAAATTGACAAAACTAGCATGTAAAATGATGAAAAAGTAAGCTGTAAAAATGAAAACAGGATGAAATCTTGAAATTTTCTCACCAAGGTTAAATTTTTACAGCAATCCGCCACATTAATATATAAATAGAAGACTCAGCACTATCAAACACTAACCTACATGCTCAAGAATTGAAAATTTTCAAGAAATTGACAAAACTAGCATGTAAAATGTTAAAAAAGTAAGCACTAAAAATGAAAACATGGAGAAATCTTGAAATTTTCCCCTCAATTCCAATTTTTATAGCACTTCACCTCCTTTATACCTACAAGGAAGACTCAACACATGCAAACTCAATAAAACATGTTAAGAAAAATAAGTTAGATCAAAATGTGTAAAAGAGGGTTAGTAACCAAAAATAAAACTTAACTACAAAAACTTGAAATTAAGTGCAAAGGACAATGGAGTATGTCCCACCGGGCATGCCAAATGTGTGCATGTATACTTTGCTTAATGCTAAATCAAATGAAACAAGAACTACCACCTAAAATAGTTGTACAATTTAGCTAAAACAAAGCATAAACACCATCATGATAAGAATTAAACAAGAGTTAGATGCTAGCATTCATCAATACAAACTTTGAAACTAACAATGCTAAATATCTAAACTCCTCTATTCTCTAACAAAAAATAAATTAATGGACCTAAGTAAGCTCCATGGCTATCAAAATAGTTTTCCTTAATGTTCCAAGAACCTAGGAATGGGGGCTAATCAAAGTTGGGCTACAAAACCCTTTTGACACCTCCCATATGACCCAAGAAATTTAAGAAAGAGATTTAACTCTTCAAGATGATGAACTATCAAAAGGGCAACGTGCAAGCTCTTAGTCTCTTTTCTATATGCATTGCATTTGCTATCTTAGAAAGTTTAGGTGTAAGTAAAAAGGTAGGTGGAGGGCTCTTTATATAGCCCAAAGGATAAAGGAATCAACACATTCTCATAAATGTGGGATAAAGGTAAAACATGATTAGGAATGGATAAGGTTGTTTTATTAAAGGTAACCTTACTTTAGAAGGGTTTAATATATGTTTAGCAAGTCATGGGAGTTGGGGGTATTTTAATTAATCAAAGGTGATTAATTAATAGGTAGGTGTAAGCTTATAGAAGCCAATTAGAGGAATATTAGTGCGATTTAGGCTATTAGAAGGGGATTAAATCAATTAAATATTGATTTATTGGTTAAATGGAAGAGAAATCTAATTAATTAATAATAATTAATTAGTCCAGGTAGAAGGGGTGATTTATTAATGGAAGGTTGTTAATTAGGGTATTTGTTGGATAGGCAACTTAATTAATTAGCTTAGTGTAATTAATTAATGATGATATGACGGAAAATGAGTGCTTTTGACGATATGTCGTTGATTTGAGAGAAAGGGGATAATTAGCACAATTTAAGTATTTAAATTGCTTGGGCGTAATTATAGATGTCTACAAGGAAACTTGTCAGTATCCTTCTGAAGATATGGTAGCCCATGTACCATATTACACCGGTGAAGTGTTTCGAGATATTTGAAACTTACATGACCAAATCTCTGATGCCACAACTGTGTTGAGGTAGAGTTTTTAGCCACAAGTGCTTGATCATCTCTGTGAACAAAATCAATTTGGAACATGCATCCCACATTGGAGGCTTTTGCAATTATTTTTTAGCCTCTTGTTTTATCTCGAATACAACATGTTTACTTGTCGAATTGACTATCAAAGTAAATTTTTAGGTTGTGATCTAGGAGTTGACTAACTGAAAGAAGATTCTTTGTCAACCCAAGGACATAGAGGACATTTGATAGTCTGCATTTGCATGAACCAAGGGATAGATAAATTTTCCCAAACCCCTTAACTATATATTAAGAATCATCTCCCAACGAAACATGATTTTTCGATGGCGTGTCCCTCATTGAAATAAACCAATCTCTATGGCTGGTCCTTTGTCGAGTGGCTCCCGAGTCAACATACCAAACATCACTAGATGATGTGGATGGTTCACTTGATCGAGCAGTGAACAAGAAGTCTTCATTGTCTGACTGTTCTTGTTGCTCAGCAATATTACCTTACTGGTGGGGTCTTCTTTTCCAGTTCCCCTTTTTCTGCCCGTGATAGTTGTTTGAATGTCCCTTGTAATTTTGTTGTTGTTGTGGTCTAGAATTGCTTGGATGAACCTTTCTTATATGTGTTAAACCAACATTCTTGCAAGTCATGTCCTCTTTTGCAAATTGGACATCGCTTTTTCTGTTGATTGTCCCCATGATACTGATTCTGATGTGTGGGACTTCTGATAGGATTTAGGTTTACCTTTACCTTTTCCTTTCCATTTTTGATGTGAAGACAGTGCCTGCTCCTCTTCATCATCCTTGTTGTACATTGCTTCCTCTTGTTGCAGTAGGTTTACTAACTTGTCAAAACTAATTGTCGTATCTGACACAGTTTAGAGTTGTGAAAAAAATGTCGGTAAGAAGAAGGGAGAGCTCTCAGAACAATGGGAACGAGAGACAGCGTCTTTGACCTCTTCTCCTGAGGGCTAGAAGTGAAGCCCTCAACTCTGCAACTCTTCTTAGGAAGGCTTCAATTTTCTCATTCTATGCTTGAATTTCAATGTATGTAACTGAATCTGTAAATTGAGTATGACATTCTTGTTCTTGGCCTCATATATTGTGCTCAGCTTATCCCACGCTTCTTTTGCTGATTTGGCATCTCCAATGTGGGGTTGCACATCATCCGACACTCCAAACAAGATGATGAGTTTGGCCTTCTGACCTGCTTTATCAAACTGCTGCTATTGTGTTGTATCAGTGGCTAATCTGGTTAAAGTACCATTCACAGCACGCCAGATTTCTTCAAACTCAAGTTGTGTCTTGATTTTAGTCTTCCATGTAGCATAGTTGTTTCCTTCGAGTAGTTGTGAATCTGGAAGAA
Organism: Taxus chinensis; assembly: GCA_019776745.2. Taxonomy (NCBI): domain Eukaryota; kingdom Viridiplantae; phylum Streptophyta; class Pinopsida; order Cupressales; family Taxaceae; genus Taxus; species Taxus chinensis. Next base: position 144,867,677 of record CM034149.1, read on the forward strand.
AAAATTTGGGGGCATTGGTGTCCATTTTGAAAAGAACACTGACAGGATTTGGCTCTTATCACTCCAGGTATTAGGTCTCCCAATCTATATACCCTCAGTCTGATATATCGAACCTTTCTATATATGCGCCCTTCTGATATACCCATCAGTACGTGGAAGAAGCTTGCCCTTTCTATATACCTGGCAGTACGTGAAAGAGGCGTTAATGTACGTGAAGTAATTCAATACATGGTACCAAGACAGTACTGATGGGGTCTGTGTGATTATTGACACCATTTCAAAGAAATATTCTCATACGCATGTGTAACTTCGCTATATACTTGGATAATTTCTTAATCCAGATTTATGTCATGTAATCATTCACAGACGGATGGGATGGTTCATAGTGTGTGCACTATGACCTTATTACTCCCCGTCAATTTATAGGGACGATGCTCAGACGACGTTGTTGCAGCTATATTAGGTGTTAAGTGAAGTAGTAGTCACGACGGCTTTACCTGTAAGCACTTCCCAGAGGCACCGAATATACCGAACGCTGCGAATGAGATCTAGGATCTCGTGAGTGTTACAGAACCAAGTTTTTATTTTTTTATTACAATTTTGCCAGTTTCTAAGCAGTTAAAAATTTTGCAGTTGACTATGGGAACTTGAAAATTAGTACAATATAAATCAGTATATAAATTACATTCAAAAATCTAGAAAATTTGAATGGCATGCAATTTTTTTTGTTTTGCGGGCCCTGGTGGCCTCCTGAGCCCAAAACGACCCAAAATGCAAATAATTGCAGAAAACCAGCTAAAAAAGCAATTTTTAGATGGGTCTCCTTTTGCAAAAAATGTCTAAAATGAAGAACCATGCTAAATGGGAAAAAAGAATTTACCCTAAATTAGGGATTTCTCCGCTAAATTTAGTTAGTTATAACTAAATTCAAAATTTCTGCTAAATTTGGTGGTTCCACAAAAAAATCTGCCAAATTTGAAAAAAAAAGTTTGGGGTGGGATTTGAACCATGTACCTCCCACTTCCAAGACTTTCCCTCTATCCAACTTGTATTTAATGAGCAAACTTGTATTTAATGAAAAGTAAAATTGACTTACCTTTTGAAAATGCAACCTGGCAGAGGCTCCACATGTCTGCAGCTAGTTTGAGGCATTTTTAGGGGTTTTTTTCATGCTAAAAAAACTTGATCTAAAGTATCTACGCCGCTTTGTTTTAGCTCTTCATAGCTTTGATAAACACCATTTACTTCTACCGTCATTTTTTGCTTTGATCTTGATCGTTGTTTTCCTCTAATTGATTTTCTTTGTTTGGCCGCCTTTTTGATTGATTGTTTCTTTGTGTAGGTCTACGTTGGCAATGGAAATGTGGATGGTAGGACCATAGAGGAGGCTCAACTTTGAAATAATTCTTTTATCTCCCTACCTTTTTTGTTTTTCTTTCAACATTTCTTTTTAAATGCCATTGTTTTGAATGCTTTTTATTTGTTGACGCCTCTGTGTTTGGAAATGTGCAGGTCGAAGAGGGTCATCCCTTTTTTTCTTCTGTTTAATAGTGTAGGTCCATGTGGAGATGCAAAAAAATAGCTCTTATTTGTGGTTCGACCAATACAGCAAGTCGATTTTATTTCCCAACAGGTCGATTTTATTACTAGTTTGGTCTATTATATGAAATGGACACTCCCCTACAAACAAAGTGGATTAGCTTGGTATGGATGCAGATCCACATTATGTAGAGACCAGTCAAAGTTGGCTTCACCATTGAATGAGCTCTATGGAAGATTTAGCCCAGTCAAAAGCTCCACATACACACAATAATTAGACCAAAGATACTTCTAAACATGGTGTACTGATAGTGTTAGTTGTGGCTAACAATGTCACTAACTTTAGTGATAAAACCCCTAATGGGGAAAATGGATTTTTTTATATAGAATCTGAAAATGAAAAACTTCTAGATAGCAAATTTTCTTGGTGTAGAGGGCACCAAGGCAAAAAATAATTTCTTTACATTTGCATGGAAAACAACCAGGAGATTGTGAGTCTATAGGGAGATGTGGGAAGTTGCTAGAGGCAGCACTGGCTCTCTAATGTTGCAAATTTATTCTCCACAAATTCTTCTTCCTCTACAACCTTCTCTAATCTTGCCAGGAGCTTGATTCAATCTAGTACCAAATGTTGATTCAGAAATAGGGGGAGAATCCTGATTAAATTTTATTAATCTAAATCAACCAACATTACATAGAATGGGCTGCAATATTTATAGATATTGCACAGCCAAATACAAACAGGAAACTAAGTTGCACAGGTATAACCAAAATCTGAAATACACAAGCTTCCAATAACATCCAGAAAGCAACAATTAAATAAAAACAAATATACTGTTAAAACAATATAACATCTCTCGTAATATTCAAATACAAACAAAAGGATGGTTATAATTAAATATAACCATAAAACAATAAATAATATTATTAATATGCAATGCAAAATTAATTAGGATAATATTTTATCCTAACACAAACCTTCTGATAATGTTTATTTATCCAAAGAAGGATTGAATTCCCTTCTTATTTCTTGGAATTGGAACCTTGCTGATGGCTTCCACTCACTCTGGATCTATCATGACCCCCTCTTTTCATACAATGTGACCAAGTAGCTTTGCCTTTTGCACTCCAAAGTGGCACTTCTTGGAATTCAATAATATGCCATACTCTCTACACCTTATCACCATTCTCTGAAAGTGTTCCAAGTGATCATTTATATTTCTAGAAAACACAGTTACATCATCCTGATAAAGAACAATGAAATCATTGATATAACCAACAAATGCTATATCCATTGCTCATTGGAAATTTTCTCTAGCATTCATTAATCCAAAAGGCATCTTGACATAGACATAAGTTCCCCAAGGAGTAGTAAAGGTAGTATTTATTATTTCTAACTCCTTCACAACAACTTGATTATAGCAAGAGAAACCATCTAGAGTAGATAACAATGCACAACCAATTACCAGTTGTAGCATATTCTTCATGTTTGGAAGAGGGTAATTATCTTTCAGTGATGCTTTATTCAGGTTCTTGAATTCTACGCATAGCCATATGTCACCATTCTTATTTCTGATAGGCACTAGGTTTGCAACACAAGAAGAGTACCTTGTGGGCTGAATGATCCCCCATCCCTCAACTTCTTCAGTTCTTCTTGCATTTTCAAACAAAGGAGTGCATTGATGGGCCTTTGTTTTTTCCTAAAAGGATTGCTATTAGATTTAAGAGGAATCTCATGTTGGAACAAATATTTCTTGTATGCCTTTAAATCAGAATAAGACCAAGCTAGGTAGTCTTGATATTTCTTCAACAATTGAATATAGGACTGCTTCCTAACCAGATTTTACATGGATTTCTTTTTGTCCCCAGGTCATGCTCTTCCACATATCTTGAAACCGACATAGTCCTTTTAATAATGCAATCAACATTATCAAATTTCAACTCAAGGGCCACTAAATATTTGGGAATAGTGTTTTTCTTTAGTTGGATGATGTATTTTTTGAATAAAGTTTCCTTTCCTTCAGCAACACACATAATTGGTTCCCAATCTATATTTGGGTCAGAAAACTCACCTTGGTTCTATAGAAACCGTTTCACCTAGGCATCATCATCAAACACTTGCCAATTTTTAACATTATCAGGAATAGATGGCCTTGTTAGTATTTCAACATCATACTCACAAAATGGAGACACTATACAATTCCCAAATCTGGATCCTTACACTACTAACTTGTCTGCAACAACATTAAACTTTCTATCATGGTGCACAATATGAAAAGATTCAAACATTTCAATCAAATCTCAAACTGCATTCTTGTATTGTTTAATCCTCTGATTTTTAGTAGCATATAGTTTCCTAATTTGTTTGATGACCAGTTTTGAATCCCTTTTAACAATGATATCCTTTATACCATATTTCCATGCAATTATCAAGCCTAATAACAATTCTTCATATTCAAAAATGTTGTTAGTGCATTCAAAGTTAAGTTTTAAAGAAAAAAAAAACTCTTCTTGGCCAGGAGAAATCAGGACAATGCTAGCACCATTTCCAAACTTGGAACAGGCTCCATAAAATAACAAGGTCCAAGGTAAACCCACTTTTTAAAGACATTTATACTGATCAATCTTGTGCTCCTTTCCATAAAAAAACCCCACAAAGTTATCTGCATATACATCAGCATATAACACTTCATAAGAATCAATATTTGGATCTTCAATTAGGAGCAACATTTTCTTCTCTCCATACAACTTTACAAGGATGCCTTCAATTGGAATGGTGGCAAAAGATATATCCATTTGAACACTTCCACAAACACTTGCATCCCACTTTCTTGATAATAACATGCCCCATTTGGCAGGGTAATCAATAATGACAACATCAAGTTTTAGGTTCTTTCCCGGATAAGCTGTAAGTTGTACCACCAAACCCTTCAGACACCCTACAATTGAGACCTCTCTAGAATCCATTGCAGTACACTTTCCATAAGCTTCTGTCACTTTAATGTTCAATTCATTCATGACTTCCAGAGGCATAACATTGCATGATGCTCTGGAGTCAAACATATAATTGTGTAGCAGTCTGTCTTTAATAATCAGTGTTGTAAAAAATGGATCAACCTTTAAATGAGACTTAACTAAAGATGTCCCCAAGTAAACTTCAGGTGGTTCACCTATCTCCTCTAATGCTGGTGGTTTTTCTTGGTATGCAATGGTTGGACGATGAGTATTTACATTATTTATATTTCTTCCTTGGGAACTCCCATCTTCCACCAATCCCAAATACTAAAAATCCCTCTTCTTATGCTTAGGAATCCTAATAAGTTCCACAATTGGGACAAAAATATTGATCTGACTCAAGACTTGGGCAATGTCATAGGGAATGTATTTTGGAAAAGCAACATTTGGAGAAAGGTTGAATAACTCATCAGATGGCACAAGGTTTTTAACATTTTGGTCATTGATGGGAACACTAGTTCTACTTGAGACAACAAAGACTTTTCCAGATGCATCTTTCTTTGCGGTATCTTTTGGGACATTGGTGAGAACTAGGGTCTTTTGTTTGGCTTAAGGCCCTGCCCCTTTGACAACTTTACTTCTTGTGTTATACTCTTTTTCTTGGGCCACAACAACATTCATTAGTAGTTGTCTATCCTCTTATGATGGGATTCCTCCATCATACTTCTTAATCATTAGAGCTCTTAGTTAATCAAAATCATTATTAGGAAGTTCAAATTCTTTTACCATATCTATTTCAAAATCATGAGAGGGAGGAAGAAGAGGTACCCAGCGAATGCAGTCCCAAAACCTTACAGCAGTTCTTGCACTTATTACCTTAGTTGAAGTTGCTCCTTGTTGTGAGCTTGTAGAGAAGACCACCATGCATGTATCATCATCAGTGTTGTCATCATCTTCAGCTTCTTCAACGTGCTGATCTATTTCACATGACATGTAGGGTAAGAAGCATTTATCACACTAATCCATTTGATTTTTCTCTTCAACAATAACAACTCTGGTATTTAGAGGATCAGAAAGGCTAGTTCTAGTATGTAACCTAGACTTGAAGAAGACCAAGGTGACCCATAATGGATGATTCAAGTCAATCAAATCAGACCTCTGAACGCATCTAGGTATGAAATAAAATTGTAAGTGGATATTGTCCTCGTTGCCTATGCTTACCCTGAGAACCTTGGTCACAAGGCCATAGAGTGTAAAATAAACAAGGTTGACAAAGAACATCCATGGAGGGATAGAAGATATAAGTCTGAGAAGAGTTGTAACATCCACTTTTTAAGACTTAGAAACAAGGGAAAAAAATTTACATAATGTTCTCTATTCATAGGATTAATATAATTCAAAACACACATTCTAGTATTGCAATCCATCTCATAATCAGAAAAGCCATATGTAGCTATAATGAGTACGGTGAAAGTCACCGATGCTCTCATTCATGACTCGGTATTAAACTGATCTCTCATGCATAACTTGTTATCAAGTGCATACTAAGTATACTTTATTCCTTTACCCTGATTAGGGACACCCAATTGTTCTGAAATTAAGAATGCAGTCTATATGAATTATTTGTTAATTGATATTCATCTGAAATCCCACATGCTTAGACTAGGTGACATTAAGACAACGCAACCAACAGCTTGCAATACTCTGGGAAAAAAAATTAAACATAGGGTCTACCATGTTTATCATTCCATAGATGACATACTCGTAGAAAGGAATTATGCATCTCTGTCACCAGGACTTGTCAATTGAATTACCTAGATTGGTCATCCTTGACTATTGTTGACCTTGAAATCCTAATCTAAAGTATGGATCACACTAATTCAAGGGTAGATACATCCTCAAACTCTAGTGTGGAAGACTACTCCGTGGTGACTAAAGAGATACATAGACATACTCAATCACCATTCATCGATTGCATTGTTTCCTAGTTACCGTAAGTCAACATGAGTTGACCACTACAATAATCCATGTTTCACATCTATGTTCGAAAGTAGAACCATGAACTTTAAAACTTCCGCTTATGGGTCCATCAAGCATTAATTGAACTAAGTAGGGTGGTTGTAGCACAGCAGGATGCAGCCATAGTATCCTCGTAGGAGGTGATCTTACAGGAGAATCAAAATCATGAGAAGTTAGGGGTCTGTGTGCAGTACTGGGATGTAATGTTACAACAACTAACTGAGTTCCCTCAACTAAAGCTAACATACTTCAGAATATTAGGTTATTAATCCAACAATTAATATCTTGAATAATATAGGGGATCATTGACAAGGAAATGTTTCAGGGTCCGGTATGCAAGAATTACCTCTCAAGAAGGGTACGAAGTGTCATTCTCATACAAGAGATAGGTATGCAGATAAAATCAGAAACACTTGAGGAAGTTCTACAATCATCGTTTACAGGCTGATCAGTTTTACCAATGGAGATCATCTTATTCTTCATGCTTGATCTCTAACAACCTGTCAAAATTCGATATTAGAAAATTAAGGTCATTAATTTTTATCACCAGCAGTTGAAACAACCTTGTAACTAGGGTCCTTGTTCAAGATAGATCTTATTACATTATAGCTTTGGAGATATCATAAGTGAAAAATCTTTCTTAATATACCCTGTCTAAGACACTGGTATGCTTATAAAGAATATTGATATCAGATAAGGAGTCGCCACTATAGCCATTTTCATCATTATGATTTATGTCATAATTCACTTTAACAAGACCTATCATACATAGTCTGTCATTATTTAATTTGTACAAAGGATTACAAGATCTACTCTTATTTTACCTAAATTTATCAATAATTATATAAATATTAGTGCAATAAATGTATAAGCTAGAAATATTGCACTTAGAACTCAAAACTTTGAACAATACTTACAGATCTAAACAAGTAATGACATTTCAGCAGTGTATTTGCACTTTAAAATATATAAAAAGCATTACCATGGTCTATACGCATACACCTTTGTTCAAACACTTAAAATAGTCCCTGATAATGGCTCCATGAGTGTTGGTATCAAAATTCATTCTCCTTTTCAAGCTAAGAAGCAACACAGATTCAACAGGGAGCTTAGAGACAGATAGATCATAGTGTGTGTCATTCTATAGCTGGGGATGAGATCCAACTGGCCCTTTGTTACTTAGATTTGTGGAGAGATGGATGACATCTTTAAGAGGATTTGGCCTGTCCTCACTACTTGAGGTCGTGCCTCTTCAACCAGGGTGAGAGAAAACTTAGTGTAACCTCTGTTTGATGAAAGAGATGGAGATATCCTTCTTTTGCATAAATTATATGAAGAGAATCTTGGGAAAATACGGTCAATACTCCATGATTTAACGCTTAAGAGTTTTCAATTCTAAATGATGGAGATACTTTTAAGACAAGGCTAAGGTTATTGAAGACATTAATAAATCCTGATTGTTCTACATATTTTTCCAAGTAGATTTTGTTCCTTTGTTGATACATAGAGCAAACAGGGGTAGTTTAGGGCGGATTCATGGTTTTTGAATAATTTTTGTGTGATAATGAAGTATGATAAATTTGATTATACCAGATATTCAAAGGGACTTCAAAATAATGAAGACCTCAACAATATAAAGTTTTAGAACTGTTAAGACGTTCCTTCAACTAGAAGGTATGCTTCAATGGAGTCCCAGATAAGCACATTTTCACATAATCTTTGAGACTCCAACATGAAGGTTCAAATTGAAAGACTCAATTAAACACCAAATTTTCTGATTAATCATGCCTAAGGTACACCCGAAGACTTACAGACAATGTTTATCAACAAATGACAGTGAATTGATTTTAAATTCGTTTATCTCATCCAAGATGAAGGATCTTCTTGAAATGAATTTGCAAATACTATTAGACTGTCACAGGGATGAAATCCTATGTGATTTCACAAAAAAAATAATGTAAGCTTGCAATAGTAATTAAAGAAACTATTTTCATACATTCTGAAACAAAGTAGACACAAATCGCAAGAGATTGGACACAAATTAATCTCAAAGTTGTTTAGATTCATCAACAGGGGAAAGCTTCCAAAGAAATCTTAGTGCTCGTCAATGGCTATACATATGCAACTAACTTGACATGATATAAAATATAACACAGAAGAAAATAATAGGTTATCTCGGATTTGGTCTCTCACAAAGATAGACTTCTCAAATTTTCTCTTAGGGATTCAAACTCCAACCATTTGGAAGAGTCTTCTCATTGCATTTATACATTTTCACTCACTCAATTTTTCCCCCAAAAGAGAAGAATATTTGAGGGACCATTACTTGTTCCTAATTTGTGTCAGATAGTGACGTTTAACAAATTTAGATCTGAAAGTTGCTAGCTAGACCAATTGTGAATTGATCACATTTCTTGAACCCTCGACTAATGACTAGGATGCCATGTCATAACATTTTGCGAGTCCTTCTCATCATTTTGATTCTATCATGAGAAATACCCTTTTAATCATTTTCTAGAGGCTCTGCACAATTGGATCCGATAGGTAGTCCCTTTTTCTCTCGTGGAAACAAATTTTTCACCTTTTGCACCTGCAACTTTCATCATTTCATCATTTTCCCTCTTTTCCCTCTACAATTCTATCACGCATCCTACTTCTCTATTAATTCCCATTTTGCAAGTGCCTAAGAAATTCCAACTTTAAAATATCAATCTTAACAACCCCTGGATTCATAATTTTAGTCTCAAATGCACTTAATGGCACCTTATAAACAAATATGACAAGGAGTTTCCTCAAATAACGATGAAAAACCTTGCGTATTTGTATCTCCAAGAGTCTTAGAGAAAAAAATGGTGGAAAGATAGATGCGACACACCAAAACCATTGATTTTTCCCCCTTTTCCACCTTATATCATAGTCATCCACGTGTTTCCTTAGTACAACTACAAAGGAGAAGAAAAGAGGCAAGTTCCAAAAAAGAACAGGTCTTCCACATGCCCTGGGACTAGGAAAAATGTCTTTCGACCTTTGAAAAGTCTCAGTGTAAAATAGATCCAGTGGAAGCCTCCATGTGTCTTAATTACACATTTTGAGAGGGTCCCAAAAAGTAGAGACCGCAATCAAGGGCAGACTCAACACGTGTCTTAGTCCAGCAGAGTTTGTTAAAGAGTTGAAGGTTCAGCGGAAGGTGCCATGTGTCTAGGGTCCGATACATTTTCCTTTGGCCGTTGAAAAGTCCAAAAAAAGGGCAGAGTGAGTGGAAGCCTCCAAGTTATCTCTTGGCACTCTTTCAAAATAAAATTTAGGGGCTAGTCCCCAAATAGGCATAGTGCCTCCACGTGTCTCGCGCCTTTAGAAAGTTGCTTGAAGATTCTAAGTATGGGAAAACCCGACGGAAGCATCCACGTGTCTTCATGGCGCAACTTTGAGATGGTGCCCAAGAGAAGAGACCCTGAATGAGCATGGGCTCACCACGTGTCCTAGGCCTCATAAAATTGCTTTGAAAAGTTAAGCCCCCAGCAAATCCAGCAGAAGCTTCCACATGTATCCTTGTCTCAATTGTTAAGATCGGACCCTGAGGTGGATCCTCAAATGAGTGTCATCCTTCCACGTGTCTATAGTCTACCAAAACTATACTGGATGCATGAAAAATAGTCTAAGTCTAGGAAAAAGCAATGGAAAATTCCACGTGTATCCATGGCACAATTCCAAGGCCAAACCAAAAAGATAATTTCCAAATGAGCATCGTTCCTCCATGTGGACAAGTTTTGGGTTGAAGTGAGCCTTAGAGTTTTTTGATTTCCCTGTCGAGCCGTATCCAACCAAAAAAGGGCTACATTTCCATTGATGTCTAGATGTAAATTTGACCAGAAAAATACACTCATCAAACCATAAAATGCAAGAAAATCACCATTTGATCCCAGAAATGAATATTTCTTCAAGGACAAAGCAATTAGAAATTTTATAAGGCCCAAATACGATCCACTGAGAAACATCCAAGCACATTTTCAGAAATATTTGGGACAAAAAATGATAGGGACAACAAAACGTGACTGTGGAAAATGGAAGAAAAGTAAAATCCTGAGTTTTATGCCCAAATTACAGACTCTTTTGTATGGAAAAGGGGACGAAGAAAAATTTTTGGACTTCTGAGTGATCCTTGACCAACGAAGGGACTGATCATGGCAACCAAAAGGAGGATATATTTTTTACATACCAACATGGGGAGATATGAAACACGAGAGGGCCCGCCAATTACAGAATTTCAAGGACGAACAGGGAGATACTAATTTGAGCACCAACACCATGCTTAGAATTTTCAATGGCAGGTACAACTTTCTCAGGCTTTGACCATGTGGTGAGATTGTGCTCATTTGGGGACCTACATTTCGATTTTACCTTTGAAGTTACGTTGATGAGGCACGTGGCGACGTCCGCTGGATCTGTTTCTTTTTTCTGTAGAATCACTCTGGGCTCGATTTTGGCTTAGTGAGTCTATGTGGAAACCCTACTCACTTACAAGACTTTACCCCCACCTTCCATCACCATTTCCAAGCTTGGCTGTAACCTGATTGTTAGATTTGAAAGGTGGGCTTACATGACTGAACCGACCTCTTAATTTCTCTGGTGTGGAAGGTCGTGTTTGATCAAACTTTTCCTGAGGGGAAAAATTAGATAACATCGACCTCAAATGATATTCTATGATATTGTTCGATGCTCTTATAGTAACCCTATTACACTATTTTGCAGTTGTAGGAAGCTACTTAAATTAAAAAGTTGGGCTACATATCAACTCGTCGTTTTAATCCTAGTCAATGAAATGTTTTTCCGCCTTCGCAAAATTCTAGTATTTTTACTAGATAATTTCTCATAACCTTCGGTTTATGGAAAAATATTTTTCTGTATAGTTTGGAAAAGCCATTTTGTAGGCCTTTGGTTGCAGTTCTAGTAGGTCAAAATGGACCAACTAGGACCGGTGGCTTTTAAAATCATGTCGCCATTTGAAAATCATGTTCTAGTTCTCAGTTTCGATGACTTTGATGAATTCTCCATATTTGGTGGAACTCATAGGAAATTTATTGTGGCACATTCATCCATCGCATGTTATTTTTGGATGTGCTCATCTAAGCCCTCGAGATAAATTTGGATCATTTACAACTAGGGCAATTATGACCGATGGCCTCAGAAAATTAGCTTCCAATTGTAAACCATTCACTAGTTCTGAATTTTTTCAGTTCCTATAAAATGTTGGTATATAAGTGGACACGTATAAATTTAACTGTAGCATGTTTGATCATCGGAAGACAACATTTGAAAGTGGTTTCTTAGCCTCCGAGCCTGATTTGAACATTTTCATAGCTAGCAGGAAAATGTAAAAAAAAAGTTGTAGGACACTTGTCGGGTTGCTAAACCACTATGGAAACTTGTTGACTCTCGTAAATAAATATTTGGAACTCTATATTTTGGTTTGTTGTGTGAAATATAACCTTTAGAAAAATAGTGTTTCTCTCTCCTTCCTATCCCCTCCTCTCTCCATAGTAACGAAATGAAGTGAAATGAAATGAAATGAATACATGTCTCTAAACCTTTTCTTTCGAATGCAAATTGTAATTATTATTATATCTAAATGGGAAACTAAAAAAAATTAATCATGTTAGATTGGGGTGGATTCCATGCCAATGATTTATCATTGATTTCATGCTCACGTGGTTTTGCAGGATGCAAGAAAGATGGCGAAAAGGTGATGTGTAATTTACTATTTATTATTGTAATTTGTACAGGTCATTGTAAAATGAATATATGTATAACGTAGTATTTTGTTACAGAAAATTTATATTTGAAATTTTCTAATATGTATGATATGTTTTTTATAGGGATATCTTAGGAAATGTGCATTTAATCACTGGTTTAATTTGATTTATAGTTGTGTATGGTAAAAGGGTTTGATATATATGTATGTATGTATATATATATATATATATATATATATTTGAAGTTAATATATTGTAATGCATTTTTAGTGTTCAATAAACGATTAATTAATTATTGGGTTGTATTCTTACCTTGTAAATGTAATACTGAGATTTAATCAAAACACTAAACCCTACTATAAGATATGTGTGTAACATGTCTTCATGTGTGATCCTTTTTACCATAGAAGAAATTGAAAACCGTAGAATGAAATTAAACTTTGCACTCAATGGAAACTCCTAGTTTAGGTAAATAAGAGCCCAAGAATGTGGTTATCGTCTTAGTCAGTATGTTTAGTGATATCATCATAAACCTGATAGATAGGAGCGTCACAGGAAAACATTATCTAGAGTAAGTAGAGCTAAATCTTCCTTCGTATCCTGATGGATTACCTTGTCTTCCGAAGATAGATTTAGAATTAAATTTCTTCATCAAATGAATTATTTGTGGGATCTATATGACATCATGGAGCTAGGAAAATATTTGTACTATCACTTAAAATATTGTTAATGATTTCTTTAGATCCTCTCAGCTAAATGTCTTATCTTTGGCTATTGACAATGTAGTTCCTTTATCTTTTACAAAGGGTTTATAGGGTAAATATGTTTTTGAACCTTAATCTAATCTATAATATGGCATAAAGCCCTATGTGAAAATTATAATTAAACTAAAGATTACTTGATTAGGGGGTAAACTTGTGGGTAGAAAATTATAAGTAACTCTTTACAAACGAAATTGATTTGAAAGATGTTGACTTTAGAGAACCCAGGAAACCAAAATCTTGTCCCGTAAACCCTTGTTATGCCATTTTTGATAATAAGAATAAAAGAAATTTCACTTGTAGAATCATGAAATGCAGAAACATGGGATCTTACCTTAAACACAAATAAATTTTGGTTCATGTGTAGTTTTTTTAATGCTGCTAATTGTGTACTTCTTCAAGATGTCAGGAAAGTACTTTCGTAACTCTTTTGTTAAAGTGATGGTAATAATGGGACCATAATGTCATGTAAAAGTAAAGCATATAAGAGTAAAAAAAATGGGATTTGAGGTTAGTAATAATGCCAATCTTGGATTCCTTATAACATAATTAAACATTATCATGTGTTATAAAGAATATGAGTTTTCCCTTGGTGAGATCAAACTTCGAGAATATATATATATATATATATATATATATAAAATCTAAATACAATTTCTTGTTGTGGGAATGTTGAATTGGGAAATAAATATATCGTGATCAAAGAATGTTTATGGGGAAAATGTATCTTGAATCTTAACCACCCCCCTTTAAATCCTAATATTGACTTCTGGACATCAAGTCAGATTCACTTGAGCTGCAAGGGTTAAATGTATACATTGAATAAACATTTGAGAAGAATATTCTTAACATAAGAACAAGATAATTAAGTACTATATATGTAATTTGAATTATGCCAAATAAGTATGTAAGTTATGGAAATTTTTGTAAATGATAAAAAGCCAACCTAAAATGGTCGAACTAAAACTTAAATGTGTAATGAACTTAAGAATCCTTAGGTGGAAAAAGGAGAAAATTATCCTTGCACAATAATGTTCTTGAAATGTTAATCGTAACTAAGATGCAATTAACGAAATGACGTGTTTTGGGTTTGCCAATCCTTGAGTCCTTTTCTTGTGGTTGGTTCATTGCTAGTATCCATTCATTGGGAAAAGTGTGGCATCAAAATTTCTATGGTGTGTCATGTTTCTATGTGAGTCAATGAATTGTAAGTGTCATATGTGTCTTTGAGTTTTCTTTACTTGGAGCCCTTGTGGTGTTGTGTAGTGAGCAATCTAAGTCAAAAACAATTATGCTAGTATTTTTACTGTTGTTTTTGTGTGTAAAATGTGGGCATTACAAGTTGAAACATAGATTGGATCAACCTCCAAATAGATTGAGTAGGGGGACTCGACCAAAAAAGGTGTTTGAATGACTCATGGAAAAATAGAAAAGGACAGTTAGGATTAGGGAGGCCAATATGACCTAGTATTTCACCTGTAGGCAGGCCTTGGTAAACAAGACACTAAAGAAAGTGGTTAACTTTAGGCTTAAGCAGAGGGTTATAGGTATGGGAAATATTCTGAAGCCAAGTATACTATTCATTTTGCAACCCCCACCGCGCATTGTGTTTATCAATGGCAGGTGAGAGAAGACTCAAAAACTGATAAACCGTTTGAGTGTTATATCAGAGGAAGAAAATTTCCTGATTCCACCACTAATCCTACAACTAATATGTTGAAGGTTAGAGCCCAAACTTGTGGATCATAACATAAGGCAGGAGATCCTAAATTTAACAGATAGAATGGAGGTCCAAATTGTTTAAATCAAATTTTATCTTTGACTAGGGCTAAGAAATCCAATCTCGATGACTCACATGATCCTGAATGGTATGAATTCCGTTACAAAAGCGTTCGATGGCTTTAATTTCAGGGGCTTAAATAAGAAGAAGATCACCTTTAGTGATGATAAGAGACCACCAAATATTATGCGAATTAAGAGAAAGCCCTATGAGAAATCCATCACCAATTCACCGCATCAATGGTTTCACTTTCTCAAAGGATTTATAAATATGTTTGACGACAAAGGTACATGAAATTTTCAAAGGAGATGAAGTGATGATAAGAGTATGCAACTCAATACTACGCTAACACTTCTTTTAGTAAGGCGTTCCACATTTAATACAATGGCGTAGAAGAATTTTCTAGGCCTACTTTCCCAATAGCCACGAGATAACCCATTTAGCACATAAGGCCACACTCTTCCTATAAACATAAATGATCCCCATGCCACCTTGATCACTTGGAAGGTAGAAAACATCATAGGAAACTCTGTTATAACCAGCTAAACTAGAATTTTTACACCTTAAAAACTCCTAAAGAAGCTTGGAAAAACGGTTGAACGAATTTCGAGAAGGACACCAACCTGAAAAATAATTAAAATGAGTAGCAAAAAGGATCTTGGTGAAAAAATTGAATTTACAAGCTAAAGATAAGGGTTTGGAAGACCATTTGGTAACTTTATGCTCCACCCTGTTAAGAAATGTTTTCCAAAAATTCACAAAGTCACTATTAAAGACAAAGGGAATGCCCATAAATCTGAATTTTTCTCCATGGCTAATCTATTTCTAAGGGTTGGATTTCAACCATTTTGAACGAAGCAAAGAACTATGCTAGTAGCCCAAATTTTTAGTCATTTGAATATTGGAGCTTGAAGCCAAGAAAAAAAAATCAAGACATTCAAATACCGTGGTAATATCCTGCTCCAACTAAGCAAGAGTAAGAAAGGAATAATTAGTGAAGTGACCATTGATATGTGGCCTTGGAACGCTTTTCAAGAAATAAGGTAACCCGAGACATTAGTAGAAAGAAAAAACAACACCAAAGTAAAAGGTAACCCCTATCTGATAGAGACAAAAAGGAAGATGGTAGTGGATTGGTGACCATTAATTGTGAGCCAAGAAAAATCATTCAAAAATAGCATTAATGGCCAGTTGAAATATATCCCAAAACCAAGGGATTTAAGCATGGAAAGAATGAAGGGCCATTTGATGCAATCATAAGATTTCTCAAAATCAATCTTGAGGAAGAGAGGCCTCTAAGAAGACACCCTTACCCATTCTATTCCTTCATAAACAACAATAAGATTTTCAAGGATGTAAGGACATTTGAAATAACTAATCTATTCAGATTGAACAATATAAGGTAGGAAATTCACAGTGAAGAGGGCCAACTCCTTCATAATAATCTTGCAAGAAACATTCAATAGGGTGATCAGTAGCCAATTAGTCATTTGTTTAGTATTTTCTGCTTTAGGAATGAACTTGTTATTGCCTTGATTGATGAAACTCCCAAGAGAGTGAGTTTCGAGAGCTTTAATATAAACTTGAAGTAGAATAGGTCCCACAAAAGCCTAGGTTTCTTTCTAAAACTCGCTAGGTAAGCCATCCATACCAGGAGACTTTTCATGCACAAGACATAGAAACATTATATGAACCTTCTCAAAAGTGAGAGGGACATCGTAATGGACATAATTCCTAGGAGAAATTTTATTAGGCACCACAGCAATACATTTCTACAAATAAATAACATGATCAATTGAATCCTCCTCAGATTGAAACACCAGAAGCTAATGCTTGAAAAAAACATCAGTGTTCTCTAATATCTCATTAAGCCATTGGTGAGAATTATAAATAGATTTAATCTATTGATGATCATACTTGGCACGGATGGATTTGAATTTTTTCTAGGCTTTATCTCCCACACTAAGCCAACCAATTTACGACCGGATTTTCACACCACGGGCCAAATGATATTCAATAATTTTAAGTTTGTGTGGAATACCAGCAACTTGGATATGATGGTGAGATCCAAAAGGAATGGACTCAAGAAGCAGAGAGATCCTTCTGAATTATTTGTGCATGGCTGAATTGGTCCTTCTTCAAACCTAGGCCACCTGTTTACCAAACAAACAAAGGAACTTAGTGGTAAGGTGAATTACTTCCTCCCTTCATGTAGTCCAGCTAGAAGGAAAAGGTGAATCTAGTGCCATATTCCAGATATTGGAAATGAGTGGGATCACTCCCGGATGACTCAATAGAGAAACATTAAGAAATAATTGTGCTTTGGGAATCTTTAGAGGATCCCTTGCTGAACAACCTTAAATGTGAGTGGATGGTGATCTGACAAAATAAATTTTGACCAAACCTTGATAATAGATGATCCTTGCGTGTCAAAATCAAATTGATGTTGATATGAAAGAAATGCGTGATTGAGGAATTTAAAAACCCGATCATATCCTTCTTGAAGTTTGGTCCAAGTGAACTATGTTTGGTCTTTAAATTCCTTTCGTTGTGTGAGAAAATTATTGGAAAGGTCGCAACAAATTTTAAAATAATACCAAGATGCATGTTCATCGAAACATCATATTATATTAAGGGTGCTTCATTTATCACTCTGGTGCTCCACCATACTAAATTACCCAAACACCAACCAATAAGAAATGGGTAAGTTGTCACCTACCCATTTCCATAATGTTGTTCTTTTGGGACCTTCATTAGGGGTTTAGTTATTAAGAATATTAAAAGAAAGTTAATTAATACTCATAACCACCCATACAACCTGATTATTAGGGTCATGGCCTGAGGTAGTGATTAATGTCAAAAAAAATTGCGTGAGGGATATATTAGCACCACCTCTGCCTATAATATGTTGATTGTGGAAGTGCATAAAGGAAGGGACAATACATGTCAGATTAGTTGAAACAAAAACCAAGAAATCTTGATTTGCTGTAAATAAATCACATCTAAACTTCTAATTAAATTGAAAGCTAAATGAACACATAATTTTCAAAATGGTTTTATTAGACCCCAAATATTCCATGACATAAAATTCATGAAAAAACAAACATATCAAATTCGCCCTACTTGTCAAGAATTCCATGGTCTGAGTCAAGAATGGAAAAATTATTAGCAAGAAGAAGCTGGTAAAAATCATTTTTCTCAACATGGATGGAGAGGCCTTCTAGCCCATTATCTCCCCATACACCACGTGAAACCTCTGGAGGTGGATTGCATGATCATTGCAGAGGAAGATAGGTTAAAAAAATTATGAGTGTTCTTATAATTAAACCGAATAAAATTTCTCTATGAGGGTTTGGAAGGAATGGAAACCAAAGGGCTAGTTTGTACCACTGTTGGCTCATCCCTAGATGATGGAGCATAAGAAGATGGTGGTAGAAATTAAAATAAAGGTTTCACCCCCGATTTCTTCTTAGACCCAACCATAATCCAACAATCAGTTGGAGGGTCAACCTTAGACCTTGAAGTAGTGTGTTGTGTTTGTTTTGGCTTGGAGTAGGTCAAAAGTGGAAAGTCTCGAATATGGTGGTCTAGGGCTTAACAGTGAAAGCATGTTTTTAGGAGGTTAGAATAAAATACCTTCTTAGAGATACATAGGGACCCAACTTGGATATTCAAATGGTCCTACAGATTATTTTCAAGATCCACTTCGACATACACACACTTGTTAGGATGAGAAAATAAAAATGTCTTATGAATGGAAAATCAAACTGCTAATAGGCTTAACAATCTCTGGGAAAAAATAATACAGGTGAAAGGGAATGCCAAGAAGCTCAATCTAAATAGGGATTTTGAGCGAGACTTGATAAGCTAGATTGAAATCCCGTGTCCGTGGATATAACAAAAGCAGGTTATTACCTAAGTACCAGCATGCCACCTTAAGAAAAAGGGGTTGAAGCTGAGAAGGCTCGCGAAAGGAAAATAAATAAAACCCCTTAGTGAGATTACAAACACCTGAACACTAGATACCGTTAGAATCCCAATGTTTTTTCAACCAGTTCTGCAATTAGTTTTCTGAGGGAATACGACCACTGAAATAGGAAATAAGGCAATGGTTTTGACACCACTTGACAATAGAATCCAAGCATTCATTAGAAATGATAACATCCGAAGAGGGATTAGAGTCCATACTTCATCGTAGAATTTTAGAACAAACATTGTTGCGTGCTTGAGATCCATTTTCACCAGTTATAATGGTACGAGAGTTGGTCATTTATAAGCGTGAAAATTCCTTATCAGTAGGAAACAATATGGAAGAAAATATGATAGGACCAAAGGGTAACCACAAGAAAAGTGATGGACGAACAATTTTTGTAATGAAGTAAGGAAAGTAAAAGCATGAAAAACCTTGCAAAGTTGAAGTTGATCCAAAAATTTCTATATCAGAATAAATTTAATTTATATTTTAGTATAATTCATAATAAATTTAAGTGCAACAAGGAAAACACTATTTACAGTTACAATTTATAATATTGTATTATGGTGGCTCTATTTCTTTTAGCGGCTTTGTTATTAGAGTTATAATTTATAATAGTGTATTTACATTTATCGTGGCTCTATTTCCTTAGGTGGGTGACCTCATGGAAAAATCTCAAAAAATCATAATGCAAAGGAGAAAGATGGTGTACCCTCTATTGTGGGTTCCCCTGTAGCTTCTCCATTGTAGGTCAAGGCACATGTCTCTTTTTCCTCCCCTGCTACTGGTTCAGGTGGACTTGGTGGTGTCTTGGGCTCTCGTGTTGTTATTGGTGGATTTTCTTCTAGTGCTTTGTAGACCTGTGGTTTAGTGGAGTCCCCCTACAACGTGCCTTGTGTGCCTACCTTTGATGGCATTTTGAAGATCCATGTTCTAGCATTGGGTTGTCTGCATTCTAAGCCCCATTCCTCGATTGCAGTAGCATGATCTAGAAAAATTAGCAAACCATTCCAAGCTTCTTCCAAATGTCCACCAGTCACATTTGGTGATCAGGTGCTTATTATGGAGGAGAAATTTTCTAAAAGGGGTGTGATTTACAAGTTCAATGTTCTGTGGCCGGGTTTACCTCTGTTTTATTTTTGGGTTACTTTAGAAAGGTATCCGTTAATCGAAGGTAGGGTGGATATCTATCCTTGCGCTAGAGGATTTTTTATTGTGGTTTTTAATCAGATTGAGGATAGGGATAAATTTTTTTCTATGATTTGGGAACTTCATAATCATTTCCTCATCATGAAATCATGGTTTGCCTCCTTTAACCCTGTCACTGAAACCTTCCTTGTTAGGCCCATTTGGATCCATCTGCCTCACCGTCCACTATAATTTTGGGAGGAGGAGACTTTGATTTCGATTGTAAATGCTTTAGGGAAATTCTTGGAAATTGATACAAAAACTTAACTATATACACATACTACTTATGCTCATATTTTGGTCGATTTGGATACTTAAGTCGATCTGCCAACTGTGATTGAACTCAAGGTTTTGGATGGGATTTGTTTCCAACCTTTGGATTATGAAGGGTTACCTTTCAGTTGTAGAAAATGATTTGGTTTGGGTCATCTTGATTTTGAATGTAAGAGTGTGAAATATAAGTCGAATGGACCATCTTGGTGGAAAGATGCTCAACCTAGCATGCTAGTTGAGGGAGATGTTTCTAGGTTCCTTTTGGAAGATGTTCAGAAGAATGATGTGATTGTGAATCGAGAGGAGCCAAATAATGAGATAGGGAAGACTTAGATACCAGATGTTGCTCTCGTTTCTTCTTGTGGGATGGATCATGTGTTGTTGTCCCCTTTGTAGCTGGAATGTGGTGGCGGAAATTTGAAGAAAGTGCCTTTTGATGGTAAAAATCAATCCTTTGTTATACAATTTTCTATCCATCATGATGAAAATATGGATCCTAATAGGTATGATGGATGGAAAGTTGTGAATAGAGAAAATAAGGGGAGTATTCCTAGTAATCCTCTCAAAATGAGCTTAAAATCCCATGGTTGGGATCTGTATGGGTAAGAAATCCCTTTTTTCTAGTTAGGATTTTTGGTCTGAGGTTTTGAGTGGCTCTTGAGGTTGGTCATGTTTGTTTGAGTGACCTCTTGAAAATTTTTACTTCCTTTGTTCTTTCTTAGCTTTGTTTATGGGTGGTTTCTTTGTTATGGTCTGTTGAACTTACTTCACTTTGTCTCTTGATGTGCTTTGATGCCTATATTTTGGTTGTATAGGGTTTTTTGGTCCCTTCAAAACCAAATATTTTAAATCTTATCCAAAAATAATAACAATATTGTATTATAATTTATATCAAATTTAGATTTTCCACTAAACAAATGAATACGTTTTCATTTAATTGTATATAAAAAATAATATAAAGTATTTATCGACCTTTGGTTTTTTTAGATTTGTTGGATTGTGTAAATAGTAAATGTAATTTAATTACGGTGGTCTTCCTTCTTAACATAATTTTTAATGAGTATATACATTTAATTATTTTAAGATTTATAATTTAGGTATTTGATTTATGATAAAATATATTTATCTATCTCTTCACCTCCTAAATAGTATGCTAAAAATATTGAGCTATTTAATATTTAAAGTGCGGACCCTATTTTTTATTTATTTTAATTTTCAAAATTAGTTTTTATTTTACAGGCATGACATAAGAATCCTCCACTCAATATACAATTGTATATGCCACCTGACATTAGTAGCAGTTGCTCTTAAAGAAGCAAGTTTATGCTAATGGGGTCAATGGAGGTGTGGTGTGGGTGGTTTGGGGACCATTTTCGATAGTGAAAATGGATACTTTAGGAAGAAACATGAATGTAAATTTTATTTAAGTCTTGTAATGCAAGTACTATGAATATTGTTATGCATTTTCAAAATGATATCACAGAAACTTTCATTCTTATTTATTTTCTTAAATCATGGGATTTCGTAGGCATCCGTATATTTGTCAAGTTGTTCTATATTCATTATAGTAAAACTTAAAATGTTTGGAAATAAAAATTTCATTCTGCATAATGTGTTGTGGAAAATTTTCAAATGTTTCTCTCACTGTTGTTTTACGTGTACAGTTAGATAGATAAATCTCAATTGCATCTAGGTCCTCTAGGATGGGTAAATATAACCACTTTAATATGGAACAATTTTTACTACATAGCTTTACAAGAGTATGCACCTCAACCACATCAAAAAATGGTTCTATCTTGACCATCAGAATAAGGTCTTACCCGTTGTTTATCATGATATCATGTGACCACGACGGTACACTACCTACGACCTTCTGACAGAAAGCACCGATGCCTTTTCTTCCATGTTGGAATATAAGATTGGAATTTCATATCAGGAAAGGAAATATTCCAATGGAACATAATTTTCCACCATTTCCACGTAATAAACAAAAATTATTAACAATTCATTCAATTATAGCCTTTGATAATATGCATCAATGCATTCAATTATAGAGTTTTATATATTGGTGACTATTTTTAACCTTCATAGATGAATATTTAGGACCTTGAATTTCGCTAGAAACTGACCCCAAATATTTGTGCTAGGTACTTTCACGACTATGCACCATGACTATGTCTCCACAAACAACTTTGGGCCCTTGAATGTTAGATCTCAACAATGAATGCTCTTATTCGATAAGGTAATAAAGAAGATTTTGAATGGATCAGAAACCATGTACAACCAAAATATAAGCATCAAGGGAATAAGGAGAAACATCAAGGAACAAGGCCCCATAGGCCAAAGGTGAAACAAACAGACAAACCAAAAATAGGAAAACACCAAAAGGAGAAAGGTCTCCTCAAAGCAGACCAGACAAAGATACTTTACCATCTACCCAAAGGAAAACCCTGACTATCATGTTCTTTCCCACTTTTGATCTAAGGCTCATCTTAAAAGAAGAAAAATCCCCTTTTCCTTTCTTTTTTTTACTCACTACCTTCCAGTCATCACCCCTAGTAGTATCCACATTCTTATCCGGGTGGAAAAGTAGATAAATTTTATGGATTAAAGTCCTTCCACCATGATAAACTTCCCTTAATACGTTTCTTAACAATGTGACAATCAGAAGCTAGATGCCCTAGAGAAAAACAAGTTCTACATCTAAAAGGAAATCCTTCATAATCCAAATTTTTTGTCCATATTGTATCCTTGAATTTTAGCTCCATGGTAGCCAAAAAGTTATAAGTCATATCCATATCCACCAAAATACGGGCATATGTGGTGTGATCAAAAGATTCAGTTTTGGGATCTACAACTAAAAATTTACAAAAAGAATCACCCATAGCCTTGAAACAATCGTCACTCCAAAAGTGCGAAGTAAAATAAGGCAGCCTTATCCACACAGGTCTGAGGTTAAATGTTTCAGTCAAGGGATTAATGTGAAGGAACCAAGGCTTCGTAAGAAGAAGATGTGACTTGAATTCCCATATTTTCTCAATAATTACATCCTCATCAGAGGAACTGTCAAACACTACTAAGAAAATACTGTGAGAAGAGGGATAAATGTTGACTTTACCTTCAATTAGGGGGCGCCATTATTTATATATCCATTTGTGCAAGGTAGGAATGCCAGGGAAGCAACAATTGAACCTGCAAATCAATACCATATTTCTATAGAACTCAACCCACTCTATAACCTCCTCCCCAAAGGAAACCACAAACATCAGTTTAACATATGCTATGGGTTTAGATGAGGGATGGCTCCCAGACTTGACTACTGTCAAGAAAGGCATAGCCCCATTTTGACCTAGTAGAGAACCACCCCCAACTGAGCCCGGAACACATCCCTTGTTTGGAGTATACACAACATGGCCAAACCTAGTAAAAAATATGTCGCAGCCACTAACTGCAACCCTTTAACTGCTAAATCCCGAAGCCACAAATACTCCAACCTTCAACTTGGGCAACGTATCACGCTCAAAGGGACTAGAACATGACTCAGGAAAAGACAGTCTTGTGCCATGGGAGAAAGCAAAAAATGAACCATCATGCATATTCCTATGCCTATCACAGGCCTCCTCCATTGGTGAAATGAAATTTCCGTCATCACAGATCGGATAAGGGTTAGGGCACTACATCGCCATCAAAAGAGCCTAAATTTTGTAGGTGTATTTCAACAACAAATGTAATGGCTTCAAAAGTATTTTTATTTCCTTTTATCTCCTTCAAACTTCATGCCCTAATAATACTCCATATGAATAAAACTTGTGGTTTTATGAAACTCATGATTTTACAGTCTTTGTCTTTGATGTTCTAAAATACCTCCTTGTGTCTCACTTTGATACCAATGTTGCAATATGTGAACAAGGAAGATTAAATAAGAAGGTGGATTGTACACTTTGGAGATTATGTGTCTGTTATTTTCTAATGTTAAAGAAAATTACAATGTCAATGATGGTTATAACCAAAGATTAGGTAATGTGTAATCGATTACAAATTAACTAAAGCCTTATATTTTAATATAGACATGTTATGCTACCACTACGAATAATGTAAAAATTGTCACATTTAAGTTGCTTCTCTCCAAAGATTTGCAAAAAGAGGTCTACATGATGTTGGCTAAAAATTTTCAAGTATTTGAACATGATCATTTGGGTTGCAAATTTATGCAGTCACTGATAGATAGTTAAGAAAACTCCATGATGCCTGGTACATTCTCTTTTATCAGCATTTCCAAGATTCTTATTTCATAAGTATGGAGGTTGGGTTGAAAGTATTAACTAATGATGGTTCATCACTAGTGATGAATGAATCAATTCTACGAACAATTGGTGGGCAGCCTATTATATATTATTTCCACACAACCGAATCATTATTTTGCTATCAACTATATTTTTGTGCTCCTGTCTACACCAGAGATCCTACATTGGACAACAGAAAAGCATCCAAGGACTGTTGCAGATTTTAAAGTAATATATCTAGAGAGCAGCCTATAGATTTTAGGACTCGACTTCTTGGTTTTTTTGTATTTGTAAAATTTTGGGACAAACATTTCTACAATTTAGTCATTAAAATGGGGCGCTTACATATATTACTTAGCACTTGATGGAAAATTAGTTAAGTACATAATGTTAGGTTGTAAACTGCACCAACAACAATAGTAACTTCTTCCAGAATAATAAAATGACAGATACACACATATCTTAGTGTGACTTCGAGTTTCTATTAATAGTCTCTCTTTCATATTTTAACATATTTATTATATGTATCCAACATAAGAATCAAATTACAAGTCTTTACACTGTAATAAATAAATCTTATTATGTAATTTGTTAATTTCCCCATATTGCATAAAAGGCCCAAGTTTATTCAGCAGTTCTGATACTGTTAGCTAAATTACTCTATGTTACAAATAATACAATAATATTTGTTTTATTTAAATGAACATATGACTCGTCTTACCATTTAAAGAATAAACTTACATTTTTCAATAAGCCTTTACATTATATTTATTCATTCTTTTAAAGAAAAAATAATAACAAAATATACTGAAACATGTTCTGAGATTTTTTGGATGTTAAATTAATATCTAGACCAAATAGAATGTGAAGTTGTGCATCAAAAGAAAAACAGAGAACAATTTTCTTTTTCATTCTAATAAACCAAAAGAAAACAAAAGTTATAGGAACAGATGCCTGGAAAAATCCGTTATTACATATAATCTGTATTTTAGATTATATAGCCAAAAGCTTAACGGAAATTATCTTAAATATTTTTTATACTGTACCATATTATGATAGAGCAATGATATATATGAAGCAGATAATTAATATCGTCACAGAGAGAAATGTAACAACATTGTCACAGAAATGAGACCCAAAATTATAAATCTAATAAAGGCAACTGGAAATTTAATACAAACACAGTATTTATGGTCACAACAAGAAAGGATATACACACATAACAATGAGAAGTATATATATGAAACAGAAAAAAAATAAAAAACAATGCGAGAGCTCCATGACGCCTTTGCCTGATCAACCTGAATGTGGACAAGAGCCTGTTGTCTTCTTCCTTTTTCCATGGCTCTATATCTCTATGTGTTTTTTCAGAGCAGTGAGATCTTCGCACCTCCAATCCAACGGATTATGAAACTCTGAGCTACAAACGAATGGGATGACCAAGTTTCACTATGTCAGTGCATCTATACCAACAATATGCTCATTCTGATCCACCAAACGCCCAACTTGACACCCTCCATGGTTATTCCAAATGATCATGATTGTGACCCTGTACAATTGATTCAAAGAGGATGTGTCGTTGGTGTGCTTAGGAAGCAAATTAACAGGAAATGCTGTGGTTAAGTTAAGAAGTTATTCCATTAATGTAGTGTTGGGATATACAAAGTTTGTAAAATTGGGAGATTTTATCACTTTGGCAATGATCTGCATTCTTTGTACACAATGTTACAGGTCTTGTGGGTTCTGAAAGTAGTTGAATCTCACTGATGGGTTGTCATCAAAGTTGGTGGTAAGAAGTCAAAGGTGGCCTGAAGAAAAGCGGCCAATGATCTTTTCAAGAATGAAGTCTCCCCGAATGCTAAGTCTGATAGATCTTGCTGAATTCGTATTGTATGGCCTATGGCTTTTTTGGTTCTTTGCTTTAGAGGAACCGTGGTCAGCTGCCCTATCTATTACATTTTTTTGAAATTGAAAATGAAATCTGAAATACGTTAGCTTTTGGGTAGAAAACATATGATCTATTGTGCATGACAATTCTGTTTAATTGTAAAGAGGATTTATACATTTATTAACTTTATACTTTCACCTTAAGGCAGAGGACTACCTTTGACTAAAGCATCTTCACGTATTTAACAAGTTTTCAGGTAAAAATGGCGGACAACGTTCTACCGATAGAAGTGACCTTTCGGAGGACTATCTTCAACTTAGAAAAACGGACATTTCAGTACTTAACAGAGTTAAGCCAGACCCCATTCCACGCACTAAAATTGACAGGTGTTAAGCCAGACCCCATTCCACGCACTACAATTGACAGGTTTTAAGCCAGACCCGTCTGCCATTGTCAGCGTTCCTTTTAATTTTTTTGTTGCAGCTTTGTCAGAATGGGTGGGCGTCTATGGTGAGCAACACATCCTCAACGTCATTTCTGACCTGTCCTTTCAATGCAATAAAATAAAAGCACTTTGTTTGAGGTCCAAAGGCGTTAACCGGTCTGAAACCCAAGTTAGCGTTGTAGATTTAGCAGTAATTGGATAGTTGCAGCAAGTGCAAAAGTGGAGCACTGTGTTACTAACAAGGATAAAACTAGCAATCCCAAGTGAGGTGTGCGATGATAACGCCGAAAGAGTAAAATGGGAGTGGTGAGAAGGGAACAGAAATATACAACAAAGCAGTAATATAATTACTTGTTGAAGACCAAGTACAAGAGTAATTTTTCTTGAATTGGTCTAGAGGAAAACATTAGGAGGGGATAAGAATTGGGGTAGTTAGGGAGGTAACGGCCTATGTGGATCAAGAGGGGAGTGATGAAGGGAGGGAACAAAGATGGGATCCCTCTTGTATGCAAGATTGAATTAACGTGTTTTTTAAATTGTATAGTACAAGGAAAATAGCATATTATTTGACTATAGTAATATGTAGCCATACAAATTATAGCTATGAATACAAGTTATACCCATTCATGTGGAGAAACATGGTTGAAGGTGATAAATCTCAGAAATCCTAGTCAAATACAAAAGCACTTATAAGTGAACACACACATTCGAAAAAAATAAATGACAATGCATAAGTGTATATTGTATAGCAAACTTAAGAAAAAAAAAGATAGGCCAAAGATAGCCACATAAATTCTTTACAAATAATATATATATATATATATATATATATATACACTTTATAGTGTATGTAACATTAAGAGAAACAGAGAAATATAATTCTATAAACTCACCTCATCTCATAAAAATATAATTATACCAAATAGTTCATCAATTAAAATCCTTAGAAAGTAAAAGTAGTTTTTAACATTTTTTCAAGGAAAGAAATGTTATCCTGAAACCAAATTAAAGAAATAGGGTTTTGACAATAAGCATTCTCCCCCATATGAAACCCCTTTACAGAAAGCCTTCACATTTAAGATTCTATATATTTTTTCAGATATCATATTTTCCATTATCCGAAATAAAGATGAAATCAGTAATATGTTTACCTCAAATATTTCATATTTATAAGCTTTAAATAAAAAGATATGTACAATAAAGCAAGTCTCAAAATCATAGGGAACAAAAGCTTTTCAAAACATAATAAGCTATAAACCCAAAGGAACAAATTTATGAGTACTTCGTAGTTATGTACATAGTATATTGATACATAACTTTTAGGAAACTTTATGAATAAGACATTCATTTTTTGTCCTTTCCAATATTTTTGTTGCTCACATTTGCAATTTTATGGCACTACGTATCATTTTCCCTCCAAAATTTATTGGCGAGCTTGGCATGTCCATTTTTTTCAATTTGTGAGTAGGTTTATATTTTAGCACATCTTCATGGCTATCATAAGCCAATTCGAACCCTCGTGAATCAAGACCAACAGTACAAAACTTGGAGAGGTACAAAGGACTAGATCGAAACAAATGGAGCCATTCATTAACCAGTTCAATTATCATTAGCTTTGGCAGTTTAGGTTTCCTGCATGGTATGTCTTGTTGGTTTTTAGAATATGAATAAAAAATACAAGCGAACCAAGAAGATATCTTCTATTATGGAAGGAAGCTTTTAAACCCCTGTTTATGAATAGTCAAATGCCCAGCTTGGAGCATTTCATTGAGGCCTTGAGGGGTTGAAATCCCTCAGAACACACTAAGTCATTCCTTCGTTGAAGACACATGCCCCTCATGCCAAAGTGAAAGGAGGAAAAAAGAGGATAGTTTTATGTGTTTTATGCTTCTATACCAGAGATGCCAAACAAAAAAAGAAAAAATGCAGCATACAAGTAAATGATCAAGAAACAACCAACCAAGAAACACATAATCGTGATCTTAAATACAACATCGAAAATAAGATGAAGACATCATTTACAAGTCGTAATAACTCATACATTTTAGTGTTCCATAAGGCTCTCCACTGAAATATTCTTCCAACAAAAATTAGTGTTTTTTATTAGTTCATATTCCTACAAAAAAAAATGAATTTTTTTTGGAGATCTCATGTTTATTGCCATTTTTTTTTCTTTTGCAAAATATTTGTTTGTAAAGGGAGAAAAAACTACATTTCACAAATATCAAAACATATTATTTTGTAGAAATATATATGTTTTTTTCTAAGGGGGTGGTCGGTGGGGGGAGGGAATTCATGACATTATTTTACATATTTTATCACTAGGGAAGTATTGTTGTGAGGAATACAAATATATACTATTGTCCACCTCAAATCTTTTATATTTTAAGTCTTTTGAAAATAGATTTTGGACATTATTAAGATAGTTATGTCAATTTTTGGTAATTCGATACATTCAATATATGGCTAAAAACTATCACAATAATTCTCTAGCTCAAAGATATGTCAGAATAAAGTATATCCATCACATTATAGGAAGCATATTTTGATACTTTGGGAAAATAAATTATTGAGTTTATTTTTTGGTTCAACCTTTTGACTTCTATCATTTATGGTTTTCAAACTTAAGAAATACATCGACCATACTTGGGATGTTAAAAAATTGTATTGTGTACCGATATCACCTATTTCATGTTGAAATTGTAGACAAACACCCCATAAAATGGCTTGAGAATTAATAATCCTCAAACTAGAAGACATGAAAATTTCCAAAGAAACACTCAACATTGGTAACACAAATCGCAAAGATCTTATTTTCATTGCAATCTCTAGAATCTGTTCACTCCAACATTTTTGCATACATCAAATTTTCTCTTTCCAAGTAGATCTTTTTTAACACTAACATATCATTTCAATTCTAAAAAAAAATATTAAAAAAGAAAGATTATAAATATCATAAATGTTTAATTATGGGGAAAACAAAATACAAAGCTATATTTTTAAGAAATGTCTAATTTATACATAATTTTTTTAATTTCACCTTTCCTCTATTATCATACCATTCAAATAGATAAAAATTCAATTCATAAATAAAAAGAGTACATAAAGAATAAATAAATATTAAAATTTAATTTATTTATTGCCAATTAGTGTGGAATTGACATGCAAATTCAATTCTAAAGCAATTATTAAAAAATAAAACAACAAACATCATAAACAAAATACATAACTATATTTTTAAAAGAATGTCAAATCGAAAAAAAAAAATACACCTTTCCATTGTTCGCTTACCATTCAAATACATAAATATGTGTAGGCTAATGAATGTATAAAACATTTGGTCGAAATAAATTCATTTTCTTTTAAGTTTTATCCTTTCAAAAAAAAAATTCATAGTATTTTTTTTTAATAGAATGTTTATTCTACAACATTGTTTATCATAATTCTAAATAGAAAAAAATTTAAAAAAATTAATATCTAATTTTTCAAGGTACAGATTCATGTAGTTTTAAATTGATAATTCATTAAAAAGAAAGAATACTATGTTGTGGTTTTCAATTCTTACCTAATATCATATTTGAATGATACGTGTTCTTTGGTTAATATGAACTTTTATTTTTAATTCGAAGAAGCGTAGAACCTTCAAACCAAACTTGAATATACAATCTGAAAATGGGCATCCATCGGTATTTAATACAAAAGAGTGTAATATGTAGTTTTATCTAGCTACATCTAAGGATCAACATAATTACATGCGGAAGACTTCGTACCCAGTTAATTTTTATTTTTGGCGAGGCATCTACGCTTTCTGTATTGTGCAAAAGTACAAGTCACTAGTTATGTGGATGAAAGATTTCTACACTAAGCCAATCTTTTCAATGTCGTTTAGATTGCTCCCTGGATTGCGAAGAGGCATCATGAAGGAGTTCTTTATGTTTGGTGAAGCCATCAAGGTAAAACATAACATCCTATATTTCTTTCTTATCAATTTCACTGGGACAGCAAAAGAAGTATGGCAGCTTACTCTTAAAGTAGATCAATAATATGCAAGCTCCAAACATGCAGCAAATGACCATCACGTAGTTGATTTTTCCAAACATACGCATCCACAACAAAGAAAAAACTGAAGGCACCTTTCCACAATTCACATTATTACCTAAAACCTTCATGGAAGCCCTGCAGATAAAATGTTTTTTTTGTGTCAATTGTAGCAGGACAAGCATGACCATACTCACCTGTTCATGGTGACGACTGAGGGGTGGCCACCTCCACCAAGGACCCCAGATATGTCCACCATTTCTGACAGTCGCTGTATTTTCCCTTGCCTCGCGTATGGTTTTGTGTATGATTCTGCATTACAATTTATTTTTGTCAGACCAAGTTTGCTGCTTGCATATCTTCAATACTTAACCTGTCATGTGTATGTCATCTGCTTAGCCGTGCGTTGTTGACCGACGAATCTGATCCCTTCCTGTCTCTATCCGGTGTCAGAGCGGAGGCAACCATGAATAAAATAATAAAAGGAGAATGGAAAACATATATCAGACTAGCAATCGCACGCGAGCAGTGCGATGATAACGCCGAAAGTGATGCGGGATGTCTATGATATGGAAAACAGAGTTAAGATTAGCCAATAAAGAGGAAAGGGAAAAAAGTTAGTCTCTAGAATGAAGGCGTGAATCATGGGAACGTTGTTGGAAAACTCGACGGGTGGAAGTCAAAACAACATTAAATCATCAAAAAGGGAAAAGTCAGGAGCAGGAATATCTAACATTAAGGCACGGTAAATGTGTTGGTAGCATTTTATGAAGTAGCACGAAGAGAAGACTGGACCTAAATCACATTACTATGCTGCATAAGTTATTGAATATCAAACTTCTAATCAAATGAAACCTTTGTGACTTGCAAAGGAAAAATGAACCGGCATTTCTAGGTTATGAGCAATGAGGCCAACATCTATATGTAAATTAGATATGCGTCCAAGTGACACAATGTCAATGCAATTTTATCCCTTGTTATAGTATGCGGTAGATATTCACTTTTCTGACCAAAGTGTAGCCTAGCTATATAAATTATCCATATCCATACAAGTTATGTCTATGCATGTGGAGGAAAAAGGTGCATTGCGATAAATCTTAGAAATCCTAGTGAAATAAACATGAACTTGTAAGCAAATACAAACATTCAGGAAAATATAAATTACAATGAATAGTATTACATTGCATGACTATCGCAAGAGAGAGAACAACACCCTAACGATATCCTCAGAAGCAAAAACTATCTGGAAATGATTTGAAAGAGAAGGGTTTCTGCAAAAAGTATCTAGTAAGCCATACATTGTTCCATTTATATTTTTTAATAGCAAACAATAAGCATAAATAAATTACTATATATAATTTAGTAATCTTTTGCGTATATATTCCAACAATAATTTATTTTCTTTAAACTATTTATGCTAGTAATGTTTTTGTAAACCATATATTAGCAGTATTAATGTATTTAAAAAAGTAACTAACATACCTATATTATATTAATATATGTTAAATATGCTGAGAGGTATAGTTCGCAAGACGTTTATACCTCTCGGCATATTTTAAAAATGTCATTAACGGAAATGCCAGTCTGCAACATTCTCAGTCAAGCAACAACAAACAGACGTCCACTCTTCATGATTGGTAGCTTTTCATGCAGGTTAACAAAAGAAATTTGTAGTGATATTTTTTGCTACGATGTTTCGAGGGTTGTACGAACTCTACCCTTACTCAAGGTTTGCTCATTTTACAGAAAATCAGAGAATTTTGGATTTTTTCCGTCTAAAAAAATAAAAAGGTGCATATCATTGATTTTGATGTGGTGGAGCGCTTGTAGTGGCCACCATTAATGGAAGCTCTGGCATCTCAGAAGATGGGATTGGAACTGCTTCGAATCAGTGCAATCAAATGGGAAGACAATGAGGCCGATGGAGTTTCTCTCCACAGTAGGCTCTCTCTGACCTGCAGTTGTAATGTCAACATCAAGCCACGTCGGCACCATGATGGATTATTTTTGTGGCATGATAAAATATCTGGAGACGGGGCTGTCGGAGGAGGGTTTGGTGAGAAGTGCGATGGAACCTATATTCATCACTCCAAATGTTCAGAGACGGATTCCGAGCAACGTAAAGGGATCAATTTATGGTGAGAAAATGGGCGAGGTTCCGAAGAAAAATAGGGGATTTCTCAAGATTTCAAATCTATTGATCAATCGTCATCAACGTAGATGATCTGCTAATAATTGAAACAATTAAAAGTTTTCCAAAATTGTTACTGACAAGAATATATAAACAACAATATGTAAGCATTATATAGCATGCAATCCCATGATTTCATCATTGAATTTTTTTAAGATGAACATAAACATAAAAACTTCAATATAATTTTAGATAAGAACATTAATGTAAATCTTTTATGTAGAGTGTGCCAAAAAAGATACAAATACAATTTTTGAACAATTTTTTTAATAAATATTTAGTTCCGTCCTTCAACGATTCCCATGCACCTTTATATATATTGTTTTATATTTAGAGTTTGCCACAAAAACAACTTATGTGAATAGTCTGGTGCAAGGAAAGAAATAACGGAGTTGCAGGGATAACACACCCCACAAGTGACCTCCCTCGGTACATTTCCTGTATATACATATATTATTGATAATCAAATAACTCATAACAAATTAATGAGTTACTATATTGGTAAACCATATATTGTACTCTTATTGTTTGCTGGACGTTGGGAAAGTGTTTGAAAAAATGACAGTGCCGATGGCTAACTTGAGGAAACTCTAGAGTTTATTGTGAAAATGCCAATTAAACTTGTGGTGGCTGTGTGGAATTGTTTGCTCGGTCCTTGCACAATGCATAAGAATATAAAGATACAAGTAATTGCTATTTCACAGTATCTATTATGTCTGAGGTGGTTCCTAAAAATGCTTGACATTATGTTTTTCTGCTAGACATCTATCTGGAAGCGGCATGAGGGTTTCCATCGAAAAGGTAAGGACAATGATGAAAGCCTAACGATTCAAAAAAAGTGCTGGAAGTAGTTGAATACAAGTCCATAAAAATGTACACACATTTCGCAAGGACATAACACTCCCACAATAGAGAATGCATACCAGAAATCAATGAGTTTATGAAAATGCGAAAGGCAACACATTAACAAAGTAACATAGTTTCAACGATATTTTTTACTTTGAGACCCAAGAGTTAATGGGATTGTGAAAGAAAGATATTCACACTTAAACCATTAAACACAAATATAAGTAAACAAGCAACAATTAAACTAATGAGCACTGACTTAGTCCATCAATCTCAATTAATTTCCCTTTCCTGTCAGACTTGGTGCTATTAGGAAGAAAAGGATGGGTGAGACTCATAAGAGTGGACACTAGCAATAGTACACTACGTCCACTTCGATAATTGTAATTATATATTGATTTTGATTAGGCAAGGAAAAAGTGAAAATGTGTATCGATAAAGTAGGAGGGCAGGGTAAAATCTGTGCAGCTGACTGTTAGCAAGTGTGAGTTTAAAAATTTGTGTATGCATAATCTTTTATTAATGCGACGCAGTCAATTATAATCTCTTTTTATGAATGTAATTCAGTCAATTCATTTAATGTACTATCTCAAGTTATTGTAATGTTATTAATCGTATTGGGTTTTTGAGTTCTTTTCTTTTACGTATTCTTTTGGATTATGCTTTATTTTCCTACTTTTTTGTTTGAATAGCTATTCAAATTGACTGTGCGCCTAAATTGTATCTATTGCAAACTTTTAACAATGCCATATCTAGGGCTTATACAAGATTTATGAAACCTAACTGAGATATTAGTTAATCAATTCTACTTTGATAAGGTGGAACTTTGATAGTTTTGGACATTCAAGGTTTCGATTGTTAAAATGATGCACCTAACTAGACAGCTATGTATAATATACATCATACTAATAATGGAATGAAATATTGATGTTTTCTTGCTTACAATTATTCATTTATGGTACGAGAGATTAATGGATAATGCATGTTAGAACGGAAGAATAAAAAATCCTCAGGGAGATAAAGTAGCCTGGCCAAAGTTGAACAATGCTGGAAGTTTTGCGGCTGCTTAAAAAACTATAAATTTTGTGGAAAAGCAAAAACAGGAAGAAATGGAACCTAGTGTGCATAGCACTTTCCACGTTTGCCATGGCTGTTGGACATTTACTAACTAGGCATATAGACAACAAACAATTGCAATAATCTTGAAGATTAAGTGAAGTATGGAGATATTTCATAGAGATTTAGAATTAACTCGAGGGCATGAATGAAGTGTAGGATACCTGATTGTGTTAGAGAGAATAAACATTGTGCATGGCTAACAAGAGAGAGCTGGCATTATGAAAGATTTATGTTGAGGGAAATGAGCTTAGAAATCCTCTGACAGTCACCACAGTGTCATGTTTGAAACTGGTATAGAGTAGTAGTTAGCAGTCAATCACAGCAGTCTCCAGTTGAGGCAGGGTTTCTTTTGGAGATTTTCATTTTTCCATATTCTAGAGGAGAATGCACCAGAACTTCAGTCAATTTTCATTTGCATCACAAAGCTCCAAGACATAAAACATTTAGTTGTAAGGAAACAAGACCACAGTTGAATCTGAAAAATGAATCAAAATAAAAAGGCAATCGGGCTGGACAGCTAGGATTGTACGTTTTGGTCACGGGAACCTTAGATGAGCTGAGGAATTGGGACATGAAGGCTGAAATCATTGTCATGCGGAACCGTCTAGTGTACTATTACTAGCGTCCATTTTTTTTAATGTTCGCAAACATTCTCTTTTTGGAACTTGTTACATAATCTTAACGCCAGTTTAACTGACTGTCAACAAATTGCAAAAATTATAATCCATACAAATTACAAGCTTTCTGTTGAATTATTAAAGATGTTTTTGGATAAACTGTGTAGAGTTTTTTTGTAATCATTACGTCAAACAGTTTGTATCAAACAATATACCATGGACTGAAAACATAAAATCTCTTCTTGAAAAAAAAGACAGGATATGGCAACAAACCTATGCAGTCCATTTTTTTTAATGTTTGCAAACATTCTATTTTTGGAACTTGTTACAGAATCTTAATGCCAGTTTAACTGACTGTCAACAAATTGTAAAAATTATAATCCATACAAATTACAAGCTTTCTGTTGAATTATTAAAGATGTTTTTGGATAAACTGTGTAGAGGTTTTTTAGTAATCATTACGTCAAACAGTTTGTATCAAACAATATACCATGGACTGAAAACATAAAATCTCTTCTTTAAAAAAAAGACAGGATATGGCAACAAACCTATGCACTCTGAGAGCTTTGCTTTGACATTACAGAAAGTGGGCATGTGAATGAGCCTTCTCTGGTTAAAAGGGAGAAGTCAATGTATCCAAGCCTTTGATATTTGTGTTCTTAATGTTCTTACATCCTGTTATATGGAGATCTACCAAACCTTGCAGAGATCCCAGTCCAGGTACGTATTCCAATTCCTCACAGTTGTGCAGCATTAGAGTCTCTAAACATTTCACCTTGATACAAAGAATTTTTGAGAATCAAAACTGTCCTCCGTGTGTTAACTTGATACAAAACAAATTTCAAACTCAGAGTAGACAGAGAACAAAGAATAACGGAGAAACATAGATTTTCAAGGATCAAAACATTCCTCCGCATTAACTTGATAACATCAACAAATTATATAAAAAAATAGATGCATATGTCAATGTCAGCCTACATCCATCGTTTTTCTGCCCGTTCACCACCACTTCCTGCACTTGCTGTACCTTTGCCACTGCCACCAGTTTCATGGCGTCTGTTATTTTCTTTGTGTTCTTGATGGAGTATATTGCATTTTATGACCCTGGAACCTCCTCCACTAAAAATCACCCTGTTTGTGAAAAAATGGCCCATCAGTTCCTCGGCTGGCAGCATGGAACGTCATGCGCGAACCCTCCACCACGAGCTTGCACTCTGGGGTCATAAAACCCATGTCTTTACGTCCTCGCTGCCCCAGGATCAAACTTGAATGCTCACGAAGACCTCAATACAATGCATGTTATAAAACTTTTTTCGAGGCCCTGCAAGAGAATTTTTTAAATTATTTTCAGGCTCATACGTACTGACAAAGAAAGGAGCCACCATACTCACCTGTTGTTCATGATGGAAGAAGTATGCCCACACCCGCACAGGACTCCGGAACTTGTCCTGCATTTCTCCCTCGCGGAATGGCTCACCTTGTGCATGTCATTGTCTCTGACATTCCTGCTTTTGGAGGACACGTGTAGAATTGGTTTTGTGCCATGCTTCGTCGACCAATTCATCTGGGCCATTATAGTCTGCTTCACTGTCAAAAGGCAAGAGGCTTTCCCACATAGAACACACCTTTCAGCGTAAAAATGGAATTCCTAAATAAATGTAAGAACAAAAGTACTTCATATAAGTTAGGTTCCTTCAATAATGAGGGGGTTTTCTTTATAACTGTATATGACTATCATACCATTTTATGTCTTCGAGTTCGTACGTGACGTGCCAAAATCCTCCCCATTTGCCATCAAATCTGAATTTTTTTAAATTTATTATTAAAATTATGTAAACAATGACAATCGAGTCCATTTTGTAGAGATAAATTTATAAAATGAGCATTTCCCACTCAGTTTTTATAGATTCATTGGATTGTCGATCAGTGACATTTGTGACAACAAGTTGAATTGGTTCTGACATACTAAGATCGGCATCATGCCCTTTGTTTGTATGTGGAGAGGAAGTGACTGTGTCTTCCTCTATTGTTTAGTTGTTTGCATAAATATTGTATGTATCAGCTCAAATGCATTAAAATAGTAGAATTGTTTGAAGTGATCTTAATCAACATAACTTTTTTCAAATGAAAATATTAATGTCGCAAAAACATTTCTTGATCATGTGATTGAACAATAAAAACCACAAATAGACATGAGTCAACCAAAGCATGCACTATAATAGTACCATCGTACAACAATATAACGAAAGAATTATCGGAAGTGAGTCAAGTGAACATATGAGACCAAAACCCATAAGATTTCTCGTAAAGAAAAAGATGTGTCTTTCCTCATAGGTAAATTTCACTTGCAGTCACAATTTGCTGCAGAAGATGATCCATCTGATCCGTTGTGATTTCTATTATATCCCCATCATGAACATCAATTATTGTGTACATAAGACACAAGCCCCTAAATTTTCTAGTGCTGTCATAAAATCTGTAACAACCTTCCACTACTAATTCCCCCTTATTTTTGAATTTTTGCATGCATTTTTTAATGTCTCTCTTAACATTTTCGAAGAAACAACAGGTATAAGGACAACAATTACACAATTTATCATACTAGATCCAAAAGACCTCTTTGAAATCAGAGGTGGAGAATACCTGGCGAATATCCCCAGAACTGGTTTCATGGGAAGGAAAATTTTTTGGGGGTTTTATGAAAAAATTTCACCTAATTATCAAGCACTGCGAC
Organism: Taxus chinensis; assembly: GCA_019776745.2. NCBI lineage: Eukaryota > Viridiplantae > Streptophyta > Pinopsida > Cupressales > Taxaceae > Taxus > Taxus chinensis. The sequence goes on from CM034149.1 coordinate 144,906,076, forward strand.
ATAATGCTGCATACGCGCGATGGGAGACACGCTTCTACTGACACAAAAGACCTTATTGACGCGTGTCACTAAGGTCTTTTGAATGCATTTTTTTGACGTGCGATAGCATCTCCCGTCGTGCGTCTGCATTCTGCTTTCTCATCAAAAAATCTTCGTGTTAACTCTTTGTCGTGCATCTGCTATTAATATCTGTTGTACCTCCTTGTCATGCGTCAAAAAAATGCAGTGACGTGCGTCAACAGAACGCGCGTCAATAGGCCTTAGTGACGCGCGTCAACAGACCTTAGTGACGCGCGTCACTAAGGCCTGTTGACGCGCGTCACTGACGCGCGTCACTAAGGCCTATTGACACGCATCACTAAGGCCTATTGACGCGCGACGGTAAATATCCTGTCGCACCTCTGCAACCTCTGCCCTCTTCTTGCTCATCGAAAAAAACTCCATGTCACTCGTCAACAAAATCTTTGTCAACTATGCGTCAATATCTATAGTATCTCCTTGTCTGCACCCTCCTTGTCATCATACTTACCCCCTTGTCACGCGTCTATAATAGGGGATATATCAGATTGTTGAAAAATGTGAGTTCTACTGGAAAATAATCTAGGAGGCGAAACCCCTAACAAAAATTAAAGTGTAATTTTTAGGCGAACAGGTACTGGCCCGTGCCAAAAAATCACCTTTTCAAGAATTTCTGGAATATTTGCCATATTACGAATATTCGCCACTAAAATTTTCCTTGATGTGAGTACACTAGACAAATTACAAAAATCTTCAATCACTCATTCTGCATTGAATCGATTAGTTGATGGAATAGAACTTATTTCTAAGTAGAGCTAGAAGGGATATGCACATTGATAGGTAAAGTCTTTGGTGTCTTCCATCATTGCGAGAATATTTTCTTCCATTGCACTAACGTACTAGTCTATAATTGTTTGAGATACTGCTAGGAGAACCTCTGCTACTTCATCATCAAATTTTCATTTTGCCAATTTTTCACTTCCTCCAGAATCAATTTTTCTTTTTTCATTAGGATCTTCTCACAAGAGTACAGAAAAATCGTTGTAGTGAGAAGTATCCACACCATATTTTTCAATAATATGTTTTTCAATGCATTCTTCCAATACACGATTACCTGGATATTTACTTTTAACATGTTTTAGAATTTTTTCTCTCATCTTTCTATCATCTTTTACTCTTTTTTAGTAAGTATCTAAAGTCTCCACTATGATGTCTGCTTTAATAGAGCGAGACCACCAAGCTCTCCCTACTTGCACTTCATGTAGTAGAGTTGATATCTTCTCATCATCATTCCTCTTGCAGGCCTAAAGTAATTCACCGTGAACCTTGCCAATGAATCTGGTTGAAAGTTAGGGCGGTTATCCTTAAAAGGAGAGCAAGCTAGCCCACTGGATTTAATTAACTCAATGGTTGTTGTCAATTTTATCCATATGTCCTCAGGTAAATACAAAAATATCATTTTGTCATGAATGGTCTCTATCTTAGCCACTTTGAAACTAGCAAGATATTAAATCGTGAAACATTGCATTGAAATATGAAATAATATATTTATTTTCTACATATTACAAAATTAAATTTTAAGAACAAATACACTAAAATTAAGTTTTGTTACCTTCAAATTGTCTTAGTTTGTGTTTCCCACTCCGGGGCTCTTAAAACATCCTAGGGAGCTCCAAATCATTCGAGCCTTGTAGAGTACATCAATAAAATTGGTATCAATCCAATTTATTTTTAACATTGTTTTTCTATAGAAAATTTTAACAATGTCTTCGCAAGGAGTGTGTGAAGACATAATGCGATCCTTTCTAAACAACATCTTAACATGTAATGACTTGTATTTTCTTTCATACAAAGCAAATTTTGGGCACAAATCTTATGTTCACTATCAAGAACGTAGAACTACACTTCATCCCTTTTCAGGTCATCTGGATCCTCGAGTTGCACAAGTTCCTTTGTATAAGGTAAAAAGGGAACAAGAAGTGCATCCGTCAATGTAGGAATAACATTAATCAACATTGAATAGAGAATGAGGTCAACATTATCATCATGCAAAAGATATAATTGATAATGTGGAGGTGTCAAACGACACCTCGAAAATTCAATTTGAAAATCATCACCATTGAACAAAAACAATTTTACTTGTTCAGCATTTAAATTTTCCTTTTGTTCAAATCTAATGATCGCTTTCTTAAACATCAAAGTCGATATGTTATTCTTGTTAAGCCATTGCAACTTTGAATTAGATGGATCTATCTCTAATTTAGACAAATAAGATCTCCTCAGCCAGGTAAATATTTTTGCATGTTTCAGTGGAGAAAGAAAATATTTTCTATTCAAATAATGACAAACAAAAGAGGCATCCTTGGTTCTATATAATTTTTTGAATACCAAATTCATGTTGTTATGAAATTCACGATCATTTTAACATCGTATTTTGTTTGACTGCATGAAATTACCATAATTCCAACCATATTTAAGACTAGAGCACTGTTATCCAATTTTTCCCCTCGAGAAAAATTGATCGAACAAGACCTTGCACATGAGAAATGTAGAGGCTGGTTCAGTCGTACGAGCTCACATTCGATCCCAAAAATCAAGTGGCAAGCGGGCTTGGCAAAGGAGAAGCAGGGTTGGAAGATGAATGGCCATGGAAATGTTGAAGAAAGCTGAGCCCAAAGTGAGTTGACTGGAAGAAAGAAACAGAGCCGTGGAAGGTGCCACGTGTCAGCTCGACGCACTTTCAAAAGGTGAAAAAAAAGCGGAGAGCCAAGGGGTATGCTTGACCCCCATGTGGATCTCATCACATAACAGGCTCTCAGACGATGCCAAGTGTCCCACCGTCGCAACTTCAGGGGCTAACTACAAAGGTCCCACCTGAAAAGAAGTTTTGGCATTATATATAGTGGGGCTGTTTTAGTCACCCAAAGGAATGAAGCAGGTGGTGTTAAATGGAGGCCCAAATCGGCTAAGTAAAAAAAAGTCAGCAGAAGCCTCCATGTGCCTCATCTGTGAAACTTCAAAGGGGAAATCCTAAGAGGGATCCCTAGACGATTGCAGATCCTCCACGTAGTTAGATCCTGAAAAGGCAACATCGATCATTGAAAAGTCTAAGTATGGGACAGGGTCGGAGAAAGTCTCCATGTGTCAGGTCGGTGTAACTTCAGGGATAAAATCCAAAGGAAGTCCCCAAATGAGCGTAGGCCCGCCATGTGGTCAGAGTCTGAGAAAGGAAGAACCAGCCGTTGAAAATTCAGAGCAAAGCAACAAAGATAATGGAAGCCTCCCCATGCCTCTTTGGAAAAACTTCAATGGTAAAAACCCAAAGGCATGTCCCAAATGTGTGCTGACCCTCCACATTCCTAGGGCTAGACATAGTATCTCTACCAAACAGAAGGGACATAGGTAGAGCGAAGTAACAGAGCAGGCCTGCGGACGATGTCAAGTGTCATCACGTCACATCTCCAGGACCTTAAAACACAACAAAATATTAAGAATACAAGGGCCTGCCACGTGTATCTTGCATGGATAGACTCTTTTAAATATTTTGAGATCCTGTGTGGAATTCCCACCCCTGACCTTCAGATGATCATAACTATCGACTGTAAACTTAGATTGGAGCAAGGGAGGAATTTTTAGAAATATCTCGATGTTGTCTTCTCACCCTCCACGATAATGTTTTAGTCCACCATTTTTGAGGTTGTCATGCTTCTCACCTACCACCATTAATGAAGCATGGGCCTCCTTTCTTGCTCATCAAGGAATAGTAATGGAGACATGTGTTTCACAGTAGAACCCATCATTAAGGTAGGTGAATTCAAGGCTCTTCTAGGGTGGTTGGAGTAGGTGAATTCATTGCAATATTGGGGTGGTTGAAGCAGGATTCGAATTATTCTTTCCTTTCCCTCTCATTATTCCTATATATTGTAAGGAGGGGAAATTTTCTAAAGGTTGGACATTTCTGCTTTACACCCTCCCTTCTTCCCTTGTCTGCAAGTGATTTTGTGGAGCCCAAACCTCCCATTCAAGTTGTAATGCAATTTTTTTCTCTTGGCTACTATAATACACTGTATCAACTTTTGGAGTAATAACAGAAGTTTGTGGATGATTTCAACCCTCTCTTGTGTTCATTGCATCTGTCCTGATCTCTCATTAAAGTTTGGTTATCTGTGCATGGTGGTTATGTTATAGTTTTAATGGTTTGTGTTTAATTGCAAAGTAGGTGTTCAACATTCCTTTGGTGCATCACCCTTATTAGTTTAGGTTTATTTCTTCCATCTCCTTAATCCATGTCTTCTTGGCAAGCTAGAGTAGGTTTTAGAGTAGTTCCTATGAAAATTGAATGTGTGCATCTAAACAGAGGAATAGGAACCAATCTTCATCCAGAGAGCTCTTGTTATTCAAAAAGTCCCACACTTTGGGAAAAGCTCCATGTTATGCAATCACACTCAAAGTCTCAAACCATCAAGTTGTAGAAATTCAAGGGTGCTATGATTCTACAGAAATAGTTTTAGCACGCTCGATGGGACCAAGAATTCTTCATTTTATTGCTAAAATATTGATTTGCACTTATTGTAAGTTCCCAATTTGTAAGAAGCCCTAAAATTGCACATATGACGACTTCAAAAAGTGTAGAATCCACTAGTTTTAGTAGTCCAAGCTTAGCAGATTCATCAGAATAATTCATACAAGGTCAAGAACAAGAGAAGAAGGATTGTTTGTCTATCTGCATTTATCCCCAAAAAGAGCAAGGAGAGGAAGAAGAGCTCAAAGTTCTCCATATCCACTAAACAGACCCCTATCAACACCTCTACCTAGTAGCCCTTTCATTCAATCGACGAGAGTTCTTCAACCAATCAGGATGGCACAACAAAATCCCTACATCAACATCACTGGCAGCAGCCCACTGGCTCTCAATGCATAAAACTCAGTTCCAGTTGCAGTGCTAAAAAACATCCCATATTTTACTGGAGAGCACCAGACAAATCCAATTGATCAAATCTAGAACATTTCAAACATCTATGTAATTCATGAGATTGCTGAAATGGACATTATTATCAGGTTGTTGGAATCCTCCTTTAAGGGTAAAGATTTACAGTCATTCAGAAGTTTAACCACGGGATCCATCTAGAATTGGGACCATTTATGCACAGCTCTCCACAATAAATTTGGAGAAAAGGGGGATAATTTTTCTTTATTGGAGCAATTGACAACAATCAAGAGGGATCTTAATGATAAGTTAACCAACTTCAACTTCAGATTCCAGAGAACATTGGATAGAATTCTGTTGTCCATGAGACCAACAGTTGAAGGTGCTTTCCTATGCTTTTGTTATCCCAATTTTTCCCCCCAGAAAAATTTGTCAAACATGATGTTGTATAAGAATATGAAAAGGGTCGTTTCAGTCCAGTGGGTTCACAATTGATCCCAATCTGAGGGGTAGGTTGGTTCAAAAATAGAGGACCAAAAAATGTCCAAGGAGGCGAGAGTCTCACAGAAGAAGATTAAAGAAATGGTTCGAAGTGTTTGGACTTCACATACAAGTCGACTCGGGACAAAGAAAAGGACTGACAGAAGGAGCCATGTGCCTCATCGACACAATTACAAGAGTAGAATCCAAAGTGGGGACCCCAAATGAGCACCAAACCTCCATGTGGTCAGGGCCTCAAAATTTGAATTGGTCATTGAAAAATTATCAAGGCCAGCGGATTGGCACCACATGTCTCATTAGCGCACCTTTAAGGGTTGAAGCCAAAGGCAGTTCCCTAAACAAGCACCAGCTCTCCATGTGTCTAGGGTCAATAGTTGTTCCTAAATGGGTAGCAGGCCCAAATCGGCTACGTATAAAAGAATCGACAGAAGCCTCCACGTGTCTAATCAGTGCACCTCTGAAGGTCAAGCTTGAAAGGTGGTCCCAAACGGAGCACCACCCCACGATGTAGTTAGGGTCTAAAAAGGGTCTCATCAACCGTTGAATCGGCTAAGTAAAGAACAGGCCCATGGAAGGTGCCATGTGCCTCATCAATGTAAATTAAAAAGGTGCGACTCAAATAGAGACCCCAAACTTGCGCTATCCCTCCATGTGTCCCATTTATGAAAAGGGGACACCGGCCATTCAAAATTCCATGCTCGGGACAGACCGGCTTAAGCCTCGACATGTCATCTCGGTGCAACTTCAAAGGAAAAATCCAGAGGAAAGTCCCAAATGTGTGCTTAGCCTCCATGTGTCCAGGGTCAGACATATGGCCCTGCCAAACAAAAGAGACTTAGGAAAAAAACATAGAAATAGAGAAGAGTAATGGAAGGTGCCACGTGTCTCTTTGGCATAACTTTAAAGGCACAACCCAAAAGGAAGTCCCCACATGAGCGCTAACCCGCCCACATGGTTAGAGTCTGAAAAGGTGATTTCAGCTGTTGAAAAGTCCAAAAGCCTACGGAGGCCTCCACATGTCTCGTATGTACAACTTCAAAAGTAAAATCTGGGGGTAGTTTCCAAATGAGATCAAAGCCGCCACGTGTCTCGGGTCAGGTATAGTGTCTCTACCAATAGGAGGGACTTAGGTAGAACATTGAGGATCTCGCGGAAGCTGCCAAATGTTAGTATGGTGAAACTTAAAGAGTGAAAAGAAGGGGAAATTCTCAAGATGCACGAGGCTGCCAAGTGGACCTTGCACAAATAGACCCCGAACCGAAAGCACCTTTAGACATTGATAAATTTTGACTGGGAGCTCAAAATTGAGTAGGAAAGGACTTTTTGGAAAGCTCTCGGTGCCTACTACTCACCTACCACCATTACTAATCTGATTTTCCATTTTAAAGGTTGTCATATCTCCCACCTACCACCATGATGAAGAATGGGCCTCCTTTCTTGCCTAGCAAGGAACAACATGGAGGCATGGGTCTTGAAGTAAATCCCAACAATGTATTAGGAAGATTTCAATGATTTATAGGATGGTTGGAGTAGGTGAATTAAATGCATATCTATGGGTGGTTGAAGAAGGATTTGAATTCTTCCCTCTCTCCTTCTCTCATTCTTCTATATATTGTCAAGGAGGGGCATATTTTTAAAAGTTTGTCATCTTTTCTCTCATCCCCCCTCTCTCTTTCTTCATTAGGGTAGAATGTGGAGTCTAAGCCTCCTCTCTTGGATCTTTAATGGCATTTTATTTCCTCTTTCCCACTCATAATGTACTGTGTGAACTCATGGAGCAATAAAATATTTTTTGTGATGCATTTTGTCCATCCTTCCTTATTTTATTGTCTCTTCTTACCTCTCATCGTTGTTGGGTATATTGTGCATACTTCTGATGTCTATTGCAAGTTTTGAGAGTTGTGTTTAATGGGTTCAAAGTGTTGTTCTGTGTGAACTTTATCTTTGGTCTGTGATGCATCTATCCATCCTCCCTATTGCTCACCTCTCTCCATTTCAGGAAGTTGGATTTTTGATCAACCACTTCCTTTTCTGGCATATCACCGCTTTAGTGTAGTCTTTGTTTTCATACACTTTCTCTCCCTGGTCCCTTGGAAGGTTAGATTAGGATTAGATATATTACCTACACTAGAGTATTTTATGGAAAGTATTTTCAGAAGAAAAATATGGATTTCTCCAGAGGGCCATCTCAAGTCCATAAGTCCCACAACTTGAGAGATGGTCCCATGTTGTACAGTCACACCGAATGCCCCACTCAGATTTGAGGCCATTCAGGGGTGCTGTGATTTTACATCAATAGTTTTGGCACACCCTGTGGGAGATCATAGAAGTTAGAGTTCTATCTTTTAGAGGTGTCTCATTATCAAATAACAAATCTTAAGCCACCGTACGAACACACCTCAAAAATTTTGGCATGTGCGATGGAATGGGTCTGAAGTACCTTATAACTTCATTTCATCAATTTCATGTGTTCTTGGTGAGATTCAACCTTTTAAGGCATATGTAAAGCATATCTGGCAATTCCATCTGGTCAACAACCCTTTCCTGACTTGCAAATATTCTTTCCATCCATTTCTACCCACTATTTTTTCCACATCTTTCATCTTCTTCCATCCCATGAAGTTATGCAATCATGACTTCTTTCCCAATTGGAATTCACACTTAACAACAATGTAGTCCTCCTCCAATCTATTTCTCGACTCCTCCATATCAGTGTTATAAGAAAATTTGAAATCACTATGGTTACCCCTATGAGCAGTACCAGGATTATTTCGGCTATGGAACCTGCCAAGAGCGATATGCATGCATCGAAATCAACTACATGGAAAATGCTGAATTGCATCAGTAGATTCAAAAAATGGAGGCCCACATGGTACAATCAAGGGGAACAAATCAGATGAAAGTGTTCAAAATTGGCTATAGGGTGCCTTGTTCATGGGTCATCCCTATGCCAAGACATTTAAGCTTGCAAGAGAAGCTTGATATCATGGTTGAGATACTACCTCAACTTACTTAGTGGACTGAGGATATAGAGGCCTATGAACTTGGTGTCAGGGAGCATTGTCAATGGGTAAGTCCTACACCATCATCTAGTAATTTCCTCTCCATTCCCCAATCAACACCATCTCAACCTGGGCTTCAATTTCCAAGCTTCCCATCTTCTACCCCAAGTGTTAATTTCCCATTTCCATCTTCTAATCTTCCATCTCACCTCATTTCCTCTTCCCCCTTTCCTTCCAAATCCAATTCTCCTCCACAAGAGCCAAAGGAAATACCTTCCCCTCCACCACAGATAAAAAAACAACTAGTGGAGATCCCACCCACCACTCCTCCTACTCTCCCAAGTCCATGTCAGGGAGAGACTCCAAAAATCAATCAAGGAGAGAAGCAAGAAGAAGAGAAAAGAAAAGAAGAAATGATAAAAAACTTAGTAAGTTGGGCTCTTAAATTTGGAATTACAAAGATTCCCTTATTGGTTAAGCCCATGGAGGAGGCTAGATTCAGGCCACAAGTGGTGGAAGATTTAGCTACACTACAAGTGCGGGATGAAGGAGCTACTCCAAATGTAAAAGAAGAGGAGTACATTCTAGCTATGGAGGAGAACCATATGGTTTTAGAAGCAAAAAGTTTAAAGAAGGCCACAGAAGAACCTTAAGTTCTTCCTTCCACTTCATCTCCTTCAAGATCTAATGTCAAAGAAGAGTTTGAGATTTTAAAACTTTATGTTTGAAGATGAGGGGCACCATGGTGACAAAATTACACATCCACATGACACCATATAGGAGTTCAAACATCACACAACAAGAAACCAAAGAGGTAGATTATCTGTCTGACTTGGAGGATTGTTTTGATTGAGAGGAGCCCGAGGAGATCACATCATTTTCTCCTCTATCATCCACCTTCCAAGAACATGAATCAGTTGCTATGGAGGAGAGCATTCAAGCGCACTAGCTTGTTTCTCATAGCGGCCCTCAGGAAAAAAGGTTGGATGATCATAATCTTCCATGTTCTTCTCAGGAGGAGAAAGGAAAAGAGCATGAGGAACCATCTCTTCCACATCATCCACCCAAGATGGTCCGCAGGAAGACTCCATCCTTGGAGTTGAATTTTAGAACCATGGGCACATTCAAAGGACCAGACCATGCCCAATTAGGTATGTAGGCTACATTCGAGCCAAGGGAGAAGCCAAAACTAGTCTTTCCCACTCCAAGGCATGAGGATTATTTCAAATAACCAAGGTTCACCATCAGCACCTCCAGGAGGCTAATTTCAATCAACTTGAGCAGGTATTTTTGATTAAGGCTGACACCTTGATGATTTGAATGGAAGATCGACCTCTTTTCAGTTTCTCACTCATAATACGAGCCATGTTCAGCACCAAATCCTATACATGTCCTCATTTTTTAAAGAAGGGAATATATTTCTCCCTGCTTGTAGCAAGATTTGTTTATCTTTTCTTTGTTAGGGTTAGTGTAGGAGTAGGAGTAGGTTTTCTTTCAGTAACACAAGTTCTTATGCACACTTTGCATGTTCCACTTGGGGCATGTATGATCTTCCCCTTTGTATATAGTGTGTCATGGTGATATTTTTCTCCAGGGTTATATCCCTATGTAATTCAGTGTACCTCTGGGTAAATATTGTAACAATCCATTTCCAAGGATAGGTGAAGGCCCCATGTCAAGACAATTTTATACTCTTAGAACCTCATTTGTAAGATTTTACTATGAAAATCGAGAGTGCAGATAGCAGGGCAGGTTCAAGGTCACCAAGAGCAAGCAGTTGAGCTCGCGGTTTTTGGTATAAGATCAGTACCAGGCTATCATTCGTGATTCCATGCCTAATGGATGTAACAAGGCTACTGGTCTCTTCATCTAGTAGGAAGATGTCTCCATGAGTCGCCAAACTGTTATCCCAATTTTACCCCCCAGAAAAATTGGTCAAATATGGCCTTGCATAAGAAAATTAGAAGGGTCATTTATATCTAGTGGGCTGAAAATCGATCCTTAATCTGAGGGCAAGGTTAGTTCGAAAATGAAGGAGAAAACAAATCAAATGAGGCTAAAGGATCATAGAAGAATATTGAAGAAAGGGCTAAAATTTTTTATACTTTGCATGCGAGTCGACTTGGGGCAAAGCAAAGGACTGGTGGAAGGAGCCACGTGCCTCATCGGCGTAATTCTAAGGGAAGAATACAAAGCGGGGACCCCAAATTAGAGCCAACCCTCCACATGGTCAGGGCCTCAAAATTTGCATCAGTCATTGAAAAAACTAAGGCCAGCGGACAGTGCCATGTGTCTCATTAGCAGACCTTCAAGGTTCGAAGCCAAAGGTGGTTCCCCAAATAAGTGCCAAATCTCCGATAGTTGTTCATAAATGGGTAGAAGGCCCAAATCATCTAATTATAAAACAACTGGTGGAAACCTCTACGTGTCTAATCGGTGCACCTCCGAAGGTCAAGCCTGAAAGGAGGTCTCAAACGAGTGCCAACCCACAATGTAGTTAGGGTCTAAAAAGGGTCTCATCAGCCGTTGAATCAGCCAAGTAAAGAACAGGCCTTGCAGAAGGTGCCATTGATGCCTCATTGTAACCTAAAAATTCTTGAAAAGGTGCCAATCCAAAATGGAGACCCTAAACTTGCATCATCCCTCCACATGTCCTAGGTCCAAAAAGGGGACACCAGCCTTTGAAAATTCCAATCTCGGGTTAGGACGGCGGAAGCCTCGACGTGTCATCTCGACGTAAATTTAAAGAAAAATCTAGAGGTAGGTCCCAAATGTCTGCTGAGCCTCCACGTGTCTAAGGTTAGACATATGGCCCCGCCAAACAAAAGGGACTTAGCCAAAACATAAAGAAATAAAGTAGAGCCACAAAAGGTCCCACGTGTCTCTTTGGCATAGCTTCAAAGGCGCGAACCAAAAGGAAATCCCTAAATGAGTGCCAACCCTAAACGTGGTCAGAGTCTGAAAAGGTATGGTCAACCATTGAAAATTCCAAAAGCTTGCGGGAAACTTCAAAAGTAAAATTTGAAGGTAGTTTCCAAATGAGCGCGAAGCCTCCACATGCCTTGGGTCAGGCATAATGTCTTCGCCAACAGGAGGGAATTAGGTAGAACACATAGTAGCCCACAGAAGCTACCATGTGTTATTCTGACGCAACTTCAAGAGGGAAAAGAGGGGGTAAAATCTCAAGACACATGGGGATGCCACGTGGACCTTGCACGAAATCTTTTAAATAGACCTCAAACCTAAAGCACCTTTAGATAACCATGATCTTTTGACTAGGAGCTCGAAATTTAGTGGGAGAGGAATTTTTGGAAATATCTCGATGCCTGCTACTCACCTGCCACCATTAATGATTCAGTCTACCATTTTCAAGGCTGTCAAGTCTCCCACCTACCACCATGATGAAGAATGGGCCTCCTTTCTTTTCTAGTGAGGAAAAATGCATGGAGGCATGGGTCTTGCAATAAATCCCATCATTATATCAGGTGGAATTCAATTATTTATAGGGTGGTTGGAGTACGTGAATTCAATGCATATCTAGGGATGGTTGAAGCATGATTCAAATTGTTTTGTCTCTTCTTCTCCTCATTCTTCTATATATTGTAAAGGAGGGGCATATTTCTAAAATTTCATCATCATTTTTCTCCTGCCCCCCTCTCTCTTTCTTCCTTAGTGGAGAATGTGGTGTCTAAGCCTCCTCTCTTGTCTCTGTAATGACATTTTCTTGCCTATTTCCCACTGATGATATACCATGTGAACTCATGGAGCAATACAATCTATTTTGTGATGCATTTTGTTCATCCTTCCTTATTTTATTGTCTCTTATTTCCTCTCATCGTTGCAGGGTATACTGTGCATACTTATGATGTCTATTGCAGGTTTTGAGATTTGTGTTGAATAGGTTCAAAGTGTTGTTCTGTGTGAAATTTATCTTTGGTCTGTGATGCATCTGTCCATCCTCCCCATTACTCACCTATCTCCGATTTCAGGAAATTAGATTTGTGATCACCGCTTTAGTGTAGGATTTTTTTTCATTCACTTTCTCTCCCTGGTCCCTTGGAAATTTAGATTAGGATTAGATAGTTTACTTGCACTAGAGTAGCTTGTGGTATGTAATTTGGGAAGAAGAAGTCAGCTTTCTTCGGAGGGCCATCTCAAGTCTGCAAGTCCCACAGCTTGAGAGATGGTCCCATGTTGTGTAGTCACACTGGATTCCCCACTCAGATCCGACGTCATTTGGGGGTGCTATGATTTTGCATCAACAACTTCCTTAAAGCTTTAAATTCTGATATTTCCATGAAGATTGAATCCATAAGAGGTATAACTTTACCCGCATCCTATAACATTGCTATTAGAACTGAGAATTATTTCATTTGGGCCGATAAACTTGTACCTAGGGCACCTATGCCTCTACATCAAGAACTAGGAGCTCTAAGCACTATTCAAACACCCACATTAGCTCCTATTCCTACTCCAAAAAACTAGAATTTGACTAAAGCATGTACTTCATATCATAACAACTCAAATGAGCTCCAAGAAGTCATGAATCAAGCTCAATATTATAGACCATATAAGCCTCAAATTCTACCAAATAGGACTCCATATCAGTCTAATAGGCCACCCATTCAAGTTGCAAATAAAAACCACGTAAGGGCTCCTACTAATAGATCATTCTAACCTTACAATCCTAATGTTCCATCAACATCAAGAGCCTTGGTACCAATGCAAGATAACATAGCTCGGGAATATGATTGGTGTTACCCATGCAATCAACCCCATAACCATTCAATGTGTTTCAATGGTGCTTTGAATCAAGCTCTTATGGTGAGAAAAAATGGTGTGGAACAAGAGACAAGCCACGAAGGAAATAAGCAGTAGGAAGAAAATCAACAAGAGGCACCTGCAAATGATACCACACTTGTCAATTGCCAGGTTAAATATTTTTGTGGTATAAATCAAGCCCCTTTTTAGAGTGTAGCAACCAATACATGGTCCAAGAGAAGGAATATTAGAGAAGGAAAATCATCAAATTCAATTGATTCACAAACCTCTATTACTCTGCAAGGTTTTAACAATCCAAGTGCAGTACCCAATGAACAAGGTCATCCCAAGCCGCCTTCCAAACCTACCTAGGTGCCAGTCGTAACAACCCTTGCACAAGAGATGATCGTGTAAGGAAACGGGAAGAAGATAGATAATTCATCTCCATTCAAAATCATTGAGTAGATGAATAAGATGAATGTAAACATCTCGATGTTGGAGTCATTGGCTATCCCAGGACAAAGAGACCTATTGCAAGCTACTATGGAAAATTGGTCACATCAAATCAGCCACCCAATCAAAAGGACAAGGTACTTACCAATGTAGCTCAGCAAGGAGCATCAAGTAAAGGAGGTCACCAAGGTAAAACTGTAAAACCCCCACCATTCTACGTCTCATTGATCATTGGAGAGAAGTTAGTACATAATTACATGATTGATTCGAGATCAATTAGCTAAGTCATGCTGAAACAAATAGTTAATCAACTGGGTCTTCAATATGAATTCATCTCCAAAGGTTTGGTGCGATTGGATGGGACATCAGTAACAACAGTTGGAGTAATCAAATATTTGAGCCTCACATTACATGTATGTACTAATGTGACCATCTTGCAAGATGTATCAGTCATACAATTACCACCACTCTTTGCATTATGCTTATCAAGGGACTTCACTACCAAAATTAATAGAAATCTATCTGTAAATTGGTCACACATTCTATCCAGAACAAGATATGGAGCCAAGGAAACCATCAGGTCAGAACCAATTACAAACTTTCACATTGATCCTCATGTGTCAAGTCCTATCAACACAAATTGCTTAGCCTTCGATCTGGAGGAGTGTTCACTAGATATGGAAACAAGTACCAAGGTTGAGGGCATTCCATATTTAACCCTAGATGAATGGTCAAACAAAAGGCATGCATTTGACCCACATAAGGAAATTGAAGAATCTGAATTGGGTGTATATTGTGTACATGAAGAAAAATCATTGGTCCCTAATATCACCAAGCTTTAAAATAAGGATGACAATGAAGTATGAAAACTATATTTTGTTATTTCAAGAATCAAACAAGTTGTTGTTGGAGGTTCAATGTTGGTTTCACCATAGAACATCAAGCATTATCCAACTTTTCATTTCCAGTTTTCCTATTCAAACAACATAGCTAAATATGAGGCCTTGATTCATGGACTTCATTGGGTTAGGAAAAGAGGCATGAAGAATTTACAAGTATTTTTGGATAGTGAGCTAATCGTGAACCAAGTTAGGGGGAAACATGCTGTAAAGAATTACCTACTCAAGAGCTACAAAAATAGGGTATGAGATCTAATTGTGGATTTTGAAGCTTTCAACATTGTGTCCATACCCAGGAAGAAGAATGAAGTTGTAGATAGGTTGGTTGTAGTTGGAGAAAATTTTGATGTGGTGGATAGCATCAAGAGAGAAAAAACACAACCACATATCCATGTGATTGTAAGGCCTCCGGTTCTAGACAATAACAAAAGCTGGCACGCGTTTTAGAACAATCAACAGATCATCAATTTATTGCAAGAAGAGGTTGAATTCTTGGCTTGGAATCAAGATAAATTGGAGTAGAAGTACGGGGACAAAGTTGTGCAACTTCAGACTAACAAGCTTCCCAAGGGTTTAGTAACATTGGAGTCTATCTTCAATCCTAATGACCAGTTCCATAACAAAAAATCCAACCTACAGGTCAAGGGACAAGATTCAGAGCCAATTTAAGTTGGGGAAGGGAAAACACTCTAAATTGGTAAGGTGGCCACTAAGCTGGAGAGATACGAGTTCATACAACTTTTCCAAGAGTTTCCAAATGCCTTCACTTGGAGTTATGAGGACCTGCGAGGGTTCAATCCGAAGCTGGGATAACACAACATAGAACTAGATCCAGATGCTAAGCCCATCAAAAAGAAGCCAAGACCAGTCAACCCACACATTGAGCCTCTTATGAAGAAAGATATAAACAAGCTGAAGAAGCAAGTATTATATCCCCAATCAATCATTCAAGCTAGGTTGCAAAATTTGTAACGCCCCATTCTTTCATTATTGTTGTCAAAGTAATGATAGGAAAAATGGTTTTATCCTATGTTGTTGGCACCCTTGCATATCAAAAATTAAATGGATGATAGGAAACTTGATGTGAACACGTAATCACAATATCATGAATAAGCTAAAGATGATCTCCTTAGATGAGAACCCTGTTAATCTGAGGTCTATCTTATTGATGAACTTTTTTCACTAAGGCAACATTACATCGTTTGTAATGTTATATGTCAAAAAATCCTTGGTGTAAATTTAAGCCTCGAAAGTGATTTGTGATATTGTTGCTTATCTCTATTAAATTGTTAACATTATAGTTTTTTATAACTAACTTATGTTGAGGCTTTGAAAATTTTGATAGTTCGCTTAGTGACTTAATTTGAAATATGATCAAGACTTCTTGTTGGTTTATAATTAGGTCTTAAACTGACCATCTGATAGTCTACCCCATTTGATGACTAATGTTATCATGATCATATTTCCAGGGATAAAAGGGCTATAGTCATCAGTCAAGGACTTAATTATTAAGAATTAAGGGCATAAACTCCTATGAGAATACACGAACAACTTTCTTGATCAACGATATATATATATATATATATATATATATATATATATATATATATATATTTCGAAAAGGGAATTTGTAAAGATTAAAGTATTCAAGTAACTACTATTGAAGATTTATTAGCTAATGTAAAAATAGGACAATCTAATCCTTGTGCTATAATTCTAAACTTAACATATAAGCCTATTGTTGAGAAGATTGGCTTGGGCATTACTTTATCTATTTGAAAGGATCTATATCCATATGAAAATTGTATGAAGCCTTAAGTTACGCTAAGGAAGGAAATCCAAATTTCTATTTGTATAAGATATTGGTTGGTCATTTGAAAAATGATATAAGGCTTCTCAAATTCAAACGATTGATGAGGTGGCACCCACCGCCTAATAGCTATTCTCATAGTCGCTTAATTGTTTATTAATTATCTCTGCCAACTGATTTTGGAGAGAAGTATTTTAGTTATCTAAATCACCTTGCATGGCATGAAGTATGACTTTTCTAAATTTTAAGGAGAACTAAGAATAGTTGGTGGTAAGCTCCATTAACTCTGTATTTAAAGTATTTTATTTCCCACCTTCCTCAGGAAGTGCATGGATGGATTGGAACAAAGGGGCAGTTTTTGGTATCGATTCATTTCATGGCTAGAAACTCACAGAAGCTCTGTATGAAAAAGTAGAACTATGTGTCTTTTGTGAGTTTTCTTGAAGAAAACTTTAGTTGAATATTTGGACAGAAAATTCCCCCAGACTGCATATATATTTTGAAAACATTGTGTTTCAGGGGATGAAGGAATTCACTTCCAAGTTAGGGATCTTCTTAAGAATCATGAAATTTTTGCAAGGAAAGAAAACACCGGCGTAACATGCATGATACACTCTGAAAATTTCATAATTTCTTGCTCTATTTAGTAATTTCACAAAAGTAACCTTTCCTTGTATGAGATTTTGTGTTTATAATTTCAGAGATATAGAATCATTTTATACTTTCTCTATAGAGTACAAACTACTTTGGCTTCATGATGTATGTTGTTAAAAGTGATTAATTAAGTACAAAATCCAATAAGGTTTATTATCGTTAAGAAAAGAATACACTCTTCAGATGTTTGAGGACTGCTGCTATAATGATTAATGGGTTTGATCTGATACGCCAACATTGTTGAAAACTTCTTATAGCTGTGAATTGATATCTACCCATAGTGTAGAAAACTATGTTTAATTTTTTACCCATCTCTTCATGGATATGAATAAATATAGCAAGATATTGAGGTATTCTGGAAATTTGTTCTATGTGTGATTTTTGTTATAGATGTCTTTCCTTGACCTAGTGTTGTTGGATTTACGCAACTGGGTTTGATTCTTTAAATAAATCTATGCCTGTGGAGTCATGTTGGTCTTGTAGGAGGCATCGTCGGTACTTATAATCGACCTATTTTTATTTAAATTAAGTATTTGCACTGAAGAAAAACAACTGAATTTAATATTATCATCGGGTTGTAGATAATAAGGACAGTTGTAATGATTACAAAGTCTACATCTTTGGCCTTGAATAGGTAGTTTAGAGTGGCATTTATGGTCTACTCCAGAGCCACTATGATGGCTTAGCTGAATCGCTTGAGTTTCCTAAAATTTAACTGTTCTATCTTGTTTGCAATTTAAGATTGTATAAGATCCAAAAACTTCATTCTATTATTTCATGTTGATCTCCTTGTTGCTTCTTAATAACTCTGGAACTATTTGACTCCTTTAGGTTTAAAGGAAGTTGCAGAAAGGTTATATTGATATTTGATTACTGTGATGGTTAAGTCCAATTTGTTAAAATATCGTCACTTATGTTCCATCTTAGCCTCTATAACGGAGGATGGACATTCTCCTGTAAAACCTTGTATAATACTTAGTGGGCTAATTTATTCACTATTATTACTAAGCTTGGTTCTTCTTGAAATTATTTGCTGAGTTCAAAGGTGATGTCAACTTTGACTAAGAATCTCCTTCCTCTTGTAAGAGATGCAGTTCACTGTTGACCATTAGGAAACCATCCTCAAAAGTGAGCTGATCTTCTAGAAGTTTATACATTAGATTTCACAGTTGAAAAGGTGTTAAATAATTCCTTTTATTAGGTACATATCATCTCAACGTATGAGTGAGTAATGCTAGTTGAGTTTGATTTAATTGACCCTTACATAGTTGAGTTTGATTTCTATTGACCCTGTAATAAAGGTTTGATGATTAATTATCACTCGCCATTTAATCACTTAGATGTGCTTGTTGGGGATTTCCTATTCAAAGATAGGTTTGATGATTAATTATTCAGTATGACTCACCATTTAATCAGTTGTTGGAATATTTAAGGGAAATACCTTGAGCTACTCGAGTTTTGATGATTCCTTTTTATGGGCTGAAATTTTTATCGGAAGCTGGTTTTATGTTTTAGATGTTGGAATTTGAGTCATTAAGTAGGGCTGGGGATTAAAGTTGTCCCAAAAATAGGAAGTCTCTTGGCTTCAGGGTTGTAAAATTTTGGTGGTATTACCCCTATGTAGTAATTAACACGTTTCAAGTTTGTTGATCACATTGTCATACTATGTGTTCTATTAAGAAACTGGAGGCATCGATTTTGTATGGTAATCCATTCTGGGACAAAATGGTAAGTTATATACTCCTACTCTTATAATAGATGATAATTGGATTCGTCCTTTAACTGATTCCGTGAGATGTGACAGATCCTCTCCAAGTGTAATGATTCTGATTTGAATTATGTGGTATCTCTACAAACCCAGAAGTGACTCTTCCTCTTATAGCAAACTATACTCAGTTTCATTTATTAATTATGGGGTTTCCTTGACATTTTGAAAGTTCCTTATTGACCTTTCCTAGTTTTGTCATGAATTTAGTTCAGTATGATCTAACCTTGTTCAGTAGAATGGGTTAGGAGATCATTCTTAAATTCAGAGTCATGTGAAGTCTTGACTTACCGGGAAAAAGTGGTTTGCTAGAAGTTGAACTTCGTGTTGAGAAAACTCATGGGATATTAAATGTCCAGATGAACTTTTTGGGTTAAGTAACAATTATATTATCTCGTCAACTCATGGTGCCTACTCTCTTCCAGAATTTTAAAGACCTTAGTATTTATTAGGTCTTGATATGATGAAACATATCTGAAGAAGGAATTGTGTACTCTTTTCTATTCTTAGAATGCTCATATAAGTGCTTAAGTTGAGGTAAGTTTTATATGTAGCATGTTACTCAAGTTATACCTGATTGCTATATGGTAGGATGCCATGAATGTTCTCACCCTCTTATCCTCGAGGTTAAATGATCTAATATCATATTTCATTAGCCAACTACTCTTGATGTTTTGGTATTATTGGCTGAACCATTAGCAGTCCTTATGGTGTATGAAATCCTCGTTAGATCTGTTGTGAAGATTTGAGAGATTGCTTGAATGTGTTCTTGATATTTTATGGTTACTTAATTGTTGAGTAAAACAATTTCAGGCATGCAAGTATGGGATTGCATGAGTGAAATCTTGATACTCTTATATGGTAGTCTTTGAATACTTATAATTCTTATGTATCTTATGAATTATATGACTGCTTCTGAGCAACTGAAGTAGATGTATGGAAAAGTAAGTATGAAATTGATTTCTTCCTTGGTTCATTAAATTACTTGCTTCTTTCATGTTATAGAAAGAATTGTTTATCTACTTAAGCTTTGCAATATTGATTCATAAAAATAATATGGGTTATTTCTATGAAATAATTAAGTAGAGTATGTTGTTATGATTGAGTTGGTGCTTATCATGCTCAGTTCTTGAGAACTGACTCGTGCTAACAATTTTGTAGATAAATGCAGAGAAGGAAGGGTGAAGTATTTAGTTTTGTATATTATTTTGATCGAGGAAAGTTTGAAGATATGACTGACTTGAATGTTCTTAAATGAAATACTTCTTCTTGGAAATGGGAAAGGCCTTGCTACTGAATATAATTGTTTTATTCATTTAAATGAAGCATATTGGTCATGCTTATAGACATGAGTTGTACTTATCTCTTTGAAGGAATTAAAGGAATATTACCAGTTGTAATACATTATATTCTAAGAGATTAACTGGAAAATGATGTGTTATGAGTTTGAAATCTATCATTATATGTAATTAGTGTATTCAATACTATTGTAACAACATTAGTATAAATTAAATAGTAATAGATACACACAACATACGTGTGAATGTTAGGGAACATATAAGGAACTAAGGGTGGAATGTTTCCTAAGAATATCATGTTCTAATGAACCATACATTAAGCATACTTGGAAATAGTTGAGGTTGCTAATGGATAACTACCTCATTATAAAGTGCAATATATCAACCTACTTGTAAAGTTGTGTTAAGTTCTCCAAAGGTTTTGTATAGAATGTACTCAACTAGTAAAAGATATCTAGAGGTAAGATTGTCTAATCTTAATGGCCTCTGCTAAGAAAGCAGCTGGATTATCATGAAACCATGGAAATGTTATGATAATCAGGTACCTTTGTGCTATGGTTGTTTTATAAACTCAGGTTATACTAACTCTTATCAAAGATATAATAATTTAATATTGATTTCTAAGTGAAATCAACTCTAAGTCCTATACTAGGACGATACACATAAGCAACAAGAGAAAGGGTTTATGGTAATCTAACATGACTATATATTGATTATGGTTTCACTTTTCAGGAATTGCATAATTGTGATAAATTGTGTTATGAGATATTTTTCTCAAGGAGATGAAATGTTTTTAATTACGGGTTGTTCCATGATGCATCATTATGAGCACATAAGCATGTTGGATACAATGGAAGTAATATCGGAACATGCGTACTAAGTTAAAAAGAACATAGCATTTGAATCTCATCCTTGGTGAATACTCTAATTATCTCTAAAGAGAATTATAAGATATTTTAAAAAGGCTATGACATGGAAAGGTAAATGGGAAAGTGGTTTCATAAAATCTATCATATCAAATACCCTAGATATATCTTACTTGTTGGAGATAGTAAAATAAATGAATGCTCTTTAATGAGCTGCAATTAAGAAAAGTGATGTGCTTAAACTGAAAATATGGTTGGATTTGATAGCCCATGACACTTAACAAAATGGAATGAATCATTCGTAAATACTTAACTTTATATAAGTATTTATCCCTAGAATATGAAATAGGGAACTTGATCCTAAATGTTAAGGCTGGGATAGTTTTTATTGAAACTGCAATAATGATCATAGACCTTGATAGTATCATTTCTATCAATGGTTAACTTAGATATGGGACATTGGAAGGTAAATAAGTGTTATAGAAACTGGGGGTCCTGGGATTATCTTAATCTGGACCTTAGGTATGACCCATTCATGGAGAAAGTGTCGTAATACCTAACTATTCTTTAATGGTAATATTTACCTTAAAAACATTGAACACTATACACCAATGCAGGACTCTAGGTGGGAGAACTCGTTGCATATGCTACACGGTCATATCCAAATGGTGATATCATCATGGGAGGAGATGTGGGTGAGTAACAAGGTGTATTGTTATGAGAAAAATTTCTTTCCCATAGGCATCACAGGATGACATAGAGGTACATCTTCGTGTAGATTAAACTGGTTTGTACCTTGTTCAAGGCTTGTAGCTGTTTACAACATCAATGACTGTAAATCCATATAACTGAACAAGTGAATAAGGTGAGATGACAAGATTCCTATGGCGATTGTGCCGTCATGGATTTGAGCATGGCATACATGACTCATAAACCTTGCGCAAGGTAGTGTAACTACTGATTACATTGTCGAGATTTCACCTTTATCTAAGTTATGGGATGCCTATGGATTTCATAGGTGGAACCCAGGTACACACTTAGGGTTTTTCACTTATATATCATATCCTTAAAGGGGAACCAAAGGGATACATTTTATGTATGGCTCGTATAGAGCATTGAGGGAGAACGAGTAGGTTCAACATTCTCTGATATAGCTGCACATGGTTCATGACAGTTATCGAAAATGGATTGCATTAAGGTTTATGTAGATTTAAATATATGGGTATTTAAATCAGCTGTATAAAGCTTTTTTAAAAAATTGAAACAAAGTGACAAAAAGTGGATGTTACATTTTGGTATCAGAGATGAAGGTTGTAACTCTTGGACTTATTGGGTCCTTATGCCAATTAAAACTTTTATTTTGTTTTCAGAATAAAAATGGAAATGGAAAGGATGAACCGAGAAGAAAGAACCGGATCTGATTTTGTTGTGGTTTCAACGGTGCTAAAGTTAGACAAAATTCTGGCAATCCTTCAATATACCCAAAACCAGATAGATGCCTTGGAGCAGCTGGTGATGGGTGAAAGTGATAAGTTGGACAAAGGACAACTTAGGTCTGTTGCTAATAAACAACAGGAGAGTTATTTAAATAATGAACTGATCATTGATGGCAAGTTTTGGACTTACCAATCCAAAGGTGGACTAAACCCAAAATTGGGGGAAGCATTGGATAAACATGGATCTTCTTCCGATAAGATGATATTTGGAAAATCCAGTGGGCTAAAACCAAATCTGCTAGACACTCCCACTCACAAAAATGAAAAGGGACATAAAAATGATAATTCTTCTTCATCTCGGAATGCTAAGAAAATTTGGTGGAAAAAACATAGCAAGAAAATGTGTTCTGCCAAAAATAAATTTGCACAAAAACTTGCAGTGATAACCTACAGGAAAAAGCATAATATTGTTGCAAATGGAAAAGTTAAAGGTGGTAAATCGGGACCTGCTGGTGGATGTTTCACATGTGGCAGTGGGCATTATGCCAACCAATGTCCTTTAAAGAAGATGGACAAGTCCCGAATGATGAAGCATGATGCAAGGGTAGTTAACAAAGGAAAGGAACATGTATCCCTAGCAGGAGACAGAGAAAATTGTGAAGATATCCATGAGATTAGTGTTCTTCAATACTAAAAGATAGAAAATAAGGATTTTTTGTACTCAATGAAAAATTGGTCAACAATTGTGAAGCCTAACTCTTTATGGTAATATGGAATAAAAATGCTCAATTTTCAGCTTATGTCTGGTTAGATAACATTGATCTGAGTGATTGTTCTGTATTCTATCAAATATTTGATTTACATAATTAATATTTCAATTCCAAGGAACTGAAAAATATTATAATCTGTCTGTTGACTTTTAATAGTGGTTGTAATATATATATTTATTTTGGTATATGTTACTTCTGGGTTATGTTACTCAAGTACCCAAAGTTTTGGGGTATCATCACATTGAAAGGAGGATCTTAGGTTTGAACCTGGGAGCTCAAAAATCTATCGCTTAAAAATACTCAAAGAGTTTGGTGATGGCTCGTTCTGGGTCGACTCATCTAAAAGCATAGATCGTATGAGGTTATATTTAGCTTCTGGTAATATCTTGTATCTCACAAGACAAGATTTCTTTTATATTACCTATCATGACATGATTCCCTTATGTTCACCTATCATGACGTGTTGTGGCTATGTGGAAATTCTAGTTTATTAATTACTGTGAACTTTCATGGGTTTTTGTGGTCGATTCCAGTATTTTTAGTGAACTCAGATAAAGGGATTCATACTTCACTAATATGAACCCTGCTATAGAAATGTGCAGGTTCAGGATCAAGGGATGTATTGTGAAATCCCTCTCTTGTGATAGTTCCTATGTAACTCTGCATGGTGTCTTCAAGCCCTTATATTTTCTTACATAACTCGTATGCTTTATATTGTCAGGAAAAAGATACAACAACTTGTAAGTTAGAGGAATG
The DNA here is from genome assembly GCA_019776745.2 of Taxus chinensis. Lineage (NCBI taxonomy): Eukaryota > Viridiplantae > Streptophyta > Pinopsida > Cupressales > Taxaceae > Taxus > Taxus chinensis. Next base: position 144,929,992 of record CM034149.1, read on the forward strand.
TTTAGAGCTTCCAAGAGAATTTAGTAAGTTGTTTACATACTTCTTTATATTAAAGTAAAAAGGTTTTACAAACAATACACTACTTATTTGAAACCCTCATGCAAACCAAGTGGAAATTTTGCATGACCTTGGTATTATTAGGATCAGTTCTGATTCTGTGAATCCACCGAGGAGATTTAACAACGGAATAAAAATTTTGTGGATGTCAAAGTCTACATCTAATAAGGTAACTTTGTTACTTAACACTTTGAGAGGTTTTTGGAAAACTGGTTTTCTCAAACATCTATAAACTTGAAGACCTCTTGTTTGAGGACAAGAAAATGTGTTTTCAGTACTCAGTCATGAGTTAATATTTGTTAAAAAAATCAATTAAATAAACAAATTTGGTAGATCCATAAGCTTGGATAACCATGTTGACAACATTCTTTGTTTCGACCAGTTATAGGGGATAAACAGTGTAAGATATGTTGAGGAAGTTGATAACTGAAATAAGAAATATTTAAGTTCAGCTGAACGAATGAATGTTGGTACTTTATCTTTTTGACCCAATGTTGTAGAGTTTTGGAACCTCAAATCAAAAATTCTTTAACAGAGCTGAGGAAAGTGATCTGTCTAAATGAACTACCACAGATCCATACATTGTAATCCCAGTAGAAAGGAATAGTTCTTCCTTAAAAGGTACCAGGTAAGCTTGTTTTTACTATATCCTCTATATATCAAATACAAATATTGTACAAAAATGATTTACTTTAGTGAAGTAATCACGAAATAATTTAGACTACGTGACTATTTACAGTCTGATAAGTTGATGCAGCTACTGAATTTAAAGTTTCAAATCTGAAAACCATAAAATTATGAGGAATAGTAACTATTCTACAGGAATTATTCTTATATCCTGTGTGGAAATATTTTATTTTATTTAGCAAGGACCACATCATCGGGACGATGATGCTTTTAATAGGGGAGGTATGTAACGCCCCGTGCTTTCATTACTGTTGTCAAAGTAATGATAGGACAAATGGTTTTATCCTATGTTGTTGGCACCCTTGCATGTCAAAAACTAAATGGAAACTTGATGTGAACATGTAATCACAATATCATGAATAAGCTAAGGATGATCTCCTTAGATGAGAACCCTGCTAATCTGGGGTCTATCTTATTGATGAACTATTTTTGCTAAGGCAACATTACGTCATTTGTAATGTTGTATGTCATAAAATCCTTGGTGTAAATTTAATCTTCGAAAGTGATTTGCGATATTTTTTCTTATCTCTATTAAATTGTTAACATTATAGTTTTTTATAACTAAGTTATGTTGAGGCTTTGACAATTTTGATAGTTCGCTTAGCGAATTAATTTGAAATGTGATCAAGACTTCCTGTTGGTTTATAATAGGTCTTAAACCGACCATCTGATAGTCTACCCCATTTGATGACTAATGCTATCATGATCATATTTCCAGGGATAAAAGGGCTATAGTCGTCAGTCAAGGACTTAATTATTAAGAATTAAGGGCATCAACTCCTACGAGTATACATGAACTGATCAACGCTATCTTTATAACTATATATATATATATATATATATATATATATATAATGATCAACACTAAATATACGTATGTATGTATGTATGTATGTATGTATGTATGTATACATGAACAACTTTGCAATGATCAACGCTATACATGTAGTATATATATAACATACATATTATATATATACACATATACATATACATATATATATATATATATATATATATATATATATCCTTTCGAAAAGGGAATTTGCAATGATTAAAGTAGTCAAGTAACTACTATTGAAGATTTATTATCTAATGTAAAAATAGGACAATCTAATCCTTGTGGTATAATTCTAAACTTAACATATGAACCTATTGCTGAGAAGATTGGCTTGGGCATTACTTTATCTATTTGAAAGGATGTATATGCATATGAAAATTGTATGAAGCCTTAAGTTATGCTAAGGAAGGACAACCAAATTTCTATTTGTATAAGATATTGGTTGGTCATTTGAAAATGATATAAGGCTGCTCAAATTCAAATGATTGATGACATGGCACCCACCACCTAATAGCTCTACTCACAGTCCCTTAATTGTTTATTAATTATCTCTGCCAACTGATTTTGGAGTGAAGTATTTTAGTTATCTAAATCGCCTTACATGGCATGAAGTATGACTTTGCTAAATTTAAAGGATAACTAAGAATAGTTGGCGGCAAGCTCCATTAACTCTGCATTTAATGTCTTTTATTTCCCACCTTCCTCGAGAAGTATATGGATGGATTGGAACAAAGGGGTAGTTTTTGGTATCGATTCATTTCATGGCTAGAAACTCGTAGAAGCTCTGCATGCAAAAGTAGAACTATGTGTTTTGTGAGTTTTCTTGAAGAAAACTTCAGTTGAATCTTTGGACAGCAAAGTCCCCCAGATTGCATATATATTGTGAAAGCATTTTGTTTTGGGGGATGAAGGAATTCACTTCCAAGTTAGGGATCTTCTGAAGAATCGTGAAAGTTTTGCAAGGAAAGAAAACACCGGCGTAACATGCATGATACGCTCTGAACTTTTCATAATTTCTTGCTCTATTTAGTAATTTCACAAAAGTAACCTTGCCTTGTATGAAATTTTATGTTTATAATTTCAGAGATATAGAATCGTTTTATACTTTCTCTGTAGAGTACAAATTGCTTTGGCTTCGTGATGTATGTTGTTAAAATTGATTAATTAAGTATAGACTCCAATAAGGTTTATTATCATTAAGGAAAGAATACACTCTTGAGATGTTTGAGGAATACTGCTATAATGATTAAAGGATTTGATCTGATACGCTAGCACTGTTGAAAAATTCTTGCAGCTGTGAATTGATATCTACCCATACTGTAGAAAGCTAATTTTAATTTGTTACCCATCTCTTCATGGATATGAATAAATATAGCAAGATATTGAGGTATTCTGGAAATTTGTTCTGTGTGGGTTTTTGTTATAGATGTATTTCCTTGACCTAGTGTTTGTTGGATTTATGCAACTAGGTTTGATTCTTTAAAAAAAGATATGCTTACAGATTTGCTTTGGTCTTGTAGGAGGCATCGTCGGTACTTATAATCGACCTAGTTTTATTTAAATTAAGTATTTGCACTAAAGAAAAACAACTGAATTTAATATTATCATCGGGTTGTAGATAATAAGGATAGTTGTAATGATTACAAGGTCTGCATCTTCGGCCTTGAATAGGTAGTTTAGAATGGCATTTATGGTCTACTCCAGAGCCACTATGATGGCTTAGTTGAATCACTGAGTTTCCTAACAGTTAACTGTTCTATCTTGTTTGCAATTTAAGATTCTATAAGATCCAAAAACTTCATTCTATTATTTCAAGTTGATCTCCTTGCTACTTCTTAATAAATATGGAACTATTCCAAATCCTTCGGGGTTTAAAGGCGGTTGCAGAAAGTTTATATTGAGATTTGATTATTGTGATGGTTAAGTCCAATTTGTTAAAATCTTGTCACTTATGTTCCATCTTAGCCTCTATAACAGAGGATGGACATTCTCCTATAAAAACCTTGTATAATACTTAGTGGGCTAATTTATTCACTATTATTACTAAGCTTGTTTCTTCTTGCAATTATTTGCTGAGTTTGAAAGTGATGTCAACTTTGACTAAGAATCTCCTTCCTCTTGTAAGAGATGCAGTTCATTGTTGACCATTAGGAAACCATCCTAAAAAGTGAGCTGATCTTCTAGAAGTTTATACATTAGATTTCACGGTTGAAAAGGTGTTAAACAATTCCTTTTATTAGGTACGTCTCATCTCAATGTATGAGCTGGTAACGATAGTTGAGTTTGATTTCTTTCACCCTTACACTCTTATCTGTGCTTGTTGGGTTTATTGATTACATGTTCGAAGATCAAAACCTGTAATAAAGGTTTGATGATTAATTATTATCAGTATGACTCACCATTTAATCAACTGTTAGAAGGTTTAAGGGAAAGACCTTGAGATACCCCTTGAGTTTTGATGATTCATTTTTATGGGCTGACCTTTTTTGTCGGAAGCTGGTTTTATGTTTTAGATGTTGGAATTTGAGTCATTAAGTAGGGATAGGGATTAAAGTTGTCCCAAAAATAGGAAGTCTCTTGGCTTCAGGGTTGTAAAAGTTTGGTGGTATTACCCCTCTGTAGTAATTAACACGTTTCATGTTTGTTGATCACATTTTCATACTATGTGTTCTATTAAGAAATTGGAGGCATCAATTTTGTATGGTAATCCATTCTGTGACAAAACGGTAAGTTATATACTCCTACTCTTATAATAGATGATAATTGGATTCATCCTTTAACTGAGGTCGTGAGATGTGACAAATCCTCTCTGGGTGTAATGATTCTGATTTGAATTATGTGGTATCTCAACAAACCCGGAAGTGACTCTTCCTCTTATAGAAAACTGTACTCAGTTTTATTTATTAATTATGGGGTTTCCTTGACATTTTGAAATTTCCTTATTGACCTTTCCTGGTTGTGTCATGAATTTAGTTCAGTATGATCTAACCTTGTTCAGTAGAATGGGTTAGGAGATCGTTCTTAAATTCAGAGTCATGTGAAGTCTTGACTTACCAGGAAAAAGTGGTTTGCTAGAAGTTGAACTTTGTGTTGAGCAAACTCATGGGATATTAAATGTCAGATGAACTTTTTGGGTTAAGTAACAATTATATTATCTCGTCAACTCATGGTTCCTACTCTCTTCCAGACTTTTAAAGACCTTAGTATTTATTAGGTCTTGATATGATGAAACATATTTGAAGAAGGAATTGTGTACTCTTTTCTATTCTTGGAATGCTCATATAACTGATTAAGTTGAGGTAAGTTTTGTATGTAACCTGTTACTCAAGTTATGCCTAATTGCTATATGACAACATGCCATGAAGGTTCACCCTCTTATCCTTGAGGTTAAATTCTGTAATATCGTATTTTATTAGCCAAGTACTCTTGATGTTTTGGTATTATTTACTGAACCATTAACATTCCTTATAGTGTATGAAATCCTCGTTATATCTATTGTGAACATTTGAGAGATTGATTGAATGTTTTCTTGATATTTTATGGTTACTTAATTGTTCAGTAAAAATATTTCAGCCATGCAAGTACGGGATTGCATGAGTGAAATCTTGATACTCTTATATGGTAGTCTTTGAATACTTATAATTCTTATGTATCTTATGAATTATGACTTCTTCTGAGTGACTGCAGTAGATGTATGGAAAAGTAAGTACGAAATTGATTTCTTCCTTGGTTCATTAAATTGCTTGCTTCTTTCATGTTATAGAAAGAATTGTTTATCTACTTAAGCTTTGCAATATTGATTCATAAAAATAATATGGGTTATTTCTATGAAATAATTAAGTAGAGTATGATGTTATGATTGAGTTGGTGATTATCATGCTCAGTTCTTGAGAACTGACTCATGCTAAAATTTTTGTAGATAAACGTAGAGAAGGAAGGGTGAAGTATTTAGTTTTGTATATTATTTTGATCGAGGAAAATTTGAAGATATGAATGACTTGAATGTTCTTAAATGAAATACTCCTTCTTGGAAATGGGAAAGGCCTTTCTACTGAATATAATTGTTTTATTCATTTAAATGAAATGATATTGGGCATGCTTATAGACATGAGTTGTAGTTATCTCTTTGAAGGAATTAAAGGAAGATTACCAATTGTAATACATTGTATTCTAAGAGAGTAATTGGCAAATGATGTGTTATGAATTTGAAATCTATCAATTATATGTATTTAGTGTATTCAATACTATTGTAACAAACATTAGTATAAATTAAATAGTAAGAGATACACACAACATATGTGTGAATGTCTAGGGAACATATAAAGGAACTAAGGGTGGAATGTTTCCTAAGAATATCATGTTCTAAAGAACCATACATTAAGCATACTTGGAAATAGTTGAGGTTGCTAATGGATAATTGCCTCACTATAAAATGCAATATATCAACCTACTTGTAAAGTTGTGTTAAGTTCTCCAAAGGTTTTGTATAGAATGTACTCAACCAGTAAAAGATATCTAGAGGTAATATTATCTAATCTTAATGGCCTCTGCTAAGAAAGCAACTAGATTATCATGAAACCATGGAAAGGTTATGATAATCAGGTACCCCTTGTGCTATGGTTGTTTTATAAACTCATGTTATACTAACTCTTATCAAAGATATAATAATTTAATATTTATTTCTAAGTGAAATCAACTCTAATTCCTATACTAGGACGATACACATAAGCAACAAGATAAAGGGTTTATGGAAATCTAACATGACTATATATTGATTATGGTTTCACTTTTCAGGAATTGCATAATTGTGATAAACTGTGTTATGAAGATATTTTTCTGAAGGAGATGAAATGTTTTTAATTAGGGGTTGTTCCATGATGTATCATTATGGGCGCATAATCATGTCTGATATAATGGATGTAATATGGAAACATGTGTACTAAGTTAAAAAGAACATAGCATTTGAATCTCATCCCTGGTCAATACTGTAATTATATCTAATGAGAATTAGAGATATTTTAAAAAGGACATGATAGGGAAAGGTAAATGGGAATGTGGTTTCATAAAATCTATCATATCGGATACCCCAGATATATCTTACTTGTTGGAGATAGTAAAATAAATGAATGCTCTTTAATGAGCTACAATTAAGAAAAGTGATGTGCTTAAACTAAAAAGATGGTTGGCTTTGATAGCCCACAGACAATTAACAAAATGGAATGAATCATTCAGTAAATACTTAACTTTATATAAGTATTTATCCCTAGAATATGAAATAGGGAACTTGAGCCTAAATGTTAAGGCTGGGAAAGTTTTTATTGCAACTGCAATAATGATCATAGACCTTTATAGTATCATTTCTATCAATGGTTAACCTGGATATGGGACATTGGAAGGTAAATAAGTGTTATAGAAACTGGGGGTCCTAGGATCTTCTTAATCCAGACCTTACCTATATGAACCATTCATGGAGAAAGTGTTGTAATACCTAACTATTCTTTAATGGTAATATATACCTTGAAAACATCGAAACACTATACACCAATGCACAGTACTCTAGGTGGTAGAACTCATTGCATATGATACATAGTCATATTCAAATGGTGATATCATCACAGTGGGAGATGTGGGCGAGTAACAAGGAATATTGTTACGAGAACACTTTTTTTCCCATAGGCATCATAAGATGACATAGAGGTATGTCTTCATGTAGATTAAACTTGTTTGTACCTTGTTTAAGGCTTTTAGCTGTTTACAACATCAATGAATACAAATCCATATAACTGAACAAGTGAATATGGTGAGATGACAAGATTCCTATGGTGAGTATGCCATCATGGATTCGAGCATGGCATATATGACTCAGAAAACCTTGCACAAGGTAGTGTAACTGCTGATTACATTGTCAAGATTTCACCATTATCTAAGCTATGGAATGCCTGTGGATTTCATAGGTGGAACCCAAGTACACACTTAGGGGTTTTTCACTTATATATCATATCTTGTTAAAGGGGAACCAAAGGGATACATTTTATGTATGGCTCATATAGAGCATTGAGGGAGAACGAGTAGGTTTAGCATTCTCTCATACAACTGCACATGGTTCATGATAGTTATCGAAAATGGATTGCATTAAGGTTTATGTAGATTTAAATATATGGGTATTTAAATGATCTGCATAAAGTTTTTTAAAAAATTCTAGAGACAAAGTGACAAAACGTGGATGTTACAAAGTTGGTACAAGTCAGGAAGAAGAATGGAGAAATCAGGTTGTGCGTGGACTTCTGAGACCTGGACAGGGCATCTCTCAAAGACCATTACCCACTTCCTTCAATGGAACAAATCTTACATGTAGTATCTGGCTCATAAATATTTTCTCTCCTAGATGGCTACTCAGTGTATAATCAAATAATGGTGAAAGAAGACAATCTATTCAAAATGAATTTCACCACTAAGTGGGGCACCTATGCCTATTGGAAGATGCCATTTGGATGGTCTAATGTCAGAGCCAATTTCCAAAGAGTGATGAACATGGCATTCAGGGGTTGATCAACAAAACAGTACTGATATATCTTGATGATATCACTATGTTCTCCAAAAATGTAGTGGATCACCTTTTTCATCTAAGACATATATTTCAAAGATGTAGAAGATTTGGGGTATCATTAAATCCCAAAAAATGTATATTCCTTGTTCAAAAAGGTAAGCTCCTAGTCCATATTGTGTTAAAGGAAGGATTGATGATCGACCCATAAAGATTTGAAGCAATTTGAGCATTTCCCTTACCAATTCATAAGAAGGCTCTTTAGAACTTTCTAGGAAGAATCAATTTTGTTCGCATGTTTGTGCCAAATTTTTCCACTCTTGTGAAGCCAATAACTTTGATGTTGAAGAAGAGCATGAAATTCAAGTGGAAAACTGAAAGAAAAGAGAGTTTTGAATCAATAAAAGAGGCTATATCCCAAGCTCCAACTCTCGTCAATCAAGACTTCTCAAAGAACTTCATGCTCTATGCCTTTGGTAGTGGGGACACAATTTATGCAATCCTAGTGTAATAGAACAAAGAGGGATCTAAACATCTGGTTGCCTTCTTCAGTCAAATTTTGGAAAACTATGAAGTGAGATACTCCTTCGTTGAAAATCATGTCCTTGTTGTGATCAGGAGTTTGAAAAGGTTCAACCACCTTGTTTCAAGTAACAAAATCCAATGGCTAGTCTGTCATGCGAGAGTCAAGGAATTCCTTCTGAACAAGGATATAAATGAGAAACTTGTAGGATGGATCACTCATGTCATGGAATGTGACTTTAAAATTAAGGTCACTAAGCTGGTTCGTGGAAAGGGACTTTGTGATCAACTAGCCTCGAGCCAACAGGATGATGCAAGTAATGAAAATGGGGTTATTTTTGTACTACGAGATGGTCAAGAAAAAACAAATGATAGTGTTCCTATTCCCTATTGGACTCAAACATGATACACTTCCTACAAATAGGAAAATAAAAAAAGAATATACTTTAGATTACAAACCATTCCATATGTGGTTGTTAATGGTGTCTTATTCAAGAAAGATATAAATGGCATTCTACTGAGATGCATTGAAATAAGTAAGATTGAAAAGGTCTTACACGAGTTCCATGATAGGGAATCAAGAGGCCACTTTTCCCCACTATTAACAACTCTTAAAATCATGAAGGCTCGTTACTATTAGCCTACGGTGTTCAAGGAATGTTATACTTAGATCAAGAAGTGTAAAAAATGTGCATTCTTCACAGGTAAGAAAAGGTTAGGAACACTTTCATTGCATCCAATCTCAGTTAACCAAACATTCATGCAATGGGGATTGGAATTCATCGGGATCATCAATCCAAACTCAATCTAAGGCCACAAGTGGATTCTCACAGCAACAAAATATTTCACCAAGTGTACCGAGGTGATACTAGACTTTTATGAAGGGATAGTGACTACATTCGGAATACCAACCACTATCATATCATACAATTCCTTGGCATCCATAGGTTCCAAGATCACATAATGGGATGTCAAGAATGGAACCTACTTGAGCACCTCTTCAAACTATTACCCACAGGGTAATGGGAAGGTAGAGTCCACAAATAAGAATTTTTTAAGGATCATTAGAGGGACTCTATATGAATATCAAAGGACATGGCATACCAAGCGCAAATCAGTATTATGGGCTAACAAAATCACACCAAAGAGGTCGACACGTAATTCTCCCTAAAAGTTAGTCTATGGGAAAGAAGTAGTATTGCCTATATCATTAGAACTTCTCACATTATAAATCATGAAGTAGTTGGAGTTGTCTAAGTTTGAGCCAATGGAGGCTAGGTATGCCGAGACGATGGAATTGGAAAAGATCAAGGAACATGTGGTTCAAACAATGTAAAAGGATCAAGCCTTAATTAAGAGATGGTTTGACAAGAAAGAAAGAGCAAGGATCTTTAGGGAAGGGGACTTAGTTCTGAAGTGGGATCCAGATCGGGTGAAACCAGGAAAGTATTCCAAGATTTATGCCATTTAGAGTGGCCCCTACATGGTCACAGGATGTAAGAGTAGCAATGGATTCCAATTGTCTACATCAAATGAAGAGGAACTTCCAATTACAGTTAATGGGATCTATCTTAAACATTCCTACTGAAAGGGAAGGTTTCACCCTTGTAAATATTAGCCTAGGATTTTAATTCCTCTAAGTGCGTGTACTCTTTGTCTTGTTATTATTAGGTTTTAGTTTCCCTAAGTGATTCGGAACAGGTTTTATTTCTCCAAGGTTATATCATTGTGCACTCATTATGCCTCTAGTTGAATGTTGTAGTAGTCCATTTCAGAAACAGGTGAAAAATCCAAGTCAATACAATTTTCTACTCTCAGAAATCTCACCTTCAAGATTTTATTAGAAGAATTGAGAGTGCAGGTAGTGGGGTAGGTCCCGGATCAGAGGGTGCAAGTAGTCGAGTTCTGGTTTTGAGTACGAGATCAATATCAGGATATCATTCATGAATTCATGCCCAATAGATGTAACAAGGAAAATTATATTTCCACCTAGAAGGAAGGTGACCCCGCGAGTCACCAAATTGTTATCCAATTTTTCCCCTCGGGAAAAATTGATCAAACAAAACATTACAAAGGAGAAATGGAGAGGATGGTTAAGTCGTACGATCTCATATTCGATCCCAAAAATCAAGTGGTAGGAAGGATCGGAAATGGAGAAGTAGGGTAAGAAGATGAATGGCCACGGAAATGTTGAAGAAATCCTAGCCCAGAGTGAGTCGACCGGAAGAAAGCAATAGAGCCATAGAAGGTGTCACGTGTCAGCTCGGGGTGCTTTCAAAAGGTGCAAAAAAGGTGGAGATCCCAGGGATATGCTTGACCCATGTGTGGGTCTTGTCACATAGCTAGCTCGCAGATGATGCCAAGTTTCCCACCGTCACAAATTTAGGGGCTAACTACAAAGGTCCCGCCTAAAAAGGCATTTTGGGATTGTAAATAGTGGGGCCCTTTTACTCACCAAAAGGAATGAAGTAGGCAGTGTTCAATCGAGGCCCAAATTGGCTATAAGTATAACAGAGTCACCAGAATCCTCCACGTACCTCATCGGTGTAAAGTCAAAGGGGAAATCCTTAGCGGGGTCCATAAATGAGTGTAGGCCCTCCACATAGTCAGAGCTCGAAAAGGTAGCACTACCAATTGAAAAGTCTAAGTATGGGATAGGGTTTGCAGAAGTCTCCACATGTCAGCTCAACGCAACTTCAGGGGTAGAATCAAAAGGCAGATCCCAAATGAGTGTAGACCCGCACGTTTTCAGAGTCTGAGAAAGGTAGAACCAGCCATGGAAAATTTGGAGCAAAGTAACAAAACCAACAAAATCCTCCATGTGCCTCTTTGGCACAACTTCAAGGGCAAAAAACCAAAGGAAGGTCCCTAACATGTGCTAGCCCTCCATGTGCCTAGGGTAAAAAGTAGTATCTCTACCAAACATAAGGGAAACAGGTAGAGAAAACTAGTAGTGCAGGCCCATAGATGATGTTGAGTGTTGACACGTCGCATCTCCAAGACCCTAAAAGGCAGCAGAATATTAAGAATGTGTAGGCTGGCCACGTGGAACTCACATGGATAGAATCTTTTAAATATTTTGAGAGCCCAAGTGGAACTCTTAACCCTGACCTTCATATGATCATAACTTTCAAATGTAAACTCACATTGGTGCAAGGGAGGAATTTTTGGAAAGCTCTAGATGTCGGATTCACACCCACAACCATAATGTTTTAGTCCACCATTTTGAGGCTGTAACGCTTCTCACCTACCAGTATTAATGAAGCATTGGCCTCCTTTCTTGCCAAGTAAGGAACAGTAATGGAGACATGGGTTTCGCAGTAGAACCCATCATTGAGGCAAGAAAATTCAAGGCTCTTTTGGGGTGGTTGGAGTAGGTGAATTCAATGCAATCTTGGGGTGGTTGAAGAAGGATTTGAATTCTTCTCTCCTTTCCCTCTCATTCTTATTATATATTGTAAGGAAGGGAAATTTTCTAAAGGTTGGACATTTCTACTTTGTACCCTCCCTTCTTCCCTTGTCCGCAAGTGATTTTGTGGAGCCCAAACCTCCCATTCAAGTTGTAATGCAATTTTTGCCTCTTGGCTACTTTAGTGCATTGTATCAACTTTTGGAGCAATAAGATAAGTCTGTGGATGATTTCAACCCTCTTTTGTGTTCATTGCATCCTCCCTGATCTCTCATTAAAGTTTGGTTATATGTGCATGGTGTTTGTGTTTAATTGCAAAGAAGGTGTTCAACATTCCTTTGGTGCATCACCCTTGTTAGTTTAGGTTTATTTATTACATCTCCTTAATCCATGTCTCCTTGGTAGGTTAGAGTAGGTTTTCGAGTAGATCCTCTGCAAATTGAATGTGTGCACTTGAATAGAGAAATAAGAAATGGCCTTCATCCGGAGAGCTCTCCTAATTCGTAAAGTCCCACACTTTGGGAAAAACTCCATGTTATGCAATCACACTAAGAGTCTCAACCCATAGAGTTGCAAACATTCAGGTGTGTTGTGATTCTACACCAATAGTTTTGGCATTCCTGGTGGGACCAAGAAGTCTTCATTTTACTACAGAAATATTGATGTGCACTTGTTATAAGTTCCTGGCTTGTAGGAAGCCCTTAAATTGCACATCTGGAAACTCCAAAAAGGGTAGAATCTAATGGTTTCAAAATTCCAAGATTAGTAGATTCATGAGAAGAATTTAGACAAGGTCAAGAACAAGAGAAGAAATATTGTTTATCTATCTGTATTTATTCCTAGAAAGAGAAAAGAGAGGAAGAAGAGCTCAAAGGCCTCCATCTCCACCAAACAAATCCTTGTCAACACCTCCACCAGGTATTCCTTTCATTCAATCGAATAGAGTTCTTAGACCAATAAGGATAGCACAGTCCAACCCTTGCATCAACTTCATTGGCAATATCCTGCTAGCTCTCAATGCAAAAAACCTAGTTCCAATTGCAGTGCTAAAGAAAATATCATATTTAATGGAGAGAACCAGACAACTCTAATTGATCATATTCTAGACATTGCAAATGTCTGTGTAATTCATGATATTGCTGAAATGGACATTACTGTCAAATTGTTTGCATCCTCCTTAAAGGGTAAATATTTGTAGTGGTTCAGAAGTTTAACCATGGGATCCATCAAGAATTACGAACATTTATGCACAACTATCCACAATCAATTTGGAAGAAAATGGGAATAATCTTTCTTTATTGCAGCAGTTGACAACAATCAAGAGGGCTCCTAATGAGTAGTTGACTAACTTCAACTTCAGATTCCAGCGAATGTGGCATAGAATTCTGTTGGCCGTGAGACCAATAGTTGAAGGTACTTTCTTATACTTCCTTAAATCTTTAAATTATGATATTTCCATGATGATTCAATCCATGGGAGGTATAAATTTACCCGCATCCTATAACATTTCTATTAGAGTTGAGAATTGTCTCATTTTGGCTGATAAACTTGCCCCTACATGTTTGAATACATATATTGTATTTTCTTGAATCTGCATGTCTTTTTTGTTCTCTTTAATCTTCTTGTGTTAATTACGTTTATTCAGAAGTGGTAAATATTTTTAATTATGTGTATTTAGGAAAGTGTTAAATAGCTATCTTGTCTTTGAATATTAGTTGTCTTCTCTTGTCTTGGAACATTGAAGAAATGAAAATTCTTAGCGACCACTAAGGTATAAATGAAAAATTTTAGAGACCACTGAGTATTTAATTAATGAAAAATTCATCGTCTACATTATCAACAAATATTAGTGTTGGAGCATATTAATAGAAGTGCATATTTTAAAAATGAATACGTATCATGTTAATCATGGTTCTGCATATTTTTAGAAATTACTCGTTAAACAAAATAGTCCATGACAATTTACTAAACATCGAATGTGAAGATGTACATGAACCTTGCACAAGATTAAAGGATCAGAGGCTGTAAAGAGAAATGATTGTTTTATGTTTTCCAATTATTCATTGATGACAAGGCTAGTGGATGCTAGCCTTTGAAATATCTGGGAATCCATTTTAACAATGTAAAAAGTAATCTCAATAGATTTGTTGTCATTGTTTATAATTATTTTATATTAGTTGCACTATCGCTAGCAGATCCAAGAACTTTAATACATACCTTCAAGAAGGTTGATGATTTATGTAGTTCTCATTTGATATTTTGTGTATAAAACATAATCCATATATTTTCATATAAACAAAAATGATTTACAACCGGTAAGTGTCTTTGTTTAATAAAAGGTAAGCGTTGTTAGTTAAGGTTGGTAGTAAAGATAGACACGTAGTTAGGCAAGTTTAGATTGTCATTTACACATTTAAATTAGATGGAAATCATATTTTTAGGGGTTTTAAAATAATTACTTTTGAATATAAAGGAATTTAAGGCAACCCATTACTCGAGGATAAAATCACCTTTTATGGGTTGTCTATTTGTCATGATTTCATTGGATAATTTATTGATGAGACTTAATTTATTGGCTAGTTTTTATTTAACTTTTAACCTAAATTTAAACAACTAATTGTACTTTATTTCACATACCTGATAACGATCATTTGCTCCTTATCCCTAGCACAAGTAGATCATAGTAGAATAAGTTATTTATCCCTGGATAATGACTCAAATACTAATGAACTAATTATTTGAGGTGACTCCCATATTATTTCTAACATCATCATTTAAAATTAGACCTTGTTAGGGATAATCAATCTTCGTGATTAAAATTCCCTTTGTATGCTCTCATTAACTCCAAATTGGAGCTTAAATCTTATCTATTAAGATAACTACTAAATAGGTAGGTTTTGTGTAAAATTGAGGGACTTACCAATTTTTTTGTGATAATATTTATAATAAATATGTTGATTGGATGGAATCATCACCTTTTCCAATAAATGTTGATATTAAATCTGATGGCAAGATTATCTTAATTTGAAGCATGCGATTGCAGATTCACTCCATATATTTATCTAAATGCACCCCCTTATATCCACACCTTTTGAGCTTTTCTCATGAAATTTCATTTATTTTTTCATGACCAGACCAATGTTGTCTTTCATGTAATTTTCCGTGGCTATGGGTGAAATAGGATTTTATACCAAATTATCGCGTCATTGTTTGAAATCCTTTTTATGTTTAAATCTAAGCAATACCTGGTTATAATTGAGGGAGTTCTTTGAGATGAATACATTTCTCTAGAGGGACGTCTGAGGGTGATTGTGGAAGTTTCTGCGATGTTACTTTGTCATATTCTTATCTTTCATCCGGTGAAGGATTGGTCTTTAGAGATGGGTCATCACTGGATCATGCAAGCGTATAGGGTTGGCATGGAAGTGGAAGTGGAAATCATCTTGAGTACGTCATGGTCCTTGCTTTCGAATGCTCATTAGAAACAGGAAGGTTTGGTGTATGTAGATGTTTTTACAGAGTTATTCAATTGGTTTGACTTCCTAAATCATTTCTTGTTTGAAGTGGACAATTGTGGTGAGAACTCATCGACGGGAAGTAGGTCGCTCCACTTTCCTGATCTAGATACTATGTTTTACCCAGTGTAACATGAATTGACACATTGGGAATTTTTTTGCAAGGAATTTCGTGAGGCATACAATTGGTTAAAGAGATTGGATGCTACTAGAAAAGAGCATGTTTTTCTGGAACCGCCAACAGAAACCGTTTTCATGCCCATCAAATTTGAGGTTATGGAGATGTCATCTGATTCATATAAATAAGTGTTTCTGTTATCACCGAATCACCGCATCCCTGTGCATATACTTGAACTCACAGTGTGATTGGATAACATGGGTACTATCTCCAAGTTGTGGGACTTGCTACTTGAGCTAGACCTCCAGAGAAAGCTGGTTCTTGCTCCTAAACTACCTGCCACAATCTACTCTAATGCAGGATAAACTAACTGTTCTAATCTAAATTTCCAAGGGACCAGGGAAAGAGAATGCATAAAATGAAAGCCTACACTAAAGCGGTGATACACCAAAAAAAGAGGATGTGAGAGTAGTCTCCAAATGTGTGAAATACAAAGGCAAAGTGCACACTAGAAGAGGTGATGACAGTTCACCATAGTCTAGCAAAGTGCATTCACAATAATATTCCAAGCATACACAATGATAATGAATCCCTACAAGAACAAACTAAATAGACACAATATTCTTATAGAAAGATCAAAGGGGCAAGGAGAATGCAAAAAAACACAGCAGGGGAAGATACATCCACAAACTTGTATTTTATTGCTTCCTGGTATGCACAATTCAGTCTATTACAAGATAATTGCCTGGATCACCATGCAAGGAGTCCACTAAAAGGGCCTGCAACACACTGGCTTCACAAAGCAATTTTGATAGAGCTTTGTTACCAAAAAACTCCCCCTTTTACAATGAGCCCAACACTCCAATTTATAGAAAAATGAGAAGGAAAAGAGAAGGGAAAATGGAAATCCCGAAATCTATCCTTCAACCACCTGTAAGAGGCATTAAATTGAGTGAAATGATTGTACATTACTTGCAAAAGGATCCCCATACTGTCCCATGTGCTGCAGCAGAGAAAGAATGATGACCATGCCTCTTAATTGCACTCCCAGCTACCAAATAAAACACTGTTCTGAACCCGGCCACGTTTCCTTAAAAATATCAATCAATTTCTGATCAAATCTAGAATTTCTTGATTACTGTGCATCGGGCTCGGAACCAAAATTCCAACGGTACCAATTTTGTGTGATTTCGTTGAGAAATGCAGAAGTTATGGCCTTCTGAGTGCGGGCAGCTATTTTGGGTCTAGCAGGCGTTTTCTATCATTTGACGGGAATGAACATTAACTGACTGGAGCCGAATATGTTTCTATTAATTAAATATATCTCCCCTCATTAAAAATAAGAAATATGGTTTTTGTGGCATAGAGGACGTCGTGCTCGTTCCAGAAAGTCCAATTTTATCAAAATCGGAGCTCAGAGTCAAAAGTTATGGCCGTTTGAAGTTCCACGGGTCAAATGTTGACTTTTCTCCTCTGCCTTCGGCCGCTTCGGCTTTTCGCGTCCCATGCGTCCCTTTGTCCCACTTGGCATAGTGCTGAAATTTCCCATTTCGGCCGAACCGGCCGGTTCGCGTACTTCCGGCCCAAATGTCCCAGGACAAAAGTTCTCATTTCGGCCGATCCGGCCGGTTCGCGTATTTTTTTCCTGCGCATCCCAAACTGTTCCGGGCTGCCTTGACTCATTTCGCCCGGTTCGGCCGGTTCGCATACTTTTGTCCCGCGCGTCCCAAACTATTTGTTTCAACAGTTAGTCAAATTTTCAACTTTTTTCAGCCAGTTCGGATTTCCGCGTCCCGCGCGTCCCTTTGTCCCAAATGTCCCAAATGCTGCGCAGACCGCCTGGCAGCCTTTCGGCCGGTTCGCGTCCAGATGTCCCTCATGTCCCGACTATTGCAAGGACTAGGACTTAGCCATTTTTCATTATTTTTTCTGGCCCGAGCTTATTTTTGCAATTTTTTTCACATTTTCTCAGAACTTGCTCTCTTCCTTGAGGGGTGAATTTTGGATAACAGTTTCAAAAATTCTTCTCATTATATCTTTGTGTTGGTGGTTATATAGTGTGGCTAGTTCCATTATTATCTATTCATACTATCTAACTTACTGGTCTGGGGTTTTTCGTATTCCCAACCACTTATGGTTTTTGGCATTTTCCCTTGCATTTCATTTTATTTGTAATGTAAAGATAAATGAACCCTTCAACCCTCCTTTAACTATAAAATACAAGAAATCATTAGTAGAATTTTATGTTGTGTATTGCAGTAAGCAATTTAAACAATTACTCACTATTCAATTTGGTTTGTTTCATGTTTTCAAATTTTTGGTATAAATGAAGACTAGCAGCCATTAGCATCTATATATTCTAGGTTATCTATCCATTAATGTAAAAAAACAATCTTTATAGATTTAGGTTTTGAGGGGCCTTAATGAAAGTGAAGAATTATCCTAGTAGCTGCTAATTTCAAGAATGTGTTATGTTTCACCAATGGCATGAAATAATCTATGACCTTATCTTCAATATCTTGGTGTTGGAGAGTAATTTAGTTTTAAGGTTTTATGTTTTTCGAGGTCCCCTCGGCCTTTTTCTAACTCTCCCATCCAAGAAGAAATCCCAACAAGTTAGAAAGAATGGAAAAAATGCAAAAAATATGGTTGCAGGACTGTTTTGAGGCATTTCGGGTCTGAAGGGCTCGGGTCATACCAGTTCGGGTTGAACTGAGGTTCGTCGTACCAAACTTGAGGCCGAAAAAATGGAGAAAATCGACTAAGTCCTAGTCCTAGGCGGTCTTTGGGACAGTTGGGACATCGGGGCACGAATCGGCCGAAAAGCCTCCAGGAGGTCCACGAAGCAAGGGACAATTGGGACGTCGGGAGCGCGGGGCGCGAAAAGCCGAATCGGCCGAAAAAAAGGAAGAAAATTGACTAAGTCTTGTTTCGCGCGGTTTGGGACATCCAGGACAAAAGTACGCGCGGGACGCGAATCGGCCGGTTTGGCGCAAGTCAGTCCATTTCGGGCGGTTCGGAGATATTTGTCCCAGACGGTCTGGGACAATTGGGCCAAAAGTACGCGGAGGACGCGAACCGGCCGGTTCGGCCGAAACCGAGGACTTTCGTTTGGGACATTTGGGCCAAAAGTACGCGTGGGACGCGAAAAGCCGAAAGAGCCGAGAGCCAATGGAATCTCGCCACGTGTCTTCACCGCAAAGAGGAACAAGGAAGCCCGAATCGGGCGGTTCAGAGATATTTTTCCCAGACAGTTTGGGACAGTCAGGCCAAAGGTATGCGAGGGATGCGTGGGACGTGAAAAGCCGAAAGAGCCACCAACGAATCAAATCTCGCCACGTGTCTTCACCTCATCGGCCCGGCGGGAAAATTTTGAAAATTTTTCCAAAGGATGGAAAATGGAAATGGTCAGGAAGGGCCCGCGTGACCAATGAAATTGTGCCATGTGGCACTTGAGTGGCGGAGCAGGGGAGAAATGGGAAAATTTTCCCAAAGTGAAAAATACCAAATTTTCGCCCCTGTCGGACAAAGTGCGCCCCTCAGGCCCGAGCCAATAAAATAGTGCCACGTGTCCAAGTGGCAAGAAATTAAGGAAGGGCCACGCGGAAAGGAATTTTCAGAGGATGAATCTGCGAATGAATCAAGCCTGACACGTGTCATCCAAGTGGAAGAGCGCGGGAAAAAATTCAAATATTTTCCCGCTGATCCGTTTTGGCCTGTTTTTGCCCTAAATCTTCAGATCGCCATAACTTTCGATCCAGAGCTCAGATTTTCACGTTCTTTATATCAATGGAAAGCTGGTGAAATTCTCTACATGATTCTGGGGTCAATCTTGCATTTTGGTTCAGTTTGGAGAGAGAAAATCAAGAAACGTCTCTGGTGCGTGGTAATGGCCAGAAATGACGTTTCAACAACCAGCTTAAATGCAAAATACAGTTCGCCGCTTTTGCTAGGGTTCTCACCTACCGCCATAATGAGATGAATTAAATGCAACCTAGAAGTGGTTGGGGTAGATTTGGATTTCCTCTCTCTTCCCTCTCTCATTCTTCCTATAAATTGTAAGGAGGGGCTTCTTTCTAAAGGTCGAACATTCTTGTTTTGCCCCTCCCTTCTTCTCTTTGGTAGGTGAATTTGTGGAGTTCAAACCTCCCATTTAAAACTGTAATGCAACTTTGCCTCTTGGCATTTTGTAGTGTATTGTATCGATCTTTGGAGAAAGTAATGCATGTCTGTGGATGATTCTCAACCCTCTCTGTGTTCATTTGCATCCTCCTGATCTTTCACTGCAAATTTTGTTATCTGTGCATGATCTTGCATCACATTTGAATGGTTTGTGTTTATTGGCAAGATAGGTGTTCTTCATTCCTCGGTGCATCACCTCTGTTAGCTTAGGTTTATTTTTATGCATCTTCTTACCCTGTCTCCTTGGCAAGATTAGATTAGGTTTTGAGTAAACCCTCTGCATTTTTCGTGTGCATCTGAACAGAGGAATAGGAACCAGCCTTCTCTGGAGATTCCTTTCTCATTTTTGCAAGTCCCACACTTGGAGAAAGGATTCCATGTTGTGCAATCACACTGGATGCTAGTATGATCAACCTAGAAATCTGATCAACATCCAGGGGTGCTGTGATTCTGCACTAACAGTTTTGGCACGCCCGGTGGGACATTAGAGGTCTTCACCTTCATTACAACAAGATCGATGTGCACTTGTTCCACGTTCCAGCTTTGAAGGAGCTTTGAAATTGCACATCTGGCGACTCCAAAAGAGACATAATCCACTGGTTTCAGCAGTCCAAGCCTGGAAAATTTATGAGAAGAATACAGACCAGGTCAAGAACTAGGGAGGAAGGATTGTTTGTTTATCTGCACCTATCTCCAGGCAGAGAAAGAAGGGGAAGAAGAGCTCAAAGATCACCATCTCCACCTAACAGAACTCTCTCTACACCTCCACCTGGTAGACCTTTTCTTCGCATCAACAAGGGTTCTCAGGCCAATCAGAATGGCTCAACCACCGAATCCCTTTGTCAATTTCACTGGCAGTAGCCCACTTGCCCTCAATGCACAGAATCCAGTTCCAATTGCAGCGTTGAAGAACATTCCATTTTTCACTGGAGAAAATCATACCACTCCTGGTGATCATGTCAAAGACATTGCTAACATCTGTGTAATCCATGAGATAAATGAAATGGATGTGGCTGTCAAATTGCTGGCATCTTCATTCAAAGGGAAGGCATTGCAATGGTTTAGGAGCCTTGGAGCTGGTTCTATCACAAATTGGAATCAGTTATGCATAGTTCTCCATGAGCAGTTTGGGGAAAAGGGAGACAATTTGTCTCTACTAGAACAATTGACAACTATCAAGAGAGCTCCCAACGAGCAGCTGACTAACTTCAACTTCAGATTTCAAAGGTCTTGGGAGAGGATTCCAGTGGCAGTAAGGCCAGCAGCAGAAGGTGCTTTTCTATACTATCTTAAGGCTTTGAATTCTGATATTTCTATGTTAATTCAATCTATGGGAGGCACAACCTTACCTGCTGCTTATAGCATTGCCATTAGAGCTGAAAACTGTCTTATTCAAGCTGGTAAACTGGCTCCTAGGCCTCCCATGCCCTTGTATCCAAACTTAGAAAATCCAAGCACTAGTCAAGCACCCACTTTGGCTCCTATTCCCACTCCTAGAAATCAAAGTTCAAATGAGACTTCTACTTCATCCTCTAGTACTTCAAATGAACTCCAAGAGGTCATGAAACAATTGCAAAATTTGGGAAATGAGCTGGTTACTATCAAAAGACAGCAAGCTCAAAGTGCTAGACCGTATCAGCCTCAAGTGCAGTACCAGGCTAGGCCCCCATACCAACAAAATAGGTCACCAACTCAGGCTGCAAATCAAAATCAAAGCCAAGTAAGGCCTCCCACTAATGGACCATTTCAGCCCTATAACCCCAATGTCGTATCTGCTTCTAAAGCATTAGTGCCAGTCCAAAATAACATGGCCCAAGAATATGATTGGTGTTTCCCATGCAGTCAGCCACATAACCAATCAATGTGCTTTAACGGTGCATTAAATCAAGCTCTTATGGTGCAAACCATTGGTGGGTCGCAAGAGTCCAGCCACGAAGAGGATCAGCAGCAAGAAGCACCTCAGCAAGGAACATCTCCAAACGAAACTACTCTTGTCAATTGGCAGGCTGAAGATTTCTGTGGTATGAATCAAATACCCTCTCAAAGTGTTGCAGCCAACACAAGGTCAAAGAGGAGAAATTTGGGTGAAGAACAACCATTAGCCCCAAGTAATCCACAACCTTCTATCACTCCACAAACTATTGGCAAACAAAATGCAGTCCCAAGCACGCAAGGGGCACCTAAAACAGCCCCTAGGCCAACCCAAATGCCAGTTGCTGCCGCCCATGTGCAAGGGATGAATGTGCAGGCCAAGGGACAACAGAGGGATACTTCATCTCCATTCAGCATCATTGATCAGATGAAGAAGACAAATGTAAACATATCAATGTGGGAATCACTATCCATCCCAGGACAAAGAGATTTGCTACAAGCTGCCATGAAGGACTGGTCAACTTCAAATCAACAGGTCCAAATGCAAGAGAAGGTACTCACAAATGCTACCCAGCCTGAAGGAAATCATGGAGGACAACAAGGTAAAATGTTGAAGCCCCCTCCATTTTATGTTTCATTGATCATAGGAGACAAGTTGGTACACAATTGCATGATTGACTCCGGGGCAAGTAGCTCAGTAATGCCAAAACAAATAGCTGATCAGCTAGGGCTCCAATATGAAGTCATCTCCAAGGGTGTAGTGCAATTAGATGGGACAGCAGTGACAACGGTTGGAGTAATCAAAGGTTTGAGCCTCACACTGCATGCATGTCCCAACATAATAGTATTACAAGATGTGTCAGTCATAGACCTGCCACCACTCTTTGCATTGTGCTTGTCAAGAGACTTCACTGCTAAAATTGGAGGCTATCTTTCGGCGGATTGGTCACACATGTTGTTTAGAACAAGGTATGGAACTAAGGCCACAATCAGATCTGAACCTATTGCAAACTTTCACATTGAGCCTTACACTCCAAGCCAGATTAATGCCAATTGTTCAGCGTTTGATCAAGAAGATCATCCAAGCACTGATGAAGCTGACACCAAGGTTGGAAGCATCCCAGATCTGACTCTTGATGAATGGGCAAGCAAGGTGCATGCTTTTGATCCTTATCAAGAAATAGAAGAATCTGAGCTAGGAGTTTATTGTTTACATGAAGAGAATCAACCTCTCCCCAGCATCACCAAGCCAGATCATAAAGACAAGAATGAAGTATGGCAATTGTTCTTTGATGGGTCAAGGAGTAGACAAGGTGCAGGAGGAGGAGCTATGCTCATTTCTCCGCAAGGTACAAAGTATTACTCAGCCTTCCGTTTTCAGTTTTCTTGCTCAAACAATACAGCTGAGTATGAAGCCTTAATTCATGGACTGCACTGGGCAAAGAAGAAAGGCATCAAGAATTTGCAAGTATTTGGTGATAGTGAGCTGATCGTAAACCAAGTTAAGGGGCAGCATGCTGTCAAGAATAATCTGCTCAAGTGCTACAAAAATCGGGTATGGGATCTTATGGAAGATTTTGAAGCTTTTAGCATCAATTCCATCCCAAGAAAAAGGAATGAAGCCGCTGACAGGCTGGCAGCAATTGGGGCTGCGTTTGATGTTGTAGAAAATATCAAAAGTGAAAAATCTCAGCCTCATATCAAAGTGGTTGTGAGACCAGCTGTTCCGGATAACAACACAAGTTGGCAAGTCTTCGAGAATGATCAGCAGATTGTTAATTTCCTGCAAGAAGAAGCTGAGTTCTCTGCCAGAAATCAAGACAAGCTGGAGCAGCAGTATGGTGACCAAGTGGTGCAGCTGAGAACTAACAAATTACCAAAAGGCCTCATAACCTTGGAGTCAATCTTCAACCCGAATGATCAGTTCCGGAAGGAGAAAGCGAACATTCAAGTAAAGGGTGAAGATTCAGAGCCTATTTTAGTAGATGAAGGCAAGACATTGCAAATTGGCAAAGTAAGTACTCCACAAGAGAAATCTGATTTTGTTCAGCTTTGTCAAGAGTTCCCAGATGTCTTTGCTTGGACTTACAAAGATTTAAGAGGTTTCAACCCAAATTTGGCACAACATACTATTGAGTTGGATCCGGAATCCAAGCCTGTCAGGCAAAAGCAAAGGCCAGTAAATCCTCATATCGAACCTCTCATGAGAAAAGAGTTAAGCAAGCTCATTGAGGCCAGTATCATCTTCCCCATCAAACACTCAAGTTGGGTTGCAAACTTGGTGCCGGTAAGGAAAAGAAATGGAGAAATAAGATTGTGTGTGGACTTTCGTGATCTAAATAGAGCATCACTCAAAGATCATTATCCGCTTCCATCAATGGAACAAATATTGCAGGTTGTAGCTGGTTCAGAAAGGTTTTCATTGCTAGATGGATATTCAGGCTATAATCAGATAATGGTGAAGGAAGAAGATCAATTCAAGACGGCCTTCACTACAAAATGGGGCACGTATGCTTACAAGAAGATGCCATTTGGACTGTCAAATGCCGGAGCAACATTTCAGCGAGCTATGGATATGGCATTCAAAGGCTTAATCAACAATATAGTGCTGGTATACCTAGATGATATCACTGTCTTCTCAAAGAATGCAGCAGACCATCTCTTTCACCTCAGGCAAGTGTTTCAGAGGTGTAGAAGGTTCGGAGTGTCGTTGAATCCAAAGAAGTGTATATTCTTGGCACACGAGGGAAAATTTTTGGGTCACATTGTCTCTAGGGAAGGGCTAACAATTGATCCTGAAAGGGTTGAAGCCATCCGAACACTTCCATTGCCACACCACAAGAAATCTCTTCAAAGCTTCTTAGGAAGGATAAACTTTGTCCGCAGATTTGTGCCTAATTTTGCCACTCTTGTGAAGCCTTTAACAATAATGTTGAAGAAGAGTCTGGCATTCAAATGGACAGCAGAAGGCAAAGAGAGTTTTGAAAACATCAAGCATGCAATATCACAAGCTCCAACTCTTATCAACCCAGACTTTTCAAAAGACTTCATGTTGTATGCATTTGGAGGATCAGACACAATCTCAGCTATCTTGACACAGCTGAATAGAGAAGGTTCAGAACAGCCCATAGCATTCTTCAGTCAAACCTTGGAAGATTACGAAATAAAGTATTCTTTCATCGAAAAGCATGTCCTTGCCGTCATCAGGAGCTTGAAGAAGTTCAGACACTTGGTCTCGAACAATAAGATTCAACTGCTGGTGTCTCATGTTGGTGTCAAGGACTTCCTCCTAAACAAGGATTTAAATGAGAAGAGAGCAAGTTGGATCACTCAGGTGATGGAATATGATATTGAAATCAAAGTGACCAAGCTAGTTCGTGGCAAAGGTTTGTGTGAGCAGCTTGCTTCCAAACAACCAGACGGCTCAAAAGGTGAAGAAGATGTTGTCCTACTACTACATAATGGTCAAGAACAACCAGCTAATGATGCACTCATCCCATGTTGGACTCAAGACTTGGTGCATTACCTCCAAACAGGCTTGTGCCCTCCAGAAGTGAGCAAGGCGAAGAGGAGATACTTTAGATTACAAGCTATCCCGTATGTACTCATTAATGGTATCTTGTTCAAAAAAGACATCCATGGTGTTCTATTAAGATGCATTGGAACAGGTCAAGTTGAGAAGATCTTACACGAGTTCCATGACGGGGAAGCAGGAGGCCACTTTGCTCCACGAGTGACAGCTCTCAAAATCATGAGAGCTGGTTACTATTGGCCTACTGTGTTTAATGATTGCTACTCATGGGTCAAAAAATGCAAGAGATGTGCATTCTTCACAGGAAAAGAGAGGTTAGCAGCGCTGCCCCTTCGTCCAATTTCAGTAAATCAGCCATTCATGCAATGGGGATTGGACTTCATTGGGGTTATCAATCCCAATTCAAGTCAAGGCCACAAGTGGATACTTACAGCAATGGATTATTTCACCAAGTGGACCGAAGCAGTGGCACTCAAGGAGGCAAATGAATCTAATATCTTAGATTTCTATGAAGGGATAGTCACGAGGTTTGGTGCCCCTACCACTATCATATCAGACAATGCATTGGCATTCCTTGGCACAAAGATCACTGAATGGGCGGTCAAGAATTGTGTGTATCTCAGCACTTCGTCAAATTATTACCCTCAGGGTAATGGCCAAGCCGAGTCTACGAACAAGAATCTACTAAGAATCATCAGAAGGACTCTTGATGAGAATCAAAGGACTTGGCACGCAAAGCTCAAATCAGCCCTATGGGCTGATAGGATCACACCCAAGAGGTCTACAGGAAGCTCTCCATACAAGCTTGTGTACAGGAAAGAAGCAATTCTACCTATATCACTCAAGTTTCCAGCATTGGAGCTCATGAAACAGATTGGAACTACCTGAGTTTGAACCCATGGAGGTTAGATATGTAGAGTTGATGGAGCTCCAAGAAATTAGAGAGCATGCAGCCCAGGCGATAGAGAAGGATCAAGGCTTGATCAAGAA
The DNA here is from genome assembly GCA_019776745.2 of Taxus chinensis. Classification (NCBI taxonomy): domain Eukaryota; kingdom Viridiplantae; phylum Streptophyta; class Pinopsida; order Cupressales; family Taxaceae; genus Taxus; species Taxus chinensis. The sequence continues at coordinate 144,956,261 of CM034149.1, forward strand.
GACTTTTGATAGGAAAGCCAAGGCTAGAACCTTCCAAATTGGAGATCTAGTGTTGAAATGGGATGTAGATCGTGTGAAGCCGAGGAAAGCATTCCAAGTTTGATGCCATCTGGAGTGGCCCTTACATGATCATTGGATGCAAAGGTAGCAATGCCTTCCGACTGGCTAAGTTGGATGGTGAAGAATTGTAGATTCCGGTCAATGGGATCTATCTCAAACTCTGCTACTAGAAAGAAAGCTTTTCACCCTTGTAAATATTAATTTAGAATTTCCATTCCTCTAAGTGCCTATGCACATTGTACTGCTGTTAGAGTAGTTTTATTTCCCTAAGTGCTTGTGCACATGTCCTATTGCTTCTGGTATGTGCATGTTTGCAGTTCATCAAGCTCCTGGAAAAGAATTTGCAGCACGCAAGAGAACCAGATCAACAAATGTTTCAATGGCTCAAGGACACAGGTTTTCAAATTTCAGATCAGCTGAGAGGTTAACAAATAGACTCCATGCCCAATGGATTGCTACAAGCAGCTGTCCATTCATCATCTGGCAGGCAGATGACCCCGCTGAGTGGCCAAAATTGTTATCCAAAATTCACCCCTCAAGGTAATTTTGATAACATGCATCAAATTATTCAGTCCCGAGCAAGTAAATCGATCCAAAGCCCAAAATCATGTTTTTCGAGGTCCCCTCGGCCTTTTTCTAACTCTCCCATCCAAGAAGAAATCCCAACGAGTTAGAAAGAATGGAAAAAATGCAAAAAATAAGGTTGCAGGACTGTGTTAAAGCATTTCGGGTCTGAAGGGCTCAGGTTCGTACCAGTTCGGGTTGAACTGAGGTTCGTCGTACCAAACTTGAGGCCAAAAAAAATGGAGAAAATCGGCTAAGTCTTGTCCTAGGTGGTCATTTGGGACAGTTGGGACGTCGGGGCACGAATCGGCCGAAAAGCCGCCAGGCGGTCCTGCACAACATTTGGGATAGTTGGGACAGAGAGACGTGCGGGGCGCAAAAATATGAATCAGCTAAAAAAATGGAAAAAATGTCTAAGTCTTGTTTCACGCGATCCGGGACAGTCCGGGCCAAAAGTACACGCCGGACCCAAATCGGCCGGTTTGGCGCAAGTCAGTCCATTTCGGGCGATTCGGAGATAATTTGTCCCAGACGGTCCTGGGACATCCGAGCCAAAATTACGCGGAGGACGTGAACTGGCCGATTCAGCCGAAACAAGAGACTTCCGTCCGGGACAATTGGGCCAAAATTACGCGTGAGACGCGAAAATCCAAAGGAGCCGAGAGCGAATGGAGTCTCACCATGTGTCTTCACCACAAAGAGGAATAAGGAAGCCCGAATCGGGCGGTTCAGAGATATTTTGTCCCAGACAGTTATTGGGACAGCCAGGCCAAAGGTACGCAAGGGACGCGTGGGACACGAAAAGCCGAAAGAGCTGCCAACGAATCAAATCTCGCCACGTGTCTTCACCTCATCAGCCCGGCGGGAAAATTTTCATAAATTTTCCAAAGGCAAAAATAAAAGGGAAATGGTCAGGAAGGGCCCGCATCGAATGAAATTGTGCCATGTGGCACTTGAGTGGCGGAGCATGGGGGAGAACTGGGAAAATTTTCCCAAAGTGAAAAATACCAAATTTTCGAATGGACAAAGTGCGCCCCCTCAGGCCCGAGCCAATAAAATAGTGCCACGTGTCCAAGTGGCAAGAAATTAAGGAAGGGCCCAAAAGGAATTTTCAGAGGATGAACCCGCGAATGAATCAGAGCCTGACACGTGTCATCCAAGTGGCAGAGCGCGGGAAAAATTCAAATATTTTCCCGCTGATCCGTTTTGGCCTGTTTTTCCCTAAATCTTCAGATCTCCATAACTTTCGATCCATAGCTTAGATTTTCATGTTCTTTATATCAATGGAAAGCTGGTGAAATTCTCTACATGATTCCAAGGTCAATCTTGCATTTTGGTTCAGTTTGGAGAGATAAAATCAAGAAACGTCTCTGGCGCGTGGTAATGGCCAGAAATGACGTTTCAACAACTAGCTTAAATGCAAAATACAGTTCACCGCTTTTGCTAGGGTTCTCACCTACCGCCATAATGAGATGAATTAAATGCAACCTAGAAGTGGTTGGGGTAGATTTGAATTTCCTCTCTCTTCCCTCTCTCATTCTTCCTATAATTGTAAGGAGGGGCTTCTTTCCAAGTGTCGAACATTCTTGTTTTGCCCCCTCCCTTCTTCTCTTTGGCAGGTGAATTTGTGGAGTTCAAAACCTCCCATTTAAAACTGTAATGCAACTTTTCCTATTGGAATTTTTTAGTGTATTGTATCGATCTTTGGAGCAAGTAATGCATGTCTGTGGATGATTCTCAACCCTCTATGTGTTCATTTACATCTTCCTGATCTTTCACTGCAAATTTTGTTATCCGTGCATGATCTTGCATCACATTTGAATGGTTTGATGTTTATTGGCAAGATAGGTGTTCTTCATTCCTCGATGCATCACCTCTGTTAGCTTAGGTTTATTTTTATGCATCTTCTTACCCTGTCTCCTTGGCAAGATGAGATTAGGTTTTGAGTAAACGCTCTGCAATTTTTGTGTGCATCTGAACAGAGGAATAGGAACCAGCCTTCTCTGGAGATTCCTTTCTCATTTTTGCAAGTCCCACACTTGGAGAAAGGATTTCATGTTGTACAATCACACTGGATGCTAGCATGATCAAACTAGAAATTTGATCAACATTCAGGGGTGCTGTGATTTTGCACTAACATGGCCTTTAATCAAAATACCCCCTCTTGGTTCAATTATTTGTCAAGGCCTTTCTAAAATAGAAAAAATTCTCAGAAGAAGAAATGTGTAATGGAATCCACCCTCATTTCCTTTTATAAACTCAACATTAACGGGGCCTCTTGAGGCATCGTGGGTAAGTCGGGGGCGGGGTGTCTTATGAGAATTAAGTATTGAGATATTATTGTGGCGGGTTTCTTCCCACTCAAAGAGGGAACCTGTATCTTTGTAGAAGCCTGGGCTCTTTTTGAAGGAGTCAAATTGGCTATAACTAGGGGTTGTGATTCCCTTCAGGTCAAAGGGGACTTGGAAATCATTGTCCATGCAATTACTAAGGGATCATCACATTCCTGGGATCTCAATATTTATATTTCCAACACCCTATTTTGGTTAGGTAAATTAAAAAAATGGAGTATCAATCATGTTTTTTGAGAATCAAATCATTTCAGATATTTTCTTGTTAATGACACCACAAAAATGCAAGATGCCACCAAAATCTCAATTCACTTGAAAGATTGGATTAGATTACCTGCCATCATTTCACATGAATGGAGAGATGGATTACATCAACATAACTAATGATCCCATGTGTGTCTTGGGTTCTTAAATTCCACTGTCGTTGTTTCTTCCCCACCCTCCTTCTCAACTTGTCTTGTTCGCTTCTAATGACATTCTTAGGTTTTCCTTTTATCAGCCTTCGCGATGAGAAATTAGAGTTGGATATATCATTGGCCATTTTTCATGATCGTATTTTTGAAATATTTTGGTACTCCTCTTACAGGGAAGAAAAATACATTGGTAATATTTTGGGTGAGACCTATATGCACACCTCGCATAAGCCTCGCACCAACTTAGAGATTGCAACAACATTTGTTTCTTTCTACCTCCTCATCAATCTTTCTCACGCCTATGTAGAGATCATAGGCATCATCATAATTTATCCAATTCATTATGGTGGTCATCATGAATAAATGATTAAATTTCAACTTCCTAATCCCCTCTTATGGGTAGAAGAAGTTGACGAGTTCATGATTGTTCCTGGGCGGGGTATCTAGTGGCTCATTGGGAAATAAAGAGATCTTCTCCATTATGCCAGAAAAGTGGACAAAATCTTCTAGCATGACTAGCCAGACCCTCATCTTCTTCCACCCGTGGACATTTTTGATCCACGCTTTCCCCTCCACTCTACCATCGACAATCTAGATGAACTGAGGGATCACGTCGGAGCTGATTTTCAAATGTTGCTCCACAAAGCTTCGAGATGAGTAGTGCCATTCAAGGAGAGAATTGTTTCAGGGTCTGAGTTGGGTTTTTAGCCATGGGATCCTTCCTACTACGATTTATACAATTTATTCCTGGTAGATTTTTTCAATTGGTTCTAGTTTGTCTATTTGGATCTTATGGTTTTTTGGTTTCAGTTTTTTTGGTTTTGCTTTGGTATGGTTGGCTCTCCTAGATCTTGTATTCTTTGAGGTTCCTCGTCTTTTTTCCTCCTTTCTCTGTGTGCCTCACTTTTCATATCATCTATTTGTATAATTTATGGGTGGGGTCCCTTAACATATTGAGCTTTTTGGTACCCAAATTGATTCTCCTTCAAAGTCTGAGCAACATCATGGGTTTATCAGGAAGATTAGAGACAGATAGATCATGTTGATTCATTTTGTATCTGGGGATGGGATCTAACTAGCCCTTAGTCATTCAGATGTGGAGAAATGGATAGCACCCTCAAGAGTATTTGATCTATCCTCACTATTTTAGGTCGTGACTTTCAACCAAGGTAAGAGAACCCTTTTGTAGCCTATTTTTTATGGAGGAGATGGATATATCCTTCCTAATGAAGTTTTTAAGGAGACATTGAATAAAATATGATTAATGTAACAAAATCTACCTCTCACGAGTTGTCACTCTAGATAGTGGAGATATTCTCTAGGAAAGGTTCAGGCTACTATTTAGACATTTGGAATCCTGATTGTTTCTGCATGTTTAGGTAGTAAAATTTATGCATTTTCATACACACATGACAAACAAGGGTAGTATGGGTAGGATTAGTTGTTTTTAAATAAATTTTGGTGGGAGGTGAGGCAGAATGAACTTTGACTCACCATATCCTTGAGAACTCTTACAAAATGGAAAGTCTAGATAACATAATGCTTCAGAATAGCTAAAATGCTCCTTTAACAAGAATATGTGCTTCAATGGAGGCCCAAATTAGAACTTTTTCACAAAATATATGAGATTATAACATGAAGGATTGAGTTAGAAGGCCCAATAAAACATCAACACCTAATATTAATCATGCCTAAGGTACACCTAGAGGCTTACATACAATCCTTGTCAACAAATGAAAGAAAAGTGATTTTAAATCATTTATTTCAGTCCCAGATGAAAGATATTCTGATAAATGAGATTGTAGATGCCACTAAACTGTCACAAGGATTGAGACCTGTGTGATTAAGATAGATTTTGATACAAGATTGCAACAGGAAACAAGGAAAACTATTCACATACATTCAGAAGTAAAACAAACACATTTTGCATAAAATCCACACATAATAACTCGAGTTTGATTAAAGTTATCAGCAGGGGAAAGTTTCTAGAACAATCTCAAAGCTTGTCAATGGTTGTACACTTGTAACAAACTTGACACAATCAAACTTAATACAAAAGAGATATACAGGCTTCTCAGATGACTTCTCAAAAGACAGGCTTTGTCAAATTTTCCTCTTGGGAATTTTCTTCGACCTCTAGCACTCCAACCTCTAACCCTTTGAATGAAAATTTGGGCCATTTATTAAATTTACAACAAATCCCCTTCTTCCCCAAAATATTTTTTTTTAATGTACCAGTGCATGCCATGATCGCGATCGTGATTCCCAGAATCAGATCTGTAAAAGTTTTCAAGTGATCATGGGGAAAATCTCTTCAAAAATCTCACCATTCAACTCCTTTATCTGGTAGAACACTCCTCCTTCAACTTTCCAACCACTTACGCTCCTAATCTGTCAAATATGGTTCCTTGCGTGCTTAGGAGAAGAAAAATAGAAAATTAGATCGAGCCAGATAGTCAGACCATTTTAATGGTGAAAGATGTCTCTAGATCTCTCCCACGAAACTTAGATATCAAAATTAACTCCTCTCTCTATTTGGCATGTGGGAAATACTAAGAAATCATGAAGACTCACACTTCCAGACATGTTTTAGTAAAAATGGGGGAAAAATCGGATTCAGACTCACAGTTGCCATTGATCTTTACTTTGAAATTGGGCCATCCACGTGGAGCATTCAAATTTAAAATAGGCTTGAGGGTTCCTTTGAAATTTTACAACCTATTGGAAAAATGGAAAAAAATTCCATTTTTCTCCGGACCTCTACCCTTGGGAAATGATCCTGACATGTGTCCTAAGGTGGGTCCCAGAGGAACTGCAACCAAATTTTGTCATTTTACCTCCTTTTTAGAAAAGGGAAAATTTTCAAAGTTTTCCCCACAGCTCTGCCCTTGAAAAACAGGCTTGACACGTGTCCCAATGTGGGTCCCAGTGGAACCACTCTTTCCCTTTTTACTTTTAACTCTTTTCTCCCAAAAGTAAATTTTTCCAAATTTCCCCCGAGAGTCCACACCTCCGTCATTGACTAGAGAAATATTTGACCTTTCCTTTATAGGGCTTGCGGGTCATTTTGAGATTTTTAGTCATTGGAATATTAAGGGGCCAAAAATCCAAATTGCCCTCAATGGTCCGCCTCCCTACCTTTTTGACTTGAAATAAACTTTGACTGATCCTTTGTCGAGCTTGTGGGCCATTTTGAGATTTTAATCCTTTTGAGGACAAGAGGAAAAAAATCCAAGTTGCCTCCAATGGTTCTCTTCCCCGCCCCTTTGAATTTTCAAACCGCCACTTGTCACCATGGCGCACCTTGAGATGGTCCCAAATATTTGATACCTTGAAAGAGCATGGGCTCGCCACGTGTCCTGGCCCAACAAAATTTTTATGAAGGCTTGAAGCTTAACGGAAGGTGCCATGTGTCATGCTCCAAGGAAGTCTCTTTCAGCCGTTGAAAATTCCAAACAAAATGCAAAGTGAGCGGAAGCCTCCACGTGTCCTCCTGGCGCTTGTTTAAAATGAAACTTAAGGGCCAGTCCCCAAACATGTGCGGTTCTTCCATGTGTCCCAGACCTCCCAAAACCCTTTGAAAAAGACTAAGTATGGAAAGACTCGGTAGAAACCTCCACATGTCTCCATGGCACAATTTCAAAATGGTACCCAAAGCAAATACCCTGAATGAGCGCGGGCTCGCCACGTGTCCCTGTCCCACCAAACTATGTTAGTTGCATATAGTTTTTTCTAATTCTGGGTAAAGGAGCGGAAATATCCACTTGTCCTCCCGGCGCTACTCCAAGGCTAAACCAAAAAGAAGACCTTCAAATGAGCGTTGTGCCTCCACATGGACAAATATTTAAGTTGAGGTGATTCATAGAATTTTTGAAGTATCCAGCTGAGCCATGTCAAATCAAAAGAGGCCATGTTCCCTGTTAATGCAAGGATGCAAATTTGATAGGGAGAAATGCCCATCAAACTATAAAATGCATAAAAATGATCATTTGATCCCAAAGATGAAATTTTCTAAGGATAGAGAATTCAGAAATGTTACAAGGATCAAATACACTCTTCAGAGCTACATCCATTCATTTTTCATCAAGTATTTGGAGCAAAAATGAGAAGGGCAGAAAATCTCGACTGTGGAAAATGGAAGGAACAGGAAAGCCTGAGTTTTTGAATTAACAAAGAATGAGAGAACCAAATTACAAACCCCCTAAGAGGATCATAGAAATAAAGAGACAAATATTACGTGATCATCGGCTCAAGGAAAGACTAATTATGGTAACAAAAGGAAAGTAGAGACATCTCAGGCACAATACGGGGGGATAAAATATGATAGAACCCGTGAAAGGACATATTTTCAAGCGAAAATGGGGCAAGACTATATTGAGCACCAACAAAACTCAGCTACTGTAATATAGAAAAATTTGTTTTAGAATATGTGTATTCTAGACAATCAATTAAATTAATCTTTTATTGGATTATTTGTTGTCTTGGAACATCAAACAAATAAACTAAACATCCACCCTAGTGGTCATTACTCTTAGAAGGTAGTATTGTAACATACAAATATAATAAAGGAGCTAAGTTAGGTTTTTAGTCAAGTCATTATAAATTGTTCTTTATTAATCTCAAGACTTTTTTATGTTTCACCAATGCTATTTAATAATATTTGACATTAGTGTCCACTAGGATTTTAATATCATGGTAGGATTGATAAATTAATAAAAAAAATTAAATATACTTTTAGGAGTACTTTCTTTAAGTGGGACATGGAGGTGGTATTGGGTCCTTAATGTCCACCGAGCAATCTGCATTCGAAGCACCCCACTATGTTTTTCTTGGTCCATATGGAGAAGTTTGACACCTACCTCAAGGTGTCGCCATGGCCACTTATTGAAAGCATCCAATGAACTCAATGGGAATGGAACTTGGGTTGATGATTATAAACTAGCCTTTAATAGTTCTTGATGTTTTTAATATGTAGTTTTTCTCTTAGAAATTTAAATGATGTGGAGAAAATATTCTTAAGGGATTTAAAATATGTACTTTTGAGTAGAAAGAAATTTAAGGCAACCCATAACTTTAGTATAAAATCACCTTTTATGGGTTGTCTATGTGGCACCATTTCACTTGATAATTTATTGATGAGTTTTGATGTGACTTAATTTGTTGGCTAGTTTTTATTTAATTTTTAACTTGAATTCAATGATTACAAACTACTTGTAAATTTCGAATGGTAAACACTTTTCTTATACTAGATCTATGAACTGGTGTGGTGGAGGAGCACTTTCTCTAATTTGGTAGTGGGTGGTGCATTCCGGTAGCTATTTATGCCACTCTTTTGGATGAATTTCATGCTTGGTTTTGGTGATTCTTGGTCTATTTTGGTACTTTGGTATATTCTCTTTGTTTATCTCCCCTTTGTTGTTTTCCTTATTGTGGGGACTTGGGTTTTTTATATCGCTTGGTTTTTGTATTGGTTCTATATTGTATGGGTGGGGTCTCGTAACCCCCTGGTTCAAAGCTTTGATCAAAAGAGTTTAAAAATTAAAGAAAACATATTGAACTCATCGGCTACTGGGCTAAAAATTTCTTTTTGGAATATGTGTAATTATGAAATTCGTTAACACTTTTTATGTTACACGAAGGGAGTATAATAAGCTTCGATCTTAGGGGCTACGTGTAATTTGGAAAATCATTTATATTTGTCCTATCTTCAATTTTTTAGATTATTGAATGCATTCGATAAGATCTTGGAACCTAGGGATTGATGAGATACAACCTAATTACAAACACGAAAGATAATTAACAAACCACATGACCTTGTAAAACAAAACTAATTATAGTATATGCAAGACAACTATCCTAGCGGCCTCTAACCTCAATCCTATGTGATGTTTCCACAATGTTGATTCAAATAACATACTGATCCCAATGGCCACTAGGCTTAAAATTGAATACAATGACCGCTAGGGTTAAATTTTCATTCAGAATTCATGCGACAGGTTTCAAATATACTTGGGTTGATTATTAAAAACTACTTTTAAATTTTGGATGGTAAACACTTTTCTTATACCAGATCTATGAATTGGTGTGTTCAAGGAGCACTTTCTCTAAGTGAGACATGGAGGTGGTCTTGGCTCCTTAATGTCCTCTGAGTGATCCGTATTTTAAGTTTCTTACTATGTTTCACTTGGTCCATATGGAGAAGTTTGACCCCTACCTCAAGCTATCCCCATGACCAGTTATTGAAATAATGTAGTGAACTCAATAGGAACGGAACTTGGGTTGATGATTACAAACTATTTGAAATTTTTGGATGCTAAATGATTTTATTATACTACATCTATGAACTTGAGTGGTGGTAGAGAAATTTATCTATGTGGGACATGGAGGTGGGATTGCATCCTTAATTTCCACCAAGCAATCCACATTCAAATTACCCTGCTATATTTCATTTGGTTGATATGGAGAAGTTTGACCCTTACCTCAAGGTGTCCAGCCACTTACTAAAAGCATAAAGTGAACTCAATGGGAATAGAACTTCGGTTGATGATTATGAACTATTTGTAAATTTTTGCTAGTAAATTTTTTTACTATAGTAGATTTATGAATGGGATTGGTGGAGGATAAATTTCTCTAAGAAGGACATCAAGGTGGACTTGCATCTTTAATGTCCACCGAGCGATCTGCATTCAAAACTCCCCGCTATGTTCCACGTGGTCCATATAGAAAAATTTTACCGCTACCTCAAGGTGTCCCCTTTTCCACTTAGTAAAAGCATCTAATGAACTCAATATGAATGAAACTTGGGTTGATTATTACAAACTACTTATATTTCACCAATAGCAAAAGAACTTGAGTTCATCCCGTCTTCAAATATTTTCTGTCTAGTCATGAATTTTAATATCTGTCAGGTCATTACTAATTGTCTTATATGAAAGAAAACAACTATCGTAGCAGTTACTAACCTCAAGCCTCATGATTTTTGAACAATGTTGATTTAGATATACTACTGAGCTCAGTGGCCACTACGCTTAAAATTGAACATACCGACCATTAGGCTTAAATTTTAATTTTGAATTCATGAGATAGACTTTGAATATACTAATGAGATTAGCGGCCGCTAAGCTTAAAATTTTGTTTAGAATCACCAGTATTCAGGAAAAAAATGTAGTGAGAAAACACCCAAAGTTGACATTCATTAAAAATAGTCTTTTAAAATTTAAATGTAATTATGAGGAGAATTCGAAGAGATATGTTATGTTTCAATAGGTCCATATGGAGACGTTTGACCCCTACCTCAAGGTGTCCCGATGGCCACTTATTGAAAGCATCTAGTGAACTCAATGGCAATATTTGTCTTCAGTTCTAGCCCTAGCCCAATAACTTGAGTTCATCCTATCTTTTAATATTTATTGTCTAGTTGTTTATTTGAATATATGTCAAGTCATTTGTAATTGTCTTTTATTCAAGACAATAACTATCATAGCGGCCATTAACCTCAAGCCTTTGTTATTTTACAACAATGCTGATTCGAATATACTATTGAGCTCAGTGGTTGTTAGGCTTAAATTTTCATTTGGAATTCATGCGATAGACTTCAAATATACTATTGAGCTCAACCTCCGCCAGTATTAAATTTTTGTTTGGAATCATCAGTATTCAGGAAAACAATGTAGTGATCACTCATCTCAGTGGTCATTAGTCGTTAAAAATAGTATTTAAAAATTTAAATATAATTTTGGGGAGCATAGTTATATTTTCAATTGAGTCATTACAAATTAGCTTGGATGCAAGAAAATAAATATCCTAGCAGCACCTAGGAATATAGTGTAATAAATTTTGAATAACATGTTGTTCTCAGAGGCCACCTATTTAAACAATCGGTGGGTAAGTGCACCAAGTTGGGGGACAATTAAGTGGACATCAAATCCTAAATTTTACATTAAAAACAACAAAACATCAAATTTAGTCTTCTGCGGACTTGAACCATGCCAAAAAGTAAAAAATATGTCATAAAAATGGTACCATTGCGTAGGGGAGACTATTAGCTTTGTAGAAATACTGATTTTAAAGTGAATAGAAGAGGATAAATATCATTTTATAATTTTTTACTAATAGTAAGTCTTTAAGACACTTTTTCCTGTGAATGTTTATGTTTACGTTTAAGACTGCAAAATTTGTTTCACTTATCAAAATGTGATAAAAATTATACCATCCCAACCATGGTGAAATTATATACATGTTCAAAAAAAAATTTATTTGATTTCAATATTTTTTTATGAAGTTATGGCGGGCAAACGAAAAGTGATCTGTTATCCTTATGTTTTCATACCACTTTCACGGAAAAAATCATAAAAAATAAAATATTACTCAAAAAAATAAAAAATAAAATCCATCCCAAGATAGATAGTGGCATATAACTTCTCACCAAAGGAAAAAAATATATATCAATTTTTGGTCATCCAAATTGTGGGCAAACAAACTATAATCTTATCGGTGTTTTTAAAAAAAAAAACCAAGTCATTGAATTTTGAGTGTTTAATATAGCTAATCTTGTCCATTTTTTACAAAAATTAGTATTTTAGAAACTAGATTCCAGATACTACGATTCATATTAATATAATTTTGTCTAATTTTGAGTGTATGTATTGCTAATAATCCCTACAAGTTGATATTATGTTGTTATTTGCAATATGATGTCCACGGATGACCCTATATTTGTCCATCAACTTCCTGCACTTACCCCGGTGTTGGAATTTAGTTTAGTTTTTAGTTTTTAGTCGGGTCGTTAATCATTATCTTGAATGCAAATATAAAAATTATCCCAGTAGCCAGTAATCTTAAGTCTTTATAACGTTACACAAATGCAGTGTAATAGTCTATGACATTAGCAACTGCTAGGCTTCGAATATCATGTGATAGGGTTGTAATTAATTTGGTCTTTCTCTATTTGTTGTCTTGGAACATCAAAGAAAGAAAGTAAACATCCACGCTAGCAGTCACTACTCTTAGAAGGTAGTATTGTAACATTCAAATATAATAAAGGTTCTTAGTTATATTTTGCAGTGAGGTCATTACTAATTTTCTTGTATGCAAGGCAAAACATGTCCTAGCGGCTGCTAATCTTGTTATGTTGCACCAAGGCTATTTAATAATCTTCGACATTAGAGGCCGCTAGGCTTAGAATATCATGGTAGGATTCTGATAAATTAATACAGATAGCTAAATAGAATAATGGTGCTTATCTTTGTTTTCAGTTGAGTCGTCCTAGTTGTACTATAGGTGAGTCAACAAGAATCTTAGCACTCACTAGTCTCCCTTCCTATTTGAAAAATATATTCAGGAAACTCTTTAATATTTGTATTGTCTTGGAATATTTGTTTTCTTATATTATTTTGTAATACCTGGGGAATTTCATAAACATCAAGCTTAGTGGCTTCTAGTTTTGGAAAAATTTATTTGAAAATTAAAAAATTATTACTTTAGATTGGCTCATTTATCAAGTAATTCATTTCTAACTGTAAATGGAATATATGTCTGCAAATAAAATGATTAATATTTTTATTTAATAATATTTGTGAGTACATATAACATGTTTACCTTTTTCTAAACATAAAATAAATTATAAAGAAAATTCATTTAATTATTTCTACGTGGGAAGAAAATAAAAAAAACTATGTACATCAACACTGAAATCAATTTAGAATCAAATATTGAAGAATTAGTCACGAATGTTTCTTTCGTATTAAAAAATAATTAAATGAAGTCGAAATGATTACCTATAGTATAAAAAAGAAAACCATTATGATTTATTAAAACAAATATTCGACTCATTTTTGTTGTTAGAGATAGATGCCAACACTTATGGAAAAAAGGACAAAGAAGAATAAAAAATCAAGAAAAAACCAGAGAAATATATAAAGGGGTTTAAAAGGGAATCCGTTTAAAAAACATGAATACTTGATCAATGGCCGAACATAAAAAATGGGTTTTCAGAAGGAGTAAATATTTAACAAGGGATTACAAAATCTTTAGTCATGGGTGGAAAAAAATCTTCGGTCATGGGTGGACAAAAATATGTGGTCATGGTTTGACAAAAGTCTATGGTCAAGGGCAGACAAAATTATGGTTTTGATAAGAAGATGGAAAGGAACTGCAAAGGCTCCAAAGGGAAAGGCATGGACTGGTTTTTGTGTAAAACACAAGATCAAGGTAAATTCAAAGAGGCTACAAGTTCCCTCCATTAATTATGGTACACATATAATAACATAGATCTTTTTGATAAATACTTGTTTTAGTTATATCTTATATTTTGTAGTGCTTGATAATGTCTATTTAAGGGCCGTATTATCTGTAAAACACTTTATCAATGAGATTCTATCTGCAACATGTTTTTATCTTCTCTTTTCATTTTGTCCTTTGTGGGTCTTCTAATATCCACTCCAACCCGTGAACTATCCATGTTCATTGTTTTTTTTCTTGTTTGTGCACCACCAAATGCGATTACAATCATTGTCACAACTTACCATTCAACATAACCTCTTCAAATCAAGCACTCAGACCAATGAATTAGTGCTTGTGCCCATTGTATTTTGATGTCAAGATCTCTTTTTCTACACTTAGAAAAATAAAAAATAAACCCTAATATGTATTTCTTTGGTTTATTTAAATTTTTTCAAATGCATTCAAAGAAAGAAATTAAGAAAACTGAAAAAAGTGGGATTAGGAAATCTGAAAATTTGAATTTCTAGATCTTAAAGAGAAAGTGAGGGATTTAGAAATTTCAAATATTGGCATTTAATGTAGTGGATTTCACATACCGTGCTTTTAATTAACCCATCATTAATGTTTGCATTTAATCTGGGCATATTGTGGGGTACATGCAAATCAGATTGATTAATTTTACCTACATTAGAAACATGTGGGACAATGAAAAAAGTTTCTTTGTGAACACTCAGGAAAAACACAAATATTAATTTAAACATAATAAGAAACCATTTAAAAAATGGAAGTGAACATTAGAAAGAAAAAAATAAATAAATTTTAATTGAGCGATATACACCTAGTTAATTATTAATTTTTATCGAGTGCAACTTCGATATTTAAAAAATATATTGTGTGTCAATTTGGGGGATAGCGTGGGATTTAAGGAAATCAAGTTTACTAATACTACCTACTTTAGAAACAAGTGGGACAGTGACACAAGTTTCTTTGTGGATTCACGGCAAAACGACGATTGTTAATTTTAACATAATAAAAAACCATCTATAAATCAGAATCGAACATTAAAAAACTAAAAATTTGAATTTTTAAGGAGAGATATATGCCTCATTAATTATTATTTTTGGTCATGTGCAAATTTTTTATTTTATAAATATAATTTTCTTTAATTTGGGAAATAACATGGGTTACGGGGAATTGAACTTTATTAATACTACCTACTTTAGAAACTAGTGGGATGACATCAAAAGTTTCTTTATGCACTCTCAGGAAAATGATAAATATTAATTTAAGCATAGTAAAAAACCATTTAGAAAATATAAGTGAACGTTACGAAACAAAAAATTTAAATTTTAGGAGAGCGATATATGCCTCGTTTATAATTAAATTTTATCGAGTGCGAATTCGATATTTTTTAGCTATCATCTACGTTAATTAAAAAAATCCAATAAAATGTGGAATCTTGAAAGTTTGAACCAATTAATTAGACAATTATATAATTGACATATTTAGTAAGAAATTTTTAATTAGTGATAGAATGAACAAATATTTTTAACCTATAAAAATCCACATTATTATGGTGTAACTGTTATCCATTAAAATGTTGCCATGTTGCATGAAATTTCTAATACGTCCCTTTATCATCAATATTTTGGAGTTATTTACACATTACTCTAGAAAAATTAAAACATAATTTTACCCTACACTTGAATTTGAGAGTACCTTATAGATAGGAAAGAAAATAACAAACACTACTATCCATTAGAATAATGTTTTTGCAACACCGAATTCAAAATAATAAATACTTAGATTTTATAAGGGATCATGGTATTATCTTCAGCATGTGTTAATGAAAAACATTGCATGTCATATGTTGTCTTTCTATTTGATGAGCAGAAGCCTAGTGGTCGCTAGCCTCTATAACTCTTAGGTTTCATTTCTAGCAATGTAAATAAATACTATTATTTACATCAACTGTAATATTATCTTATTGACTATACATTCCTTCCACAACCAAGTGTGGCACTACATGCCATATAAGATTTCTCAACTTATATATTACTCATAAGTTCTTTTGTGTCTAACACATAATTTATATAAATTCTTATCAAGTTTTAATACTTAGCAAATACTAAGCTTCATTACTAGAAAAAGATCAATCAAACAGTGGTTGTGAAAGAAAATGCTTAGCGAATGTTATGCTTCAAAACTCACCAGAAGGAATGACTATGGGGTAAATAGGCTAAACAATTTCTTGATAACATATATGTTTTCTGAAAAAATCATAGTAATAGATATTAGCAGTCGCTAGGCATTTTCCATTACATATTTTGATGGAAGATAGGTGAGATATGGACAATTTTTATTCTTGAAAGCTATGGAGGTCTTTGCATATTTGGGAAGAAAGATGATTACTAAAATTGTTTTTAGGGTGCCCATATAACTCCATAGGGACTGCTACGCACAAACCTTTGAATATTTTCCTTTTTTACACATCATTATGGATCAATAAAAATGATTAGCAACCATTATGCTCCACTACTTGTCAGGATGAGTAGATTAGCAACCACTAGGTTCAACTAATTTTTTATTTTGAATATAGAGATCAAACAACAATTCATATTTCATCGAATACTTAGAAACTGATAAGATCGATTACTTGCAGAAAGGAATGATTTTCTAGTAGTTAGGATAATTAATACCTTATTTCAAACATAGCATTGTAAAAACAGATCATAGTAATAGATATTATTGGGCGCTAGGCATTTATTGTGAATTTTTTAGATGTAAAATTTGTGAGATATAAAAAATTGTTTATTGTTGAAATCTAGGGAGGTCTTTAGAGAAAGTAATATTTTAGCAGACTCAAGGCTAAAATATTTATTAATTTTGAAAATATAGATAAAAACAATTAGTATAAAAGAAATGCCTAGTGACCATTAAGATCGAATGTTTACAGAACATAACACTCTATAATTATTTTTTATTGATAAATGAGAAAGGAATAGATTAGTGGCCTCTAGGATAAATTGTTTCTTAATTAAGAAAATAGAAATCAAAAGAACATTTGTATTACAAAAAATTCTTCATGACCACAAAGCTACGATACTTAAAGAACATAGTGCTCGGTTCATATAAAATAAAATGCATAGAAACCGCTAATCTACATTACTTATTGAAAGGAGTGGTTTGGAACTCACTTGGGTATACTATTTCTATTTTCAAAAATTATCGAATAAATAAAAAATCACTATTTTTTGTCCCACTTGTTATAACATAATAATAGAAGTACATATTTTAAATGTGAAGACGTATTCTCATCATCTTGGCCCTGCATATTTAAAGAAATAACCCGTTAAACAATAAAGTCCTAAATGTTTTACTAAAAGTGGAGGGAAAAGATGAACAAAGGTGTTGCTTAAGAATGAATGATCTGAGACCTTGAAGAATAAAGTTTGCTTTATGATTTCATGATATTCATTGATGATAAGGCTATCGACCGCTATCTTATATCTTTTTGATGAATCTATTTCAACAAATGAAAAATAACAATCTCAACAGGTTTGAATTCATTATTTGAAATTATATTATATTTGATGAACTATCCTTGAAAGATCCAAGTCCTTGAATACAAAAATTTGAGAAGTATGACTAACCACTAAATATTTTGCAACCGATAAGTTTCATTAGTTAGTGTGTTTATGTAGATATTTACTAAATTTTAAGAACTCAATTCGCAAATGTGGAAGGTGTTATTATCAAGAATGATGAAGATGGTATTGAGAAAAAATGTTAGTGGAAATCATGTTGTGTATAGTTTATGTAGAAGGAATTGTATTTATCCAACCTAGTCGATACAATATTGTATCGATCAATGTTTTCCCAATATAGTGGTTTGTATTACTCAACTATATGATTTGTATCATGAAACAAGATGAAGTATGGAAGTTTTAGAATATTTTTATTAAATTTTAAGTAATGAGTTTGTTTTGTTCAAGAGCACACCGATATTTTTTTATGTCATAGGAAAGCAATAGAAAGGAATTTGTCTATCCTCAAGACTTGTCTTGCTCTTGATGGCATTATGAATATTTGTGAACTACTGATCAGTAATTCATAGTTTTGGCTTAAAATTTTTGCTTTTATGTCTTGTGGTGCTTTGTAATTGGATGTACTCTTAGAATTTTTGTCTGCCAAGTTTCAACTCATGGCTTTGAAGTGTGCTTCCATGCCGCCGAATGTTTTGGTGAATATTCTTATATCATTTTACTTGTTAATAGAATACAAGATGTTATTCATAAATAAAACACACCATCAATCCCAAATTAGTAAATTAAAAGTAGATGTAAATATTATTGAGATTACTTGAAGGAAAAAATATAATTTTATTATTTTTAATGATTATTAATAGTTTGAAGATTAAATTTTGTAGTATCTTGATATTTTTTACCGAGGTTGTCATAGACTGTAGATTATGGCCCCTGATCCCACCCAATGTAATTTAATAAATGTATGAATCAATAAAATAATGTGCTGGAACATTGTTAGTTCGTTGTTATTGAATTAAATAGTAATGAATTAATTATTGGAGGTGACTCTCATATTATTGCTAACACCGCCATTAAAAAACTTGTGTGAATAAAAATCCTTTTGTACTCTTTCATTAATTACATATTGGACCCTACTTGTTATATATGGGGAGGCTACTAAAAAGGTATATTTTTTAGAAAATCACATGATAAGATTGGAAATAAATATGTTGATCACCCGGAATCATCACCTTTTTGAATAAATATCGATATTAAAGCCCCTAGAAAGCTTGTATTAATTACAAGCATGTGATGGTATAGTCACTCGAAATATTTACCAATACTCTCCTCCTTATTTTGACACCTTTCATATTTATTTCATTGGATTTTGTGTCGTCTGTCATGGCATTTCCAATGCTTCCTTTTATGTATTTATCCACGTCAGGGTGTGAAATGGCATTTTAATCCAAAATTTTGTGTCACGATTTGAAATCCATTTTTCAAATTGAAAAAAATCAAGAAATTCTTGCTATTCAGGGAATTATTGGAGATGATTATGTTTTCCTGGAGGAATGTCTGAGGGTAAATGTGGAAGTTGCTTTGACATCCATTTTATTCTTCTTATCTTACATCTGGCTAAGGAATGGGCTTTGGAGATGGTTCATCACTTGATCAAGTCAGCGTAAAGGGTTGGTAAGGAAGAGAAAATGGAAAAAGGGCTATATGAGGCTCATTATAAAATGGAAGGAGTTTTTAGACGTGGCCATTTTTTTAGAGTTATACAAAGGGTTTGATGTCCTAATGTGATTCTTGTCTAGTTTGTCCAAATAGGGTGAGACACCAATGGTGGGAGATATGTCAATCCCCTTTCCTGATCTGGATGATATGTTTTCTTTTCTATAAGAGAAACTGACATGTTTGGATATTCTTCTCTAGGAAGGTCATGAGGCATACCATTGGTTAAAGAGTCATGCTGCTTCTAGAAAAGAGCATATTTTCTTGTAACCACCACCAAAAACAATTTTCATCTGGGTGTTAAAGTGGAGGTTACGTATGTGTCATCTGATTCAAATAAATAAGTGCTTCTAAAATCTATCGGGATGTAAATTTATTTTGGTTGTTATATAGCCTTGCAAGTTTCATTGTTACCAAATCATATTATATGTCTTATTGGTCTCGTTTTTATTGTATTCCCAATCACTTTTTCTAGCATAGGCCCTTAAGCATTTTTTAGCAAAGGATTTTTGGATCGTTCGAGGTTTTTAGACTTAACCTCTTTTTGTATCTGTGATGTAAAGGGAAAGGTACCGTTGAACCCTCCTTCACTTATCAAAATCAAGAAATCATTACTTAAAGTTTTTGTTGTGCATTGCACTATAAAACTTCAACAATTAATCACTATTAAATTTGGTTTATTTGAATATGTCAATTCATGTCTAGAAGTGAAGACTAGAGGCCACTAGCATCAATATATTTTCATCAATGTAAAAAAAATACATCTTTAGCATATAGGAGCTAATAGTGGATTGATGGCTATTGTCCCATCAATTTTAAATAAATTGAGTTACAGTACATCATTATGGAAACCTAGAGGTCTTCGTTTTCAAAACATATGGAGGTCTTGTTATCTCAATTTTCAACCCCAGAAAAATTGGATCACCCACGACCCCGTGCAAAAAGAAATTTAAAAAAATAGTTCAATCGAATGAACCCATGCTTCAAATCCAATAAATAGGTTACAGGAGGGCTCTAAACTGGAATAGCAGGGTCAGGGAAGAGATGTCAATGTCAAAGATACTAGAGGGTCAAAGGAAAAGAAACAGTGAAGGCTCGAAGTCTTTGGGCTCTGCAAATAATTCATGATGAGCCCCAAAATTGGCTAAGTATGGAGGGTACAACAGAAGTTTCCAAGTTTCCAAATGGTAGACCTCTAAAGATTAAATCCTAGGCCAGAGACCCAAACAATCACCAAGCCTCCACGTGTTTAGAGCCCCTAAAGTTGCACCGGCCATTGAAAATTCTTCGACTCAGCAGAAGGTGCCAAGTGTCTGAATGACGCCACTTCAAAGATAAATCCAAAGACCAAAGAGCCAAATTAGAGTGGTCTCGCCACGTAGTCCAAATTAAAAAGTGGGATAGGGTGGGAAAAAAATTGGTTAAGTATAAGAATGTAGTCGGAAGGCACCACATGTCTTAACAACGCTCCTTCAAAGGTAAAATATAAAGTGGGTTTTCAAATGAGCGTGGGCCTTCCAAATGTCCTAAGCCCAAAAAAGGGACAAAGTCAGGGGGTTGAATAGTTAAAGTAGAGCCAGGCTGGCGGAGGGAGCCAAGTGTCGACACGACGCTATTTCAAAAGTAAAATTTAGAGTGGGTTAAAAAAGGAGTGCCATCTCACCACGTGTTTAGCACCCAAAAAGGTAAGAGCGGCCATAGAAAATTCCAAAAGCAAGTGGAGGCGTCCATGTGTCTCGACCGCGTAACTTCAAAGGTAAAATCTAGGGGTAGTTTTCAAATGAGTGCGAAGCCTCCACGTGTCCTGGGTAAGACTTATGGCCCTGCCAAACATGAAGGACTAGGGAAAAATACAAGGGAACACCGTGGATCCCGTGGAAGCTACCACGTGTCAATCCGACATAGTTTTAGAAGTGAAAGGTAGAGGCCTAATATTCAAGGTGCACGAGGCTGCCACATGGAATCGGTACAGATAGAATCTTTCAAATATTGCACCGCCCGCGACCCTAATCGTTCAAACAACCATATCTTTTGATTGAAACTCAGATTTTTGTAGGAGAAGACTTTCTGGAAATGTCTTGACACCCTTTATGCCATGGAAACATAAAATATCATTCTTAACAAGATTTGGTGGGTAAAAAATGAGAAAACATCTTCCAGTATATTAATACAGAATCTGATTGCTTCAACTACTAGATCCGATTCGATTCGATCTGCCGCTCTCCCTTCTTCAACACACCGATCAGACCAAAAGGAAGGACATGAATATTTGGGGCAGATTTGAGAGAGGCATTGGATGATGGTGCGTTGAGCTTTCAAGCTGATTCCACATCGCAAATGTGGTTGAAAGAGTATTTCAAATTTTCCCTCCTCTCCTCTCTCGTTCTTCCTATATACTGTTATGAAGGGGAAAATTCAAAGGGTTGGTCATTGTTTCTTCTCCTATGCCCCCCTCTTATTTATTCTTATGATCGAATTGCTGATTCTAATGCCTCCTCCCTGGCTTTTTTTTTATGTATGGAGTTTTCTTTCCTCTTGCCCACTGATGATGTACCGTGTAACATTTTAGAGCAATAAAATATGTTTCATGATGTATATGTCCATCCTTGGATTATTTTGTTGTCTCTTCATACATCTCAACATTATAGGGTATACTGTGCATACTGTGATGTTTGTTGTGTTCGAGATCTATGCTTATGGTTTTGAAGTGTGTGTTTCCGTGGTAAATCTATCTCTCAAGTCAGTGGTGCATTAGTTTAGCCTCTCTTTGCTCACCTCTCTCCACTTCAGGAAGTCAAATCTATTATTCCCAATTTTCCTTTTTTTGGTGGTATCCCACTTAGTGTAGTCTCTTTCACCCATCTCTCTCTCTCCCCTTGGAATGGTTTAGATTAGGATAGAAATAGGTTTTATCCTGCACTGAGTCCTTGTGTCAAGTAGATTAGGAAAAAGAACTCATCTTTCTCTATAGGTCCCCTCTCAATTTTGTAAGTCCCACAGCTTGAGAGTTGGTCCCAGGTTGTGCAATCACAACCGAATACTACACTTCAAATCAGGCTATTCGATAGTGTGTGATTCTACACTAACATGTCTTTGGAAATGATAAATTTATTATCGTTTGCTACTAATAGATATACTGTAATCGCTCTATTTTTCTTTTCAATAGAAACATCTTTCTACACACATCTATCTGGGGAAATCCATCTCATTACTTTCTTTTCATGTTTTCTAGTAATAAGTTGTAGATATTAACAAAAAATTTATCGCATACACTTTAGTTTTATTTATTATGGTCTTGGATATCAACATTAATTGATTCAGAAATAGTAGATGCTTTTTAATATCTCTCGGTTTCCAGAGACATTATTGTGATTGTTATTAAAAATTTTAAAAACTTGGATATTATGATGTTGTTCTAACACCAATGGTGGCCTATGTACTAAACAACATCCACCTCAATACTAGAAATTGTTTACATCTATAGGGTCATTATTACTATTGTGCATAACTATAGCTCATGTCCCGTTCAATCTTTAAAGATACCTACCAATCTCTGCAAAAAAATGAGCTAGGTCTTAAACTAACATGGCAAAGACTTATTTCAATGTATAGATATAAGATGAAAACTTCAAAAGCAAATATCATATTACAATTTCTTTTTGACACTTTCTATTTGTTACATTTAGTCTCCCATGTTTGGTCATACTACACCATGAGCAGGGCTCTTTACATAATGATGACATAATACAAAACAAAACTCTTAAGAGAAATAATTATTGGATATGTGCTAAGCAATTAAATCTTTATAAATGTTGATCTAATAGTTCTAAGAAGCCAATTGCTAAAAAGAGAATGTATAGTCCATTTACCCACTAATCTTCTTGATTGAAAACTGATGTGGTAACAAATTTGGAATGCATAAAAGAATCACAATCTTGAGATCTACATGGATGTTTAATTTTCCACTTGGAACTTGATGTCTTTTTTAAAGTAGAGCCAGGCTGGCGAGGGAGCCAAAGTGTCCCGACACGACGCTATTTCAAAAGTAAAATTTAGAGTGGGTTAAAAAAGGAGTGCCATCTCACCACGTGTTTAGCACCCAAAAAGGTAAGAGCGGCCATAGAAAATTCCAAAAGCAAGTGGAGGCGTCCATGTGTCTCGACCGCGTAACTTCAAAGGTAAAATCTAGGGGTAGTTTTCAAATGAGTGCGAAGCCTCCACGTGTCCTGGGTAAGACTTATGGCCCTGCCAAACATGAAGGACTAGGGAAAAATACAAGGGAACACCGTGGATCCCGTGGAAGCTACCACGTGTCAATCCGACATAGTTTTAGAAGTGAAAGGTAGAGGCCTAATATTCAAGGTGCACGAGGCTGCCACATGGAATCGGTACAGATAGAATCTTTCAAATATTGCACGCCCGCGACCCTAATCTTCAAACAACCATATCTTTTGATTGAAACTCAGATTTTTGTAGGAGAAGACTTTCTGGAAATGTCTTGACACCCTTTATGCCATGGAAACATAAAATATCATTCTTAACAAGATTTGGTGGGTAAAAAATGAGAAAACATCTTCCAGTATATTAATACAGAATCTGATTGCTTCAACTACTAGATCCGATTCGATTCGATCTGCCGCTCTCCCTTCTTCAACACACCGATCAGACCAAAAATGAAGGACATGAAATATTTGGGGCAGATTTGAGAGAGGCATTGATTGATGGTGGTTGAGCTTTCAGAGCAGGATTCAATGCATCGCAAAGGTGGTTGAAGAAGGATTCAAAATTTTCCCTCCTCTCTCTCATTCTTCCTATATATTGTAATGAAGGGGCATATTCAAAGGGTTGGTCATTGTTTCTCCTATGCCCCCCTCTATATTTATTCCTTATGATCGAATGCGGAGTCTATGCCTCCTCCCATGGCTATGTAATGGAGTTTTCTTTCCTCTTGCCCACTGATGATGTACCGTGTAACATTTTAGAGCAATAAAATATGTTTCATGATGTATATGTCCATCCTTGGATTATTTTGTTGTCTCTTCATACATCTCAACATTATAGGGTATACTGTGCATACTGTGATGTTTGTTGTAGGTTCTGAGATCTATGCTTAATGGGTTTTGAAGTGGTGTTCCATGTGAAATCTATCTCAAGTCAGTGGTGCATTATGTTTAGCCTCTCCTTTGCTCACCTCTCTCCACTTCAGGAAGTCAAATCTATTATTCAACCATTTCCTTTTTTGGTGTATCACCACTTAGTGTAGTCTCTTTCACCCTCTCTCTCTATCCCCTTGGAATGGTTAGATTAGGATAGAATAGGTTGTACCTGCACTGGAGTATCTTGTGTCAAGTAGATTAGGAAGAAAGAACCAGCTTTCTCTAGAGGTCCATCTCAATTGTTGTAAGTCCCACAGCTTGAGAGTTGGTCCCATGTTGTGCAATCACACCGAATACTACACTTCAAAATCAGGCTATTCGAGAGTGTTGTGATTCTACACTAACATGTCTTTGAGAAATGAATAAATTTAATTATCTTTTGCTACTAATAGAATATAATGTAAATCGCTCTATTTCTTTTAAAGAAACATCTTCTACAACAATCTATCTGGGGAAATTCATCTCATTAATTTCTTTTCATGTTTTCCTACATATAGTTGTAGATATAAACAAAAAATTTATCTGCATACCAATTTAGTTTTATTTATTATGGTAATTGGATATCACCAATTAATTGATTCAAGAAATAGTAGATGTCTTTTAAATAGCTCGGTTTCCAGAGACATTATTGTATTGTTATTAAAAATTTTAAAAACTTGGATATGTATGATGTTGTCTAACACAATTGTGGCCTAATGTAATAAACAACATCCACCTCAATACTAGAAATTGTTTACATCTATTAGGGTTCATTATTACTATTGTGCATAACTATAGCTCTGTACCGTTCAAATCTTCTAAAGATACCTACCAAATTCTCTGCAAAAAAATGGAGCTAGGTCTTAAAACTAACATGGCAAGACATTATTTCATATTGTATAGATTATAAGATGAAAAATTACAAAGCAATATCATATTACAATTTCTTTATTGACACTTCTATTTGTTACATTTAGGTTCTCCAAGGTTGGTCATACTACACATGAGCATGGCTCTTTACATAAATGATGACATAATGACAAAAACAAAAAATCTTAAAGAGAAATATGTAATTGGATATGGTGCTACAATAAATCTTTATAAATGTGATCTAAATAGTTCTAAGCCAATTGCTAAAAAGAGAATGTATAGTCATTACCCACTAATCTTGCTTGCATTTAAAACTGATGTGGTAACAATTGGAAGCATAAAGAATCAAAATCTTGAGATTCTACATGGATGTTTAATTTTTCCACTTGGAAACTTGATGTTTTTTTATTACATGGTAAAAAGAAGTCTTTCTGACATCCTACATGGTGAGTAAAATTAATATGATATGAATAAAAATGAATATATATATATATATATATATATATATATATATATATATATAATATTCTAGATTCAATTTTTGAAATAGAAGTTTCCAATCAACGTCTAACCTTCATAGTAAAACGGATATTTTGAAAATCTAATTAGTGTTTAAGTATTTTTTTATTTTTGTATAGGATCATCAAAGAAGATTAAGCTAGACTAGAATGATTGGCTAATGATTTCTCATGGTGGTGAAGAAGGATAGCCATATCTTCATTATGAATGTAACCCACGCAGTGCTTACAGGGTTGTGAATAATTCTAACATTCTTTTGGATTATAATTTTGATGCAAATTTATTAGACTTTGGAATTTCCAATTGCATTTTCTCGGCTAGACACCACACCTCTACCTATGTTAAGGGTACCATTTGTTTCATTGACCCGAAATTTGCAAGAACATCAAGGATGTATAAGAAATCTATAGTACACTCTTCTGCTGCTGCCTACTCATAAATACTAGTTTGTACTTTGATAGCAACTCCACTGGTAATTTACTCAACCCTACTTGTATCCAAACCAGCAGTTCCATTCTAGAGGTAGAAAATGTATTCTTTTTTTTTCAAATAATATTTTCTACAAAAGGCAATGAGTCATCATATAATATTTACAACTATATATGTATGAATTTGTAACAAATTTTACATGTACAGATAGAACCTTTAAATGTAAAGATGATGACAGACTAGTATTTTTATTTCTTGACTCAGAAAAAATACAATTGTGGCAAAATGAGTGTTTTGATTTATGTAAACTATAAAATAATGGTTCAATATATCTTCGAGGGTGTAAGACAACATTTCTCAAAAACAATTTTCTTGCATTGTCTTAAGGATTATTTCATTTTATTGCTCATGGAAGTGACTCATTGTTTATATGGATAATGGAAAAATTTACAAGTATAAATTCTACTACCTTTTAGAGTAATAGAATTTGTGATATACATAAACTCCCAACTTTTACTCGCAGGTATAGTTTATAATAATAAACACTAGTCAACTTGTAAAATCTAATAAAACAATACTTGAGTTTTTACAAGGTATATTTCGTGGTGAGAATGCAATTTTAGTGGGTGTTCAACTAGAAGTCTAAATAACACTATCGGTATTTAAGGCCAGTGTCAAATTTAAGGATATGTGCATACTAAACATTGAAAGTGCGTGCCTTACACTTTCAACGTTTATTATTCACAGTATAAAAGTGCGAGTGCGATACTTCACACTTTCAAGGTGTGAATCTCAAACTTTGAAAGTGTTGGGTTTGTACTTTCAGAGCGTGAGTTTTGTAATTTCAAAGTGCAAGGCTTACATTCTTCTGAGTGGGGGGATATCACTTAGAAAGTGCGAGGCTCAAAATTTTCGTAGTGCGGGGCTCGCACTTACAGAGTGGCGCAGCTGATGAAATTTCAAGATCATGTGGTTCACACTTCGGAACTACGAGGCTCTCGGACTTTAAAAGTGCAAGCCCCATATTTAGAATGTAATACCCACACTTTAAAAAGGAGAGACTTATACTTTCAGAGTGTGGGGATCACACTTAAATAAAATGGGATCACGAGATATAATAGTTATCAGAAGCTAACCTTACATCGAGGATTTTTCACTTTCATTGAATAAAACGAGCTCATGACTTCTAAGAGTTAGCGGCCGCTCACCTTAGATTGATGATATTCTAAGAGTTAGCTACCACTCACCCTTACATCGAAGCTCATGAATTATAGGAGTTAGTGACCGCTCACCTTAGATCAATGTTCATGACTTATAAGAGTTAGTGATCATTAAACTTACATTGAGGCTCATAAATTATAAGAGTTAGCGACCACTCACCTTAATAGAAAGGGATAAACAAATAATAGTTAACAGTTTCTAGCCTTACATACTCTTAGCATTGCAAATCTAAATAATTGCAAAATTAGAATCCAATAATAGCCAAATTGAAATCTAATAATAGCCAAATTGGAATCCAATAATAGTGATATTGGAATCCAATAATAGTGATATTCGAATCTAATAATAGTAAAATTAGAACTAGAACAATTAAAATAATGAAAATATTGGAATTGAATATTGCTACTAATGGATTCCAATAATAGTAATAATGGAATCCCATATAGAAAAAAACTGAATCCAATATACGTAAAAATAGAGATGGATTTCTTCCAATATTTTGAATATTGGTGTCTCAATTCACGGGAATATGTCCAAATTTAGTGAAATAAACATTATATATGTGTATATATATATATGTATGTATGTATGTATGTATGTATGTGTGTGTGTGTGTGTGTGTGTGTATGCTTGTGCCTACACAACACACAAATCAGACCTAAGACTAGTATAAATTGCACCTCATTTCTGGGCCCTCACGTCCACCTAGTCCATCTCCTAAATAAGTGGCACAATGATGCCACATGTCTTGCCTTGGATAGTTTACATCAACTATAGACTAAAGGAGATCCTAAAAAAATATAAAATGCAGTTAAAATCACCAGTGGAAACTACCACACCTCAAACATGGACCTGACGGAGTTATTAGTTGCCTCTAATTCTAAGGTCTACATGTCCGAGTTGCCAAAAAATATGCAACGTGGGCTATGGCTTGGTAACCTATCCAAAACTCAAGGGCCACAAATAAAACAGACACCAATATATATGTCTATTAGGTAAGTAGTTATAAGAGGGGGAAATAAAAAATTGAAATACTCATGGGGCTAAAGATTACCTAATACAATTAACTCTGACACTCCCCCTTAATCTCGAGCCGAACAAAATCAAATCAATGACTAATTTTAAAGTCTTGGAAATGTACATGCCATAACTTGCTCTTAAATGATCAAACCTTTATTTTGAAAAAGGTTGGGTAAAAATGTCAGCTAGTGCAGTTATGAATTGCAAAATTTCATTTTAATATCCTTTCTCAACCAATTCATGAGTAAAGTGTTATATGATTGCTATATGATTTCTTATACCATGAAAAACTTGATTATTTGATAATGCAATCGAAGACATATTATCATAGAAAATTTTACAATCTCTTTATTTCTCTTCATGAAAATATGAGAGGATTCTTCTTAACTATATCATCTAATAAGAGGCTGAGTTTGTTGCAATATACTGTTCTATAACAATAGAGAATGAAACAACTTATTGTTTCTTCAAAGCCCAGGAAATGGCTCGTGACCAAATACAAAACACATATCTAGATGTGCTCTTTATATCATCTAGAATATATTCCTAATAACTATATATATATATATCAAAATAATTCTAAATCATTATCAATAACAAATAACATTCCATAATTCTTTATTCCATTCACATATCTTAAAATATTCTTGCCTCTTTGCCAGTGTGCCTCTTTTGTAGTTTCCATGACTCTAGAGACTAGAAAAACTACATACGATATATATGGTCTAGTTGCATTGAATTATAACAAGCTTCCCAGAATGGGTTTTTATCTTTTGGGATCCTAATTGTTCCCGCAATAATCCTTTTTCAATTTTATACTTAATTCAGGTAGCGTAGAAGTTGGTTTACTATCCATCATTCTAAATCTTTGCAAAATTTCTTTTGCATACTTACTTTGAGAAACAAATATGCCATTCTCTATTTTCTTGACTTGGATGCCAAGAAAATACTTTAACAATATTAAATCAATCATCTCAAAGTCCTTATTCATGGATGATTTAAATTCATCTATTGCTTTATTTGCATTTCCTTTAAAAATTAAATTATCTACATAGAAAATAACAATTAAAAACTCACCATTGTTTTCTTTGATGTAGAGTGTGGGCTCACTACGTATTTTGCTAAATCCATTACTAATCAAAGAGGAATCTATCCTACCATACCAATTTCATGGAGCTTGTTTGAGTCCATACAATGCTTTCTTGATCTTTTATACTTTCCTCTTATTCCCTTGGATCTCATAACTAGGTGGTTGTCCCACATACATTTCTTCTTCTAGCACTCCATTTAGAAAAGGTGATTTGACATACATTTGATGGACCTTCTATTTAGTATGAAAAACTATCGCAATAATTATTTTCACATTCTATATCTTTTCTATTAGAGAAAATTTCTCACTTTAGGCACATCTAGGCTTTTTTTGTATCTTTTGACAACTAATCTTGCCTTTTGTTTTTAAATTTTTCCTTCAGTAGTAGTTTTGGTTTTCTAAACCTACTTGAATCCAATGAATTCCTTTCCTTCAGGAAGATTTACTAACTCCCATGTTTGATTGTTTTCTATTGCATGAATTTCTTCATCCATTACTTCACACAATTTATTATCTTCGACTACTTCCTCATTAAACATAGGACCATCTTGTGAAAATAAAACATAATTAATCATTTCATCTTAATTTTTTTGATACCATGATTGTTCATAAATATTTTGAACGCTCCTCATTTGACCTTGGTGCTGAAATGAGTTATATGATGATGAAGATGCTTCATTTTCTGGTCCTTGCATTCTTTATTGGTTGTTGCTATTTGAAGATTCACCCCTTTATGAAATGGGTGTCCAACTTGGTACATTGTTTACTCTACCATGTTCTCGTTTAACATTAATTAAAGGTGCATTTTCCTTTTCTTATGGCTGCTCCAGTTCTTGTGCATCTCCCCAAGATTCTTTCTCAATGAATTGAACATCCTAACTGATTATAAGATTCTTTATAACTATATTATACAGTCTGTAAGCTATTGATTGCTCACTATATCCAATAAAAATCACTTCTCTTATCTGTTATCACACTTTTAATTTCTTTACTTGGGAACATGTGCATATGCTACACACCAAAAAAATATCAAGTGTTCAACACTTTATTTTCTTCCATTCTATGCTTCTTGAGGTATCATGTTCCTAACACTTTTCATAGGACATCTATTTTGAAGATATACTATTGTCCCAATTGCTTCTATTGAGAATTAATAAGACAATCCTATTGCTTTGAGCATGATTCTTTCCATTTATTGGATGGTTTAATTCTTCGTTTCATCTACACCATTTTTCTGAGTTGTATACCTTATTGTAAATTTCATCTTCATCTCGTGCTCCTAACATAATTTTAAAAACACTATTGATATATACTCTCCCCCTCTATCCGTTCTTAATGTATTTATCTAATGGCCATTATGTCTCTGAACTATGGCCTTGAACTATTTGAATACTTCAAATGTTTCTAATCTATTTTTTAATAATTAAACCCATGTCCTTTTACTGAATTCATCTATATAAGTAATAAAATACTCAATTTTAGAAAAGGTGGGATGGGACCACACAAATATAAATGTATTATCTCAAAAGGTGATATTTCTCACCAATATTTACCTCAGGGAGAATACTTTCTATTTTTCTTCCCCAATATGAAACCTTCACATACTTTCTCTAGTTGTTCAATAGGTGGAAGCCCTTTAACCATTTCTTTTTTCTAAATAAAATTCATTTGAAAATAACTTAGATGTCCATACTAGATATTCCAAAGAGTATATTGATCAATGACTGTCAAGTTTTGAATGTTGTTTCACCTTACACAATTTACATCCTAAAAGGAAACATTCTATTTTGTGTCATCTGCACTACTACAATCATCTTTTTTATTCCATTTATTACATATAAAATGTTGGGGGTTACACCAGTCAGGTTGTAAAGATATATATAAAATGTAATCATAAAATAAATAAATACAAAAATAAACTAGAAGATTAAATACACAAGATATAACGCGGTTTACCTAGTGTGGGCTATGTCCACTAAGAAAAAACCAATATATTATTCTAAAGGATATAAATCTGAAGGATTGCAATCTTCCAGACCTCAACTGATGTACATTACTTTTCCTCTCACATGTTTCTTTGAGTTCTCACTAAGAATTCCTTTTTACAATTTTCCTAATCTAACCTCTAACCCTAGTTTTCTATATTATATAAGCATATCTAAACTTAGGGAACTTTTTCCATGCAGTTACAGTGCTTAGATCACATGTTAATAAAATTTTAGATCTAATATCACATTCTAAATAAAAAAATTTCATCCACAAGTAACCGATTTCATCTACCCCAACCGATACCGATTCCTACTTGTTTGACTGATGTCAGTCCACAAGTGACTGATGATGGTTACCCAACATATGTCAGTTACTATATATTTCAGCAAGTTAATAAAGCATGCTAATGTGATGAAATTAATATCTAAATTCAAATCTCCCACTTGGAGATTAATTATTTCACTGTACCTTATAAATCCATCCTTGGATACTTTCTTGGGTTTTTTTCTTTCTCTTGAAGTCTCAAAATCGAAGATCAAAAGAAGTGGATTTTAGCTCCAACTTCTGCTTTTCTAATGGATTCATTAGAACATCCGCAAGGTTCATGTTTATATGAATTATTTCCAGATTCAGTTTCCCATCCTCCAACACTTCCTTATGAAGTGATATCTCATCTAAACATGTTTTTCTCTTGAATGAAATTTTGAGTTCTTTGCCAGGTGAATTGCACTTTTTCTATCACTGTACAATCTACAATCCTCTTTCTCCTTTCTCAACTCTTCCATGAACTTGCTAATCTATATCATCTCTTTGCTAGCCTCAATGGCTGCAACATACTTAGCCTCTGTAGTAGACAAGGCAAAAATATTCTACAATATTTAAATCAAGCTACCTACCATGTCACCTAATGTGAATACTTATCCAATGGTACTCCTCATACCATCCAAATCTCCAGGCATATCTAAATCAACATAACCACATTGTGAGTTATCTGATCTTCAATAACATAATTTCATGCTAAATTTCCCTCTAAAATATTTGAGTGTCCATTGGACTACTTTTCAATTCTATTTACATGGATTCTCCATAAATCAGCTCACAACTCCGACGGCCTATGCAAATTTAGTCTGGTACAAACCATAACATACATAAGAATTCCAATTGACAAAGCATATGGAACCTGTGTCATGTACTCAACCTCCTCGTGTGATGTAGGAAACCGATCTTTACTTAATTTAAAGTGTCTAGACATAGGTGTACTTACAAGTTTTACATCTTGCATTTTGAATCTTTTCAACACCTTACTAATATAATCTTATTGAGATAAATACAATTTATTTCTCTTCCTGTCTCTGTGAATTTGCATGCAAAGTATTTTATTTGCATTTCCTAAATCCTTCATTCCAAATGTATGATCTATATTTTTTTAAGCTCACTAATGTCCTGTATACTAGATCCTACAATAAACATATAATCCACATACGGTAACAAAATAATATAGTTCCCATTTTCAAGATTCTTGAAATAAACACAATGGTATTATTTACATTTGATATAACCATGCTCATGCATAAAACTATTAAACCTCATATACCATTGCCTTGGAGCTTCCTTGATCCCATATAAGATCTTTTTATACCTGCAGACAAGTTTATCCTTACCGTTGACTTCATAACCAAGTGGCTAGTGTATATAAATATTTTTCTCTGAATACTCATGAGGTAAAGTTGTCTTAACATCAAGTTACTTCAAGTAAAAATCTACTACTGCAACTAAACTCAAAACAATACATATGAAACTCATCTTAACTACATGAGAAAATATCTCACCAAATTCAATACCTATTTTCTGTACAAATCCTTTTACCAAAAGCCTTGCTTTGTATATATTTTTGTCTACCCACTTGTTTTGTAATATCCTCTTATTTGCTAGAAAATTTACTAAATATCATGTTTGATTCTTGTCTAAAGATACCATATCCTCATCCATATGATGCTCCCACTCTATTTGGGTATCCTGCTACATTTCTTCTTCAAAACTCTCACGCTCACCACTATAAGTCAATAATAAATAAAATAATTAAGGAGTAAATATTTCTGAAGGTTTACTTACCCTTTTGGACCTTCTCATAGAAATTTAGGGTCTTTGGGGCTCATTCTAAAATGGTTGTATATTCATATCAACCTCTAACAGTGATCGATGTCAGTCACCTATAGCAGATGTCAGTTCTACTAACTGTCATTAGTCCTATTATTCTGTAGCGAACATCTCTCTAAGTGACTAATGCCAGCTCTCTACAACTAATGCCGGTTCAGGGTGAATTACACCAGTACATGTAGATTTATTTTCTAAATCCAAGAATTAGTTTTCTTCAACAAACATTTCTAACTGGTTTGTCTTTGGGTTCAAAAACTTGATCCCTGTGCATTGTATTTTCATTACATTCAATGTCACAAATCCTAATAATTATAGAATATTCTAAATCCCAAAAATGTAATTTGAAATCACCATAATCATAACCAGTAAAAGTACATCTCTTCATTTAGCATCAAACTTCATTCTATTTTATTTATCACTTTGCACAAAATCTTCTGAACCAAATACTATAAGAAAAGAAAGATCTACCCCTTTTCCAATCTAAACTTCTTCTAGTATTCCACCATTTCTTGCACTTGAAGGCCCATAGTTAATGAAATAAATCACCATTTCTACTTCTTCTACCAAAAAATTCAAGGGTAATCCAACATGTCTCCTAATGCTTCTTACACATCCAATTATTTTCCTATGTATTCTTTCAGAAACACCATTCTCCAGTGGTCTTCTAGGAACCATTATTTTTGTGAATATTCCATTCATTGAACAATAATCATTGAAATCCTTGCTGCAGTACTCACAACCATTTTCAGATCTAAGGAATTTTAACATTGATTTTGATTCATTTTCCGTAAGGTCTTTCCATGTTTTAAAAGTCTCAAAAAAAATAGATTTTCATGTAATACAATAAACCCATACCTTTCTTGTGGCATCATTAATGAAAGTCATTTAATATTGGGATCCTCCATGAGAAGATACCTGGGTTGGTCCCCAAACATATGAGTGCACAAGCTCTGATTTCTTCTCCTTCTTTGTTTCCCCAACTTTAAGATATCTCACTTTCTTTGGCTTTCCAAAGATACAATGCTCCCAAAAATTAAGATATATACATCTTTCAAATCTGATGACTTACCCTTAGCCTTTAAGATCTACATTCCTGTTTGACTCATATGGCCTAGCCAATTATGCCACATGATTGCATCCAAATATAAATTAGATATAACAGAAAAGGAATCAATAATATAGGAAAAAAAATACAGTTTTCCTACCTTATTTTGTCTTTCTACAACAAGAGATCCCTTGGTAACTTTCCAAGAGTTGACTGTGAA
This sequence comes from Taxus chinensis, assembly GCA_019776745.2. NCBI lineage: Eukaryota > Viridiplantae > Streptophyta > Pinopsida > Cupressales > Taxaceae > Taxus > Taxus chinensis. The sequence continues at coordinate 144,990,826 of CM034149.1, forward strand.
TGTAACAATGCAGCCAGATTCACTTAGTTGTCCTATAGAAATAATATTTATCCTATGGTTTGAAACATGCCTCACATATTTCAATATCAATTTATTTCCATTCTACAATTTTATACGAACTTCACCTTTACCAATAATCATGGATTTTTCATCATCTCCTAAATAAACATATCAAAAATTACTCTGGACATAATTTTTGAAATAAACGTTATTAGGGGTATCATGGAAAGAAGCTCTTGAATCTAAAACTTGTGATTCTATTTTATTATCAAAGGAGACAATAAGGGAATCTTGCATTACATCAGTTCCTACATTTTCTTCTTTACCTTTCTCTGGTAGACTATCTTTGTTTTCCTTGAACCAACAATCCTCCTTTGCAATTTCTTTCTTTCAATAATTCCAATAGGTTATTCGTCTACCTATGGATTTACATCTACCATTATTTGACTTTGATCTCCCATTATTCTTGCTCTTGGATTCCTCCTTTTGTCTCCCTCTAATTTCTACGTTCAAATCATTTTGAGATGATAACTCTAATGTACTTTTCATGCATATTTCTTCATTCAAGATTATACCAATCAGATCATCAAAAATTAAAATATTAGTTGCAGATGTTGTATTACTAAAAACCATTACCAAATTATCCCAACTATCTAGAAAAAAACATAAGAATAACAATGCTTTTACTTCATCATCAAAGAGGATATTAACAAATTTTAATTGATTTGCAATAGAATGGAAATCCTTAAAATGATTAGACACATATCCACCTTCTCACATTTTAGAATTAAATAATTTCTTCATAAAATAAACTTTATTCGATGCACTTGGTTTTTTCATATAAATTAGCTAAATATTTCATCAAATATAATGTGGTTGTTTCTTTAGTTATATTCAAAGCTACATATGTTGTCAGGATAAATCTTATAGATCCTAGAGATTTTCTATCAAGAATATTCCATTCTTCATCATTCTTTTTTGAAGTCCTTGCCTTCTCATCCAATGGTAAATATAAATATCTATGATACAAATAATCCTCCACCTACATCTTCCATAATTGATAAGTATGTTTGTCAAATTCCTCCACTTTTTATTTACTATCTTCTGCCATTGATGTGCTCCAACTCAATCAGAAATCCCTCTATGAGTAAGTCTGTTAACACACAAAACCATCAAAAATATCTAATACCAATTGTTGGGTGTTATACCAGTCGATTGTACATACATATATATATATATATATATATATATATAATATCTAAGCATTGAAGCAATAAATATGAAAATAAAATAGAACATAAAATACACAAGATATAACATGGTTCACCCAGTTAGGGCTACGTCCACAAAGAAACAAATACTCTATTCTAGAGGATATATAATTCAAAATTTTCAATCTTCCACAGCTCACATAACGTATAATACTTTTCCTCTCAAAATATTCTCTGATCACTCTCTAAGAATTCCATTCTATAATTTTCCCAATATAACATATAACCCTAATTTGAAAGCTTATATAAGCATACACAATCTTAGGGAAATTTAGCTATGTAAATACAACCCTTAGATTTCCTTTTAATTAAAGGTTATATCTAATCCCGCGTTGTAAATAAAAAAATTCCTGCAGAAGTAACTGATGTCGGTTACCCCAAACGATATCGATTCCACTTGTTTGACCGATATCAGTCACCAGGTGATTGTTAGCAGCTAACGAACCAACGCCAGTTATTATGTATTCCAACAAGTTAATAAAACATACTAATATGAATCAATTAATTTCCACAACTCAACATAAACTACATTATCCATTTTTCAAACTTCACCTTATATCCATTTTAACCAAGTTGTCCAATGCTTCAATCCTAGGACATAGAAAGCATAATGAATCTACTTTTTATCTCCTTACTTGGTGAGAATAGATACAATGCCTTTACCCATCATAGGGACCTTTTTCATTTGTTCCCATCTTAACTTTGGATATTATTTCTCCATCTATACTTGTGAAAATTTCCTTATTTCAACACATATGGTTACTGCATGCACTACTCAAATACCATATTTTCTTCCTTGCTTTCTTAGCTACATTACAAATTAGAAGGAAAGTTCCACTCTTTTCATTCTCTTCAGATTTAACTTCTTTTTCATTAGAGAATTTTACATTATGACTTTTATTTCTCAAATCATATTCTTTCTTTGTACATTCACTAACATCATGTCAAATTTTTTTGCAATACTAGCATTGTACACATTATTTTTCATACCTTTGTGAAGACCCAACTCTTGAAATGTTGTTGCTCCTTCCTCTATAGTGCTGACTCCTCTTCAAACCCTATTTTTCTATGACCATGTTTACTAGTTTCTTAGTGACATGGACATTGTTATGATGTTTTTGATAGCGTATTGTTAGACACTATAGAAATTATGATTAGCATTATGTTTTGACTCTTATTATGGATTATATGGACTCTTAGCAAACATTGATAGATATTGCAGTACATGATGATGATTTAATATTTTTTTGTTATATGCTAACATCTTGGACTCTTCACAGTTATGATTATGTTAGATGATTGAACTAACGATATAACTACAATGTTATGATTTATTAAAAAGTGATGTTAATAGGTGATCAGTAGTACATTGTTGAATGCATCTACATAAATATAAGTTATAATGGATGTGCAAATTACATGGTTTTCATAAAATATGAATTGAATTAAATGGTTATGCATAATCGTATGGTGAAAGTGAATGTTAGTGAATATGGTAGAATTGATATGATTAGTAATTGTAAATAATTGATAGAATTGCTTAACCTTGATGATGATATAACTACATTGTATGATTATGTTAATCAAAAGATGTGTGTACAAATATTATTTTTCCTAAGTTAGATTGAAAGCAAGAACTACAACCTAAAATAGTTCCCTAACCTAGCTAGAAATAAGAAAGAGTACCATCAAGATGAAGAAATAAACAAGGCCTACACTAGAGTTATAACTTTGAAATAGTGAAATCAAACATAATGCAAATTAAGAACTCTATTCTTCTAAATTGTCTAATTAAATCAAATGGACCTATGTAGTCCAATGGCATTCAACAATATTGCTTTCTTTGATCCTTCAAGGATTCTTGGGTGTGAGGCTTGGCTCTTAGCAAACATTGATAGATATTGCAGTACATGATGATGATTTAATATTTTTTTGTTATATGCTAACATCTTGGACTCTTCACAGTTATGATTATGTTAGATGATTGAACTAACGATATAACTACAATGTTATGATTTATTAAAAAGTGATGTTAATAGGTGATCAGTAGTACGTTGTTGAATGCATCTACATAAATATAAGTTATAATGGATGTGCAAATTACATGGTTTTCATAAAATATGAATTGAATTAAATGGTTCTGCATAATCGTATGGTGAAAGTGAATGTTAGTGAATATGGTAGAATTGATATGATTAGTAATTGTAAATAATTGATAGAATTGCTTAATCTTGATGATGATATAACTACATTGTATGATTATGTTAATCAAAAGATGTGTGTACAAATATTATTTTTCCTAAGTTAGATTGAAAGAAAGAACTACAACCTAAAATAGTTCCCTAACCTAGCTAGAAATAAGAAAGAGTACCATCAAGATGAAGAAATAAACAAGGCCTAAACTAGAGTTATAACTTTGAAATAGTGAAATCACACATAATGCAAATTAAGAACTCTATTCTTCTAAATTGTCTAATTAAATCAAATGGACCTATGTAGTCCAATGGCATTCAACAATATTGCTTTCTTTGATCCTTCAAGTATGCTTGGGTGTGAGGCTTGGCTCTTCAAGATGGATGATGGAAGGGCTTGAGAATGGAAAAAGGCTTTTAGTGTAAGACTATGTGCTTTCTTTTGCTTTCTCAAGGGAATTAGGTGTGAGTACAAAGGTAGAAGGAGGGATCCTTATATAGCCCAATGGATAAAGGAAACACTTCATCCCTTTGCATGTGGGATAAAGGTAAAACATGATTAGGAATGGATAAGGTTGCTTTATTAAAGGTAACCTTACTCTATAAGGGTTTAATTTATGCTTAGCAAGTCATGGGAGTTGGAGGGTGTTTTAATTAATCAAAGGTGATTAACTAATAGGTAGATGTAATCTTATAGAAGATAATTGGATAAATATTAGTACAATTCAGGCTATTAGAAGGGTATTAAATCAATTAAATATTGATTTATTAGTTAAATGAAGGGAAAGGCTAATCAATTAATAATAATTAATTAGTCTGGATATAAGGGGTAAATAATTAATGGAAGGTTGTTAGCTGGATAGATGACTTAATCGATTAGTGTATTATAATTAATTAACGACAATAAAAGGGAATATGAGTGCTTTTGATGATAGGTCATCAATTTGTGAGAAAGGGAATAATTAGTGCAATTTAGGTATTTAAATTGCTTGGGCGTAATTATAGGTGTGTACATTTGCTCCTCTTTGGGGTGGCGTAAGTGATGCCACTTCAAAGATAGTAGATGGAAGAAAAATTTGAAGGGATAGAAGAAAAATTAGTAGGAGAGAGAGATGCCCCCTCGAGTGTTGATGGGGTGATGAAAGAAGCCGATTGACGATCGAAAAAGATGTGAGAGAGGCAGAAGAATGGGGAAGGGGAAGAATGCCTCGGTGAGAGGGAAGATTAGGGATGAAAGGAAAGTGATGTAGAAGAAATATGGAGGAGGGGAGAGAAGAGCTTAGCCTTTAACCATTGTTGATTGGAACAATTTGGATGTCATCATATTGCCATAGGAGCTACATCATCGGTCCTTATGAAAAATATAAGCATACAAAAAAGGTAGAATGACATGAAAATCCATACTATGAACAATTGTCCATTTCTGAAAATACCAAAACCATGCAACATACAATAATGCAATGCAATACGAGAAGGAAACATGCTCGTTTAATAGGGAAAACAAGTAAGAATGCACATATCCAACCCAACAACGGTCAAGAAAGTTATACAAATGTTTTGTTATCAGTGCTGAAGAGATCCATAAGTTTTTGATTGAAGAAAAGGTTTAAAAATGATGCCCCGAGCAAGGATACATTCAAGGGGAAAGGAAAATGAACATGGGGTTCATGAAAATCATTTGTGCGCAATGAAACACCACCAGGCAACAAATGTGCCCTAGAGTACAGATAAAGCAAGCAGTTAGCTTTGTGAATGGTTGTGAATCTAATGATCCGTGAGTCATATTAATCAGGAAAGATGTGAGACAAACCAATAGGATATGGAGAAAATACCATGTGCAAGACATAAATTTCAGCCGTAACAAGCAAGTTACCCTATTTGTACGGTTTTTTTTCTTTTTTTACTTTTTAGGGTGTTTTGAAAAATTTTGCCCTGTTTTTGGATTTTTGACATATATATTGTTTTTACTTTCCAAATTGCGGTGGACAGTAGAATAAAATAGAAGAAGAAGGTGAAGGGCCTAGGGGCAATAGAAAGTTCCCTAGGTGGTAGAAAAAGGAAACAAGTGACAAATAATGTCCTTGTTTAGTGGAAACATTAAGAAAAAATAATTATTTGAAAAATAATTATTTACGAAAGTGTGGAGAAGAATAAAAATCACTAGGGAGCAATAAAATTGTAGGAGGGAGAAGAAAGGGGTATCAGATAGTAAAAAAAATGCCCCAATACAGTAAAAAATAAGAGAAAAATAATTATTTAATAAAAATAATTATTCCGCAGTGAATAGAGGAGAAAACATCAATTGAAACGGGCCTCCCGACCCTCCTGACAGTAAAAAATAGGTTAACATACCCCACTAAGGGGGGGTAAAAACACCATGACCCGTTCATTTTAATCGAGCTATTTAGAAATTTTACCGTGAGGCTCTAATATTGATGAGAACCATGGTGATCACACGAGACCAATTGAGGCATGCAGATGCAGTTCAAGGGTACCAGTGGTATGCAGACGACGGCCCTTTTCTGAGTATCAAACTCTAGCTTAGTAATTTTGGTCATTAATGCATTAAATGAGGCATTTAACCCTAAGAAGTCACATTGGCGTGCCTGTGTGCAGGTGTAAGCGTCAGATAGGGGTCACATGTGTTTCATTAGGGGCGCAGGTGCTAAAGTACATACATGTACATGCGCAGGCACATAAAGCACACACCCACATGCACGTGGACACACAAACACATGTGTGCACATGCGCACACATGGGAAACGGGGCACACACGTGAAAAGGGTGGGGCAGACATGAAAAATTAGGCGCACACTCACAAGAGCATGCACACACAAATGAAAACACCAAATGTGTGGCACACACACCAAAAAGGGCGCGCAAGTGTCCCTTTGGGGACGCAAGTGCCACAAGACACACACGCGCAAGCGCAAGTGCCAAAAATGAGGCGCATGTACCCAAAAGGGCACGTAGGTGCCCTAGACAGGTGGAAAAAAGATAAGAAAGTGTCAAAAACATGACACTTAGAAGAATTTTTAGGATTTTTGGGTTAACCCTAAAAGGGGAGATAGATTTTTAGAAGAAATGTTAGGAACTGACTAGCGCCATGTTATTTTACAGAGATGATTACCAGTTCTATAGACACGAGAGTGACATACCCAGATAGCAGTGCTAGAGGGTAGTATGCACCGGTGTGACCAATGAGCCATGGTGATACTTCTCGAGGTGGTGGGGCTAGGCCCCATGTCTCAGATGCCATCCATCATATTAGATCACGGCCTATTGACTATGCTAGCTGAGCGATGGCATAGCGATAGTCAGTGCTTCAGACTGCTGATAAGAGAGATGACTATGACCATCGAGGATGTATGGTATATTCTTTACATTTAGATGATGGGCACCTTGATATAGTACAACGCAGATGTAAGGTTGATTAGAGCAGCTTGCAGTTCCCTTTTTGGTGTGGAGGATATTCCACATGATGGGATGACCATAGCTTTGCACAAGTGTATCTCCGACCCCACATTGCATCAGGGGCCTCTCTACATCATGTCTCTTATTAGTGGGTTCTTACTCATTGATAAGACAGGGACCTCATTCTCGAGAGGACTATTGCCCTTGGTTCATGGCATCTTTAGCGACAAGAGATATTGCTGGGGGTCGTGCATATTGGCCCACCTATATTGGGATTTACATTTGATCACATACCACAGTCAGAAGACTATGGGTCTAGCCTCTTTATTATAGATATGGTCATGGGATCATATTGCGATCGAATGCCCCATGGGCACTTTACGTGTTTGAGATCCTAAGGATCCATCATACATTGCATGGGTAGCAGCTAGTGGGGATGTACGCGGCCATCTTGGCATCCTATTCAGATATAGGTGAGAGTTTGACGAGCTAGTAGAGATAGATGTTATTTGGCAGCCATACAGAAATTTCTAGTGGCCAGAGGATGCCATAGAGCTCGGTGTGTGCCTGGTGGAGCATTTTATCATTGGCAGCCATAGTTATATTATGGAGCTATATCGAGTAGATAGGTGCCAATGGTAGTTTGGTAGGGTACAAGGGGTCCCCCAGTAATATATCTGGCATGCACGCAGAGATTCAAAGAGGAAGACTATGGGGCCTCACATACTGGTGGCTTGAGCTAGGGTGAGTTTCACGTAAGTGGTCCCATAGGTATGGGACCTAGTACGATAGGTGCAAGATCCAAGGACCACAGCTGACTATGTAGCTTGGTATGCTACAGTGTTACCCTGACATCTCACCATTCTGAAGGAGGCTTGGGTAGTAGGCACTTTCCCACCTATAGAGATATGGCATGGTTCAGAGCGTAGGGTGAGGGAACTGGCACAAGGGCTAGACCCAGAGGATCCCTTCGATTGTACTTCACATGATGGGTAGGGTACCTCACAAGCATAGGGACCGAGGCTGCAGGGCCCACTATAGGTTGTAGTGTAGCCATCTAGAGGAAGGGTCTTAGAGCAGGGACAGTCATCTAGAGCACCTCATGGACCAGTCCCTGAGGCACCAACAACCTCCCAAACATAGTACAGTATGTCATATCTGAGAGAGATGCGACTAGAGTAGAGAGAGATGAGACTCGAGGCTGGTGTGTGACTGTCACAGTAGAGCGTGATGAGGCCCGAGCTCACATTGTTATGTTACTTTTAAAGTGGGATCAGGCTCGGGCCCAGGATGGACCAAGAGATGATAGAGTGGCATGACGGAGTCAAATATAGGAGACAATGACATAGGGGGGCTCAGATATGTAGCCTTCTGCATCAGTCCCAGTCGCAAGTGTAGATGGTTGTTGCAAAGAGAGATCATGTATATGCATGATCATAGGCACTCCTTGCATAGAGGGACCAAGCCTGTGCCGAGTTGCAGAATGCTATTGTAGAGAGAGACCAAGAGGCTACTTCCTCTAGACAGGCTCAGGTTGACTTGGGCCGAGTGACATGTGAGCGAGATACTGCCCTTCAGGTAGTGCTCACCTTTGGAGATGCAGACCTAATACGTGATGCCACCAGGCTTGGTGGTGAGGCGTTATTTTATAGGACTGTTTATTACAGGGTAGTTCCTCTAGAGAATCGAGTAACACTGCCATGACAGCTAGGGTCAAGCATGTCAGGCTCTCAATCACGGAGATCAGGGCAGTCCACCAGATCAGTGAGACATCCCATACTAGAGCAGCTAGTTGGACTAGTGCGATCTCAGCCTCCAATGTTCCGTCGACCAAATGACAGATCTAGGAGCCTCGGTGAGGGCGAGAGCTACGATTGAGATCTGCATTTTTGTTATATAGATTATTTATATGTATGCCTCTTATGAAGGCCGATTTTTTATGTACATTCTTGTATACTTGTATTTTAATGATGCCTCATGATGAAGGCTTGATTCTTTCTGATACATGCCCCGTTTTGATGGCATTGTTTATCGATGATGTATTATGTTGAGTACTAATCTGGACAGTGTATACTTGTATAGCTATGTGTCCATTTTTATGTAGTAGATTTGTACGCCTCAGCGGAAGGCATTTTTGATATCGAGCACTGATGTGTATCCATTTCTGCTGATATAGATGTATATGACACATATGTATATATATGAGGATTACTTTTTGGGCTTAGATACACATGTTTATGAGATGATGCACTTTAATGTTTTGTGTCTCGATGTGTGTGACACGAGCGGGCATAATTCTATGATGTAAAATACCCTCTATCAGAAATTACTCTATGTTGAATCCCCTTGCATATTGCATGTTTTGATTCAACACTTATGGATGTGTTATGATGTTGCCAAATTTTGTACTTGCATGTATGTTATCTTGATGTTTGATGTATACATGTGCTATGGATGTTAGATGATAGATCCTTAGATGATATCAAATGCGTTTCTCATGTGTTATTGTAGATGTATATGGACGGGATGATACAATGATATTTGTGTGGGGGGGGATAGATTTTTTATCATGCGCAACCCTTCTTGCCCCCATTGATGATACGATTTGTGATGATTAGCTTAGAATACATGCATGATGTAAATCTTAGCATTTTGTTTATATATGATGTATAGATGATGTTATATATGATGATAATGATGATAATGTGATGTTGTGATAACAAAACAGTGCACATGTAATAAACACAGTCCAATGCTAACAAAGAACACAATGAAGTAACATAATAATGCACCCGGATTCACTAGCATATAAAAAACACCTCAATATGCACAAGTAATAATAAATCTAATCGAAGCGAGAAAAATATGAATCCTAAAAAAGTACGCCCAAGAAACAAACACCCCAAAAAGTAAAAACATAAAACAACTAGACAAGCAATAAGTAAAGCAAGAAACAAGACAATGCAAGTAAATGTAAGTAAATGTTTTTGTAAGATTTGTTTTCATGCAACAATTTTCTATTGTTATTGGTTGTTTTCAAACAATTTTCTATTGTTTAGGTTTATGTGAAATACATTTCTATTGTTTTTGCGTTGTTTTCTAATGGTTTTCAAGAGTTTTTGGTTTTTTGAAACAATTTTCCATTGTTTTTGGTTTTTTGAAACAATTTTCTATTGTTTTTGATTTTTTGAAACAATTTTTTATTGTTTTTGGATTTTTGAATTTTTTTTTATTGTTTTTGGTTTTTTTGAAACAATTTTCTAGATTTATGTACAAGTAACAAAGAAAGCGTGGATACCCCAAGCGTTAGATGGGGGATATACAAGGGAAAAAGCCACGCACTTATGAACAAGAAGGTGAAGTTGTTGAATTGCCCCCAACATAGGATGGGAACTAGTGAAAGACCATACTCCTCACAGACGAATAAAAGAAGGAAAAGCTGAATCAAGGCTCGATAGGATGGGGTTCACAGGGAATCTTGAAGGCAGAACTAGGGCTAGGCCAAGGAAAACCACCTTCGAGACGCAAGATGCTTGTGAACAACGAATCCTCCCGAGGTGTTGGAAACCAGTTTTCACCCAAGGACTTGTCCAAAGTGCCACAATTGTGTGGTTTTCACTAGTGGATGACCTATTTTCTCTTTTTCTTTTTCACCTTTTTTTCCTTTTTTTCTATCTTTGATCATTTTACCATTTTTTTGATTTTTTTGATTTTTCCGTGCCATGTTTAAGCATAGAACTGATTAAGATGCACAGCGTTCATGGGCTCCTGGAGCTCATCACCATTGAGATGAGCTAGTTTGTATGTCCATGTGCCATACATGGTGACTATAACATAGGGTCCCAACCAATGTGGTTCGAACTTACCTTTCTTTTCTCATTCCACTCTGGTGTTGAATTGGTTCTCCTTCATGACTAAATCACCAACCTCAAACTGATGAGGGATGATTCTCTTGTAGTTTCTACAGACTCTATGTTGATACAATTTCTAGTGATTAAGAACCCAAATGCGCCTCTCATCTAGGAGCTCTAATTTGGCTAATCTTTCCACTCGATAATCCTCATCCTTATCCAGATAGTCCCAAAGAGAAATTCACAGGGACGAAAGTTTGATCTTTAAAGGGATGATAGATTTTGTCTCAAACACTAGGGAATATGGTGTCGCACTTGTAGGAGTGCAAATGGATGTTCTTTAAGCCCAAAGCGCTGGATGGATTTGTAGGTTCCAGTTACGACTTGTTTTGTTGACCATCTTCTCCATTATCCTTACCAAAGTCTTGTTTGTGGCCTCAACTTGTCCATTACCCTGAGGGTAATATGGCGTGGACCATTTTAACCTAATTTGGAACCATTGACAAAGACCTTTCAGAGTTTTTTTCTTAAATGACTTCTTATTATCTATAATAATGGATGTGGGAATACCATATCAACAAATGATGTGATTCATGATAAATTTAGAAATCTGGGCTCATATGACATAGGTTAAAGGGACAACATCCACCCATTTTGTAAAGTATTATGTGGTCGTGATGATGTGTGTATGACCATCTAATGAAGTAGGAGTAATTTTTCCTATCAAGTCAAGTCCCCACTTGGAGAATGGCCATGGGGTAGTGATAGGTTGCAATGGTTGCGATGGAGCATGAATGAAGTTTCCATACTTTTGACAAAGTACACATTTCCTCACATAATTACAACAATCAGTTTCCATGGTAGACCAATAGTAGCTTACTCTTAAAAATTTCTAAGCTAAGACCATTCCATTTGTATGTGCTCCACACACCCCCTCGTGTACTTCTTTGATTGCTTGGATTGACTCCATCATATCCAGACAATGTAATAGATTCCCATCGTAGCCGCAACGATAAAGTGTACCTCCTAAAAGGGTGTAATGGGCTATTTGGTGAATCAGGATTTGCTTTTCAGAATAGGAGATATTGAGAGGGAACGTGTTGTCCTTAAGATACGTAAAGATGGGTTCGTACCACAGGGAATTGGGACCAACAACATCACAAGCCAGGTAAGATTCTGACATGTCATACGTGGGTTGATGTAGATTTTCTACAAAGAACGGCATGTCATTATTCCCTGGTGGAACACGAAGCATAGAACCCGCATCTACTGATCTGTTCTACGCTCTAGGGATTTTTTCAAATTTAATGCACACAAATTACTCCTTTAGATTTTCTACTAACTTTTTGTAAGGTATGATCTTGTCATCCTTAACCTTTTATTCATCATTAACCTGTTTGATAATTAACTGCGAATCGCCCACAACCTTGACATGATGAACATTCCACTTGATGGATAGCTTCATTCCTGCAATAAGTGCCTCATATTCTACAATGTTGTTTGTGCAAGGGAAGCCTAGGTGAAAATCTTGTAGTATAGGATCGCTAGGAGTAATAAGGACCACTCCTGCACCTAAACCATGAAACGTAAAGGATCCATCAAAATGTATCTGTCATATGACATATTCTTCAATGTAGAGCAAGGAGGCATCTGGCATATCTAGATTTAAAGGTTCCATGTCTTGCAAAGGTGCTTCCGCTAGCTAGTCTGCAAGTACTTGTCCTTTAACCAATTTTTTATGTACAAATTCTATGTTAAAATCACTGAGTAGAATGATATAATTAGCCATTCTACCTGTGAGGGTGGGTTTAGACAGTAAATACTTGAGTGGGTCAACCTTGGATATTAGCTTAGTTTTAGCATTCAATAGGTAATGGCTAATTTTTTGAAAAGTGAAAACAACAACCAAACAAGCCTTTTCAATTTGAAGATAATTGATCTCATAGGCGATGAGGGTGCGACTCAGATAATACACCACTTTCTCATTATGACTAAGGTCATATTTGGTGAGAAGTGCACCAATAGTAAATTTTGTAGTGGAAATATAGAGCAAGACCAGTTCCCCAGGAGTTAGTGGTATGAGGACAGGCGGATTAGCCAAGTATTGTTTAAGAAGAGAAAAGAGATGTTGTTGCTCAGGTTCCCAGATGAAAGCGACATCTTTTTTAAGCAAGCAAGTGAATGAGTGTCACTTATCTCCAAGCTAGGAGATGAAGTGGTGAATGGCTTGAATTTTACCTTGTAAGCTGCATAGTTGCTTGATATTCTTAGGTGGAGGCATGTCGGTAATAGCAGAAACTTTAGCAGGGTCTACCTCAATACCTCGTCTTGATACAATGAAGCCTAATAGTTTTCCTGATAGCACACCTAAGACAGACTTCTTTGGATTCAGCCTAACTTTGTATTCATGCAGGTGTTCAAAGATATGCCACAAAATGATAGGGTGATCCTCCCTTGTTTTGGACTTTCCTAAGATGTCATCTACGTAGTCCTCCATGATATCATGAATCATATCATGAAAAATTACTGTCATTTCCCGTTGATAAGTAGCTCCTGTATTTTTGAGGCCAAATCGCATTACTTGATAATAGAAGGTGTCCCAAGGAGTGGTAAAAGTTATTTTGTATTGGTCTTCTTTAGCTATCTTGATTTGATTATATCCCGAAAAGCCATCCATGAGTGCTAGCATCGCATACCCTGCTATTGAGTCAACAATCATGTCAATATTTGGCAGTAGAAAATCATCTTTAGGGAAAGATTTATTTATTTCCCTAAAATCCATGTAGATTCGGATACCGATAGGTTTTTTCTAGACAGGAACAATGTTCAATATCCATTCAGAATAATCAATTGGCCTGACGAATCCTGCTACAAGAAATCTTTCCAACTCTTCTTTAACCAATAGGGCCACTCTTGGGTGCATCTTTCGGAGATTCTATTTGATAGGCTTAACATCTGCATGCACGACTAAAGTCAGATCTAAGGTGGGAATGTCTTTGTAAGACCATGCGAACACATCTATAAACTCTCATAGCAGCATATTGAATGTCTTTTGTTCTCTAGCTGAGAGTGATGCTCCCAATTTTACTATCTTCGGATCCTCTTCTGTACCAATATTGATATCAATGGTCTCTTCGACTAGTAATTTTGATAGGTCCTCCATATGTGTAGGATCAGGAGGTAGGTTGAGATCTTCATCCAAGGATTTCTCCACAAGATTTTCATCCTTGGCGTGGTCACTTTGTTTGTCCTTTGATTTTTTATTTTTTTTCTCAGCCAGTGCCTCAAGGAGGTTTTCACTGTGTGACTTGGACTTTGATTTTTGCCAAGGCTTTACATTGGAACGTTTGCCCTCTTTTTTCTTTAATTTTTGCTGACCACAAAGTTTAGCCTCCTCACCAAAGTAGGTACATGTATCTAGGTCGATAGAGAAACCTTTCTTGTGATCTCCAATGGGAATTGTATTCCTTATGCCCATGAAATTTGCGATAGCTTCGTCATTCTCAAATAAATCTAGCATCATGTGACATTGTTGGTCCCATTCAACAAGGGAAGGGTACACAAGTTCAAGGGTTAGTTCCATGGGGGTTATGGTTAGGACAACATTGTTCATGAAAAGGTTTGTGGAGGCTAGATCCTCGTATTGGCTACAATGGGAATCCATATCACTATCTAGATAGTCAGAGCTATCCTCACGTTCACAATAATTCACATCTTGATCATTGGGGTGTGCTCCATAAGGGTGAATCCCAATGCCATATCTTTCTATTTTCAAATGTGACAGAGGCAATGGCTCCCTCTGTCCTTGTTCATTTATTCCACATCCTAGGCCTTTATAGCCCATGGAGTACATCATTTTACTAGATTTTTCATATTCTAGGGTTTGGTAATAGGATGGCTGAGTATCCTCTGGGACCCAAGTCATAGGTGGGTCAAGAAAATTTTCCTCAGCTAACAATCCTCCAGGTAAGAATGACCCAATAATGTATTCCTTTCTAGGTCTTCTAAAGTGGTAGTTGGGTCATCCTCTAGTCTTGGGTGACAATGAGAGGTCTAAAACCAAGAGTGCTTGTTATACATTATACTCCCCGCAGCCCTATTCAAGGATTTTCATCTCCCATGAATCAAGCGGAGATGTTGAAGTAGATGCACCATGAGCACAAGAACTAAGAGAATCTGAATCCACTTGGGATTCCATGGCCTCAGATTGGAGAGGGACAACTATATTTGTGGAGGAACATGCATATGTACCCTTTCATGTAAAGATATTGAGATCTCTACAATGAGTGAAAGGATCTGAGTCTCTTTGTATTGTAATGGTATGTCCCTCATGCTTAAACTTAATGTATTGATGAAATTTTGATGGAACGACCTATATGGCATGAATCCATGGTCGGCCTAGAAGCCTGTTATATGGAAGTTCCAAGTCTAGGACATGAAATTTTTTTTGATGGCAAGTGGGACCTGTTATCCAAAATTTTCCCTTCAAGGTAATTTTGATAACATACATCAAATTCTTTAGTCCCAAGCAATTATATTAAGTCCGGACAAAAATTCATGTTTCTAGAGTCCCCTCAAATTTTTTCTAACTCCCCTTCCAAGAAGAAGAAAGCAAGTTCTGAGGAAATGTGAAAAAATTGCAAAAACAAGCTCGGGCCAGAAAAAATCATGAAAAATGGCTAATTCCTAGTCCTCGCAGCATTTGGGACAGTTGGGACAAAAGGATGTGAACCGGCCGAAAGGCCGCCAGGCGGTCTGCGCAGCATTTGGGCCAAATGGGACAAAGGGACGCGCGGGACGCGAAAATCTGAACTAGCCGAAAAATGGAAAAATTTGACTAACTGTTGAAACAGGCAGTTTGGGACGCGCGGGCCAAAAGTACGCGAACCGGCTGGATCGGCCGAAATGAGTCAAGGCAGCCCGAAACATTTTGGTACATCTGGGCCGCAAGTACGTGAATCAGCCGGATCGGGAAAATTTGTCCTGAACGGTCCGAAAGCAAATGGGACATCTGGGCCGCGAGTACGCGAACCGGCCGGTTCGGCCGAAATGGGAAATTTCAGCACTGTGCCAAATGGGACAAAGGGACGCATGGGACGTGAAAAGCCGAAATGGCCGAAGGCAGAGAAGAAAAGTCAATGTTTGACCCGTGGAACTTCAAACGGCCATAACTTTTGACTCCGAGCTCCGATTTTCACAAAATTGGACTTTCTGGAACGAGCACGATGTCCTCTACGCCACAAAAACCATATTTCTTATTTTTAATGAGGGTAGATATATTTAAATAAAGGAAACATATTCGGCTCCAGTCAGTTAATGCTCATTCCCGTCAAATGACAGAAAACGCCTGCCAGGCCCAAAAGAGCTGCCCGCACTCAGAAGGCCATAAATTTTGCATTTCTCAACGAAATCACACAAAATTGGTACCGTTGGAATCGTGGTTCCAAGCCCGATGCAAATCAATCAATAAATTCCATATTTGATCAGAAATTGATTGATATTTTTAAGAAAACGTGGCAGGGTTCAGAACAGTGTTTTATTTGGTAGCTGGGAGTGCAATTAAGAGGCATGGTCATCATTCCTTCTCTACTGCAGCACATGGGACAGTATGGGGAGCCTTTTGCAAGTAATGTATACCCATTTCACTCAATTTAATGCCTCTTATAGGTGGTTGAAGGACAGATTTCAGGATTTCCATTTTCCCTTCTCTTTTCCTTCTCATTTTTCTATAAATTGGAGTGTTGGGCTCATTGTAAAAGAGAGAGTTTTTGGGTAGCAAAGCTCTGCCAAAATTGCTTTGTGAAGCCAGTGTGTTGCAGGCCCTTGTATTGGACTCCTTGCATGGTGATCCAGGCCCTTATCTTGTAATAGACTGAACTGTGCATACCAGGAAGCAATAAAATACAAGTTTGTGGATGTATCTTCCCATGCTGTGTTTTCTTGCATTCTTCTTGCCCCTTTTATCTTTCTACAAAGAATATTGTGTCTATTTATTATGTTCTTTCAGGAATTCATTATCATTGTGTGTGCTTGAAATATTGCTGTGAATGCATTTTGCTAGATTATGGAGAACTGTCATCACCTCTTCTAGTGTGCACTTTGCCTCTGTATTTCACACATTTGGAGATTACTCTCACATCCTCCTTTTCTGGTGTATCACCGCTTTAGTGTAGGCTTTCATTTTATGTATTCTCTCTCCCTGGTCCCTTGGAAATTTAGATTATAACAATTAGCTTATCCTGCATTAGAGTAGATTGTGGCAGGTAGTTTAGGAGCAAGAACCAGCTTTCTCTGGAGGTCTATCTCAAGTAGCAAGTCCCACAACTTGGAGATAGTACCCATGTTATCCAATCACACTGGATGCTTAGAGTGGTCAAACTAGAAATATGATCAACATCCAGGGGTGCTGTGATTCGGTGATAACAGGACCCACCTCCATGGGTAGCGTGATGGTGCCTACTGACTCCCTTTCCGTGTTGTCGTATGTGGTGATAGTGATGATATTGGACTCAAGATCTTCCTCAGTATGTCCTAATTATTTAAAGAACCTGAGTGTGCAAATATTCAAACCAAATCCATTATCCACAAGCACCCGTTTGATCTTCCTGTGGGTGACAACTACCTCAATATATAACGGAAGATTATGTGTTGGATTCTCAGTAGGGATCTCCCTATGGTTGAAAGCAATATGTTCATTTGGTATGATGTTTTCCATTGCAGCATGAAGGTGCGTAAGATCAACCTCAAAAAGAACTCTTGACCCCTGAAGAGTTTGGTATAGAATTTCTTTATGCACATTAGATAGCTTGAGAAGATCTAAGATCGAAATCTTAACAGACGTCTTCTCAAGTTGCTCTAAAATATTATATTTATCAGTTTGTGGGGTCGACGGAGAAGGTTCCAGAATCACGAGGTGGACACGCTTTGTTACCACAGCACATTCCTTTCCCTTGATTCAAATGGTATTGACATGGTCAACAGGAGAGTGAATACATCCAATAAGAGAATCATAATGATTTTTGTCTGTTTTGGTGTATAAGTAATTCGTTGTTTTATATGTTTGGGATGACTCTCCCTGATCCGGATTTGAATTTTCTGAATTATCATGATTGGGGAATGGTTCTTCATATATCCCCATTTTCTCGTTAGGTGTTTGTGTTTTTCCTGGGTTATCCACCTCTATCTCCCCATTGTCGATGAGGTCCTGAATATAATAACGAAGTCACAAACATTTTTCTGTCTTATGTCCTTTGACACGATGCATTTCACAATATTCATGCTTCTTGTACCATGAAGGTTTTGGAGTGTTGTCATCAAATAGTTGCATTGTAGGATAGGTCATCATGTGGTCCGCATCCAATTATTTTAGTATAATTGACAAAGGTTCATTAAGAGAGGTGAATTTTCTTCACTTTGGTGGTGGTTGAATTGGTCCGTTGGTCAGTTTAAAAGGTTGACTAGTTTGGAATGTTTGAACATGTTTGGAATCAATGATTTTGTCTCCCACCACATTTTTTTTTTGGTTAAATATCTTGAGATTTTCCGCGGGTTTGACATTTTGGTTGTCTCTAGATTGAGGTTTGAGGGTGCCTTTGGAAATAAGATATTTTTCTATCTGAACCCCCTTCTCGATAACCTCCTCAAAAGTTTGAACACAATGCATTTGGAGGGGGAAAGCTATATCCGGGTTGAGGTTGGGAACGAAAATACTAACCAGTTTTTTTCAGGGAAAGCGCAACGGAAGTGACTAGCTATCCCTGTCCACCATTGGAGGAAGCTTGCGAAATTTTCATTAGGGTGTTTTTTGGCACCACATAAGTCTGCCATGGTGACATCACTCTCTATTTTATATGAGAAGTGACGCACGAACCTTTCTGCCAATTCTAGCAAGGTGAAAATTGATCCTCGTGGTAAGCATGTAAACCACTCCAAGGCTTAACCTCCGAGACTCTTGGGGAAAAGTATGATGAGATAATTGTCATTATAAGACACCTCTTGACATGCCATGCAGAAATCTTTAACATGATCCCATGGATCTCCTTTTCCTTTATATTTGTCACACTTTGGAATATCAAATTTCTTTGGAAAGGGTTGAAGGGTCATTGTCTTGTCAAAAGGATAGGGGCACAATTCTTTGTATTGATATTTCCTAATGCTCCCTATATTTCTCTCTTGTAGACTCATGAGAGTTTATTTCATAGATTGCACCTCTTGTGTGAGAAATTGTTCTCTAGTGGGAGAAGCAGGGATGTATACATGATGATACCCTATGTCTTCTTCTTCTTGGTTTTCTTGATGGAGTTCATTGATCTTAACCTTATGCCTCAACTTTTGAATGTTCATGTTTGCATCCTTCTATACATGGGAGGTAAGCAATGCTAGTTGTTGGCTTAGGTTACTAATTTGTTGTTGGATTGTGGCTTCTTCTTCTAAAGGTTCCTCCTCCTCGTATTGTGGAGGTTCTTCACCTGTCCCATGTTCTATCTTGTTTCTTCGTAGCACTTTGATAAAGGGTATTCTATGCCCCACCACTTTATCATTCCCTGCGTAAGAGGTAGAAGCATGTTCGTGTGTTAAAATATCCTCCATATTGATAAGGGGACGTTCTTCCTTACTATCGTTATTCACATGTGGTATCATTTCATTTTCGATGGGTAATTTGGCCCCTAATTCTACGATCCGTGCCAACACTCTATCTTTGTTTTTGAGAATAAATTCATCTAGTAAAGTGGGGTCAAAATCGAATTATGTGTGTGGGGATTGTAAATCATTTCCACTATGATCGACCATCTCTTATGTTTCTTTTTCTGCAGAAAATAATGGTCCTAGATCATGTCCAATGAAGGTGTTTGCCCCATGTCTATTATATGTTTCCCAAGTTTTTTCTTGTTGTTCCTCGGATGTCTATTTCTCTAATCCTAGTCATGTTTTAGGAGCCATGTTTTCATGATAGTTTCACTAGGGTAAGTTGTAAATGTGTTCCAAGCTTAGTGACCACCCCTAAGTGAGATGCAAAATGTATTTGTTAAGAGTATGAATAAGTCAACAATGTGAGAATACCAATGTGATAGAGTGAGAAATCACCAGTGACACAAGCATTTGGTATCTAAACCTGTTAAATGAAGTACCTCCTAGATTACATCTCAAAAAATAGTTTCACGTCGCAAGATGATTAACAAGATGTTTTCACTTATGCCAAGTTCAAGGAAATCAACAAAACATAAGTAAATACAAGAAGTCAATGCAACCTCCTAATCAAGATATACTATGAACGAGCTCAAACTTGATTATGACTTATATCTCAAAAAGTTCCAACAACAATATGTGAATGACACAACAATAACACCGAGATATGTTAACCCACTTTGCGAGAAAGTAGGGTATTAATATCAAGGTGTTATTGATATAACATGCACAAATGGTAACACCTATCACTCTTCAAAATCGAGGTAATAATAGAACCGAACTAAAAAGCTCAAAGTATAGCTAGAAATAGTTTAAAATGTGTGCAACGTAACCTTACAATATAGATATTTATGTCAAGTTTACAAGAAACAAGACATAAATATCAAAATTGTAGTGATGCGATACAAACAAGTGAACTCTTCTAAAGAAGTCCACAGTGATGAACCACGCCTAACTACATATAGGAAGGAAATTGATTAATAAAACCTTAAATATCTCTCTATCGTTTGAAATTTCCTCCTTTGTCAAACTTAATGAAGTAAAGTCTAGATGGAACATTTAACCAATCTTGATAAACTCTTAACCTCAATAAAAGACTGATAGTAAACAATGTCACCCTGAAGCTAAATTTTGTTGTCCTGTTCTGTTAACCCTTGCCTTGATTCATGGTGATATTTCTTAAGCAAGGTCAAAATTTAATCCTTAAACAAGAAGGCTATTGTTATGAACCCTAAGCGGTACTTTTCTCTCAATCGGAGCTTATGCCTTCACCTGTGCAATAGAGTTGTGGAACATGTGTTAGTGGCCTGAGTAAGATTAATTAACCTTGTAAGAAACGGAAAATGTTCTAAAATCAAATGAATAAGAAAGATTTGGACATCAAATTGATGATCCTAGTTTAGAAAGCTTGGCCTTAAGTTTTTTTAGTCAAACAGTTGAAAAGAAAGAAGTTCTTCCTTGTGAAAAGAATGGTGTGAATCGTTACATGAAATTTTAAAAGAACGTAAGTTAAGAATTAAGAGACACTTTAGTAAACAAGAAAATTTAACAAGAAATTCCTCTTGGGATACCCTAACTGTAAGTGTGTTTTTTGGTATGGACTCCAATGTTGTTCTGTCAAGAAGAGAAAAGTAGATTTTCCTTGATAGGTGTGAACGTTTCCGTGCTGACCTTGTGGTCTCCCCCGTAACAAGTGGTTCCTAGTGTTGGTTGTAACCTTGTGACGACATGTTGTGTCGTGTTGAGTCAAAGCAAGTAAAAAAAAAAATTATCATGTATTTCACTGTGTTGTCATTGTGTTGGTATTTTTGGTGTGTTACACTACATCTTTAGCACAGGCTTTCTATTTCAGTGATCAAGTCCTGTCTATCTCTTAGGAAATATTTAAGAGTCACATGATCAACTTTAAAGTGAAAATGAACATGAATTATACCAACTAAATGTTTAGCCATGATTATTCCTATAATGTACATGCTGAATTACATTAGAAAACCTTACAAACACGGTTGTATTGTCATGCCCAACCTAGCAAAGTTGGAATACTAATTGAAGCTAACAAAGAGAATATTTCATTGTAGCCATTTGCTTGAAGATGATGCATGAGAGAAATGATAACATAAATTATTTTAAATAAACTAGCATGGTGTATTTAGTTTGGTAAGTTCAAGAATACAAAATTTTTATGCAGTAACAATGGTTCCCTTTGTACAAAAGGCGAGCAAGTAAATTAACAACATATTACAAAAATTTTGTTCCCTTGGAAATGGAAGAAATGAAGTAGCTATTATTAGATTGAATTCTTGTGAATATACCCAAAATGTGAATGAGCTATGAGACAAAGGATTATGCGCCTCCCTTGATGTAATTCAATGCAACTTGTTACCAAGTGTTCAAAATGTAGACGAGATCCCTTGCCTTAACTGACTCGTGGGACATAATTGGGTAAACAATTGGTACCTTTAGAAATCATGCATTTAAAAGATTAAATAAAATGAAATTTTGATAATGAATTTTAATTCCTCCCTATAACCATTTGTTGTGATATTTTTGTAGGCCTAAGTGAATATGTCTTAGAGTGAAAGATATAATTAAAAGAACGTGTTTATTCATGGATTCAACATGAGCCTTTTTAGCTAATTCATTGATGAAGGTTATAGAGAAATTCTTCATACTCTAAGTATTCTTGTTATTTACGAAATAGATATGCTCTTCAAAAATTCCAATATGAATCCGAATGATATAATTTCTTAAATAAGCTACTTGGGTTATGGATATTTGAAAAACTTAGATATAATTCGAGTTTGAATTGACACATGACCAAATGGTATATTCACCTTACAATGCTGTAATCTCCCCACTAGTATAAGGGGGGGTGTCTTATGATATTATGTTACCGATCGAAACCTACATAATCTCTTGGTCTCAAATTAATACTCCTATTTTTCTAGTATACCCGGAAATAATCTTATTGTAGGGGATTTCTAAACTGAGTTTGGACTATTTTCGGCTTACAAAGTTTGTTCTAAATGCCGGTGAAAAATCATGAATGCTATAGAAACATTTGTATGGTAAAAACATATGCATCAAGCGATGAGTGAAATCGTCATTGTTATTATTGTTCAATAATATAGATGGTGCATATTTATAGACTAATCCAGGAAGATAGTGAGCTACGTGGTATCTATCATTCTCCGCTAAATTTCATGTTACAACTATGGGTAACTCTATAAACCAAAATATTCATGAGAAGGTGCAGCATAAAATAGGGAAGGGTAATTATGTTTTTACGAGTCACCCAACTTCAAAAACACAGTTTCAAAGATTTTTCGAGACATTTCAATAGTGAACAAGACTACTAAACTAATAGGTATCTGATCATTCTCGATTCCCAATTCCATACTTGTAGGTTCCATAGAAATTGTAAATTTACTGGGTTCAACATTAGGGATGGAAACGTGTAACCTAAACAAATAGGATAAGGTATGGACATTACTTTCATATTTACATAATCCATTAAGCATTGATTTCTTTCAATATGATTAGGAAATAAGGAGGTTTTGAAATTCAACTAACAACCTCTTTAAATTAGTAGACAGAAGATATAGCAATTTGGACCAACTTTTTAGGGAAACACGATAATTTTACTAAAATCATCCATTTGCCAACAGCTAGATAATCATTTCACGATGATTTATAGTCAAAGTTTCAAGTGGTTTTTGAAAGGCATCTCTAGATCTTCATGTCAAAACCATTTTGAATAAGCCAAAGGAGCTTCCTAAAGTCTTCCAATGATGTAACATAAACTTCTAATAAAAAATTGAACTCCTTGACTTACCCCTTGACCTTGACGGTAGCTGCATGACACTTAAAGGTTTCAAGCAAACCTATCTTACAAGGCCTACTCTTCAATTAGCTTGACCCCACAACATTTCATTCTAAATGCTTCATTAGGGACATTACAATTTGCGAACAATTCAATTATTAATTGACAAGGACAACCATAGAAATCTCCAACCAGATAAAACTGGATTATCATGCTCTTAAAATTGATTCACAGAATCTTATTGTGGGATTCTTGCCAGGGCATAAATAACTAAACATACTTGATTAGAGTTAACCCCTACCATGATGAATAGGCACCCTTCGATTCAGATATGATTTGTACAAGTCAATCTTAGAACCCTTGCTAATATTTCTTACTCTTCTACGCAGCTAAAACCGAATTAAAGCTTAAAAGCATCTGTACTCCATCACCAACATACGTTACACAAAGCTCTATATTTGTTTGATTCATTTATTAACCTAAATGAGGCAATGTAATTCCACAACCATTCATTAGACATTATGCTACTAGAAATCATTCATCACCGTTAACAACCATGGAATTACAAGGGATGTAAACCATTCTAGCATGATAACATCAACAAAGAACCTTGGTTTAAATCTGTAATGGTAATTATCTCTCAGTTGACCAATTCGATCAAATTAAAATCTCATTAGTTATTACCAAGATTTCAAATTTGTCAGCTAAGAATTAGTCCAAATATTCAATATTTTATTTAGGCTTCACTTGATGAGATTTACATAAATCGAAAAATTATGTACCCTTTCCAAAGGGTAAGAGATAGATTTAATTTTTTCTAATCAGCCTCCTCCTACTTATAAACCTTATTATCTTCCAAATGTAAATCCATTGATTTCACCTTAATATCATTTAATAATTCACCATGAAAGGATAATCTTCATTAGTTTAGCTAGGGGTAGTAAGTTATATATATTTATATTACAAATGATAGTTTCCTCATTGATCACTTAAGGATTCAAATGTTATCACGTCGATCACATATACATTGACTCATTCAAATTTATATATATTTTAATCTTACCTTTTATAAGCATCATCCACCCATTTTATTATTCTTAGAATTGCATTTTTACTATTTCCTAGAAGGGTTTACAACAAAAAAATATTATCTCAAGAGCAAATTTTTCCATTACTCCTTTGTGAAAACTATACATGGTTACATCAATTGCTACACGACACAGCATACGAACCAAAGTGATAAACCAATTCTAAGGAACTATGACTAGGGAACTCAAAGAGTAACATTTTTTCATTGATCAGGAAATGCTATACTATTCTAAGAATGACATATAATCCATTAAAGTCACTCAACAATGTTGTGATCCAATTTTCTTATATTTTCCATGTTAGAAAAACAAGCCAAGGTTTCCAAATTTAAGATGAGAACATAAATCCATAATACACTATACTAAGGCACTAACCCTCTTCCAAAATTTCCATGCTGGAACCTTTCTTCATAGTTCTTACAACATAAAAAACATTCGAAAAAAAGAACTTCACAACCAATATTATTGCAATATTGTACAATTATTTCCCTCATATACTCGAAAAATTCCATCTGCAACAACTAATAACCTGAGTCAGTTCACAAGAACTCAAGATAAGTGTAACGACCCAAAAATCCACACACACGAACAACACAGTAAAAGACAGGATAATTTTTTTTTTTTTGACTTGCTTGACACATAACATGACGCAACATGTCGTCACCAAGGATACAACTAACACTGTGAACAACTTGATACAAGGATGGCCATAAGGGCAGCACGGAAACGTTCACACCTATCAAGGACAATACATTTTTTTTTTCTTTTGACAAGACAACATAGAAGTCCAATCATAGAACACACTTACAGTTAGGGCCAACCACAATGAGATATTCTTGAGGGTTATTTATTTTAAAAGGACATCTTGCAATTCTTAGCTTACGTTTTCAAGGAGGCTCAAGATATGATTCGTATAATTCAACTTACCAAGCCAAGTTTATTCTTTTGACACTGAGTAATTTTCTTTAAATATTCTCTATTATGACATTTATTTGCTTAATTCGTTTATCAAGAAAAAGGAGTATTTAAATTCCACAAGGCCATCTGCTCACCACTAACGCTACTAAGATTCGTTCTTGCCCACAAGACAACATGGTTTTAAGTTCAACACACTTAAGAGAAGAGATACAAGGTGCCTTGAAAAAGGGTTAGAGGGAGAAGGTCGAGATGAAACATCTTTAGGACCTCATTAGTTATTGCCAGTATTTAATTGAAGCTAGGGCTCTTAACCAGAATTATCAACAACTTTACTTAGGATTTGCTAAAAGTATTAACAAGGAGTAAAAATTTACTTTCCAAATGGCGGTGAGAAAGATGGTGAGGTCTCCAATTTGTTTTCTCTGGCTTATTAAATCTTATTATCTTCCAAACAACTAACATTTCATTTCATCTTAGGGTCATTTTAAGAATTCACCATAAAAGGATAATGTTCGCTAGTGTAGCTAGGGATATCATGTTATAAAGTTTACTTGCAATGATAGTCCTGCCCTTGATTACTTAAAGAATTTCTTGCTCTCAAGTTGGTGACCCCTACGTTACTTTATTTGAATACAACTTTTAATTTAATTTCCAGAAGTATTAAACAATCCCATGTTCGTTTACTTATGACACTTTATTACTAAGTCATATCAAGGTTTAACTCAAAATTTATTCTCAAGGCAAGGTTGTAGCAGCACTCATTTACAAGAACAAAACAAGATTACATCAATTCTTAAAATACTGATACTCCAACAAAGTCACTCAACAACAATAACCAAATTTTCTTATAATTTCAATGATGGTCAAACAATACAAGGTTTCCAAAGTTCAGATGACAAAGTCCACAATACTTTATACTAAGACATTAATCCTCTTTTAAACTTTCCACTGGACGTTAACAATAGTTGAACAACATAAAAAGGTTTCGAGCAAAGGATCTTCTCAACTGAGGTTGATGACAAAAGTCTACAAATCTATCCCTCATCTACACGCAAAATCCATCTGCAGCAAATTTTCTACAAGAGTCAGTTCACGAGAACTGAGCAAGATAAGGCTACACAAAACCACCATAACTATTATCTAACAATACCACGAAAAGGAAGCACTTTATTACAAGAATTGGTTCAAACCTCTAAACACTATCAACACATCAAGTTATAATAAAGTCTTCATCATGCCAATCAAAGAAGGAGAAGACCTTGTACTTCAGTTAGGAGCAAAAGCAACGAAAGTAACAATCATATGAGAATGGCCCTTGGCCCTATAAGGAGAAAACAAACAATCTAGCAAAAATAGAATCCCCATCAAGTAAGTAATTAAACAATAATTACAAGATTGAGATTTGATATATATACCAACCATCTAGATATTTATCAAAGGTACCAAACGCATAGACTAAAATAATATATTTCTAAAAGAACAAGAGTTGATCGGCCCAAGAAAGGGGAACCACGGGTTTCAAAAATTAACACAAAAAACCCATGTATAAATGAGTTTCAAACCGGAAATCAAATAGAGTATACACACAACATAAGTTTCGAAGCGAAGGCAAGGTATACTAGTTTTGACCATTAACTACAAAGATTTTCCAATCATCCAAGAAGGGTCAAAGTCTTACAGGCTAGTAGCAAGCATGCGAGAGAAGAAGGGGGTTCCATCACAACAAGAGTATACAATAATGTCATCAACAAATTTTTATAACACTAAAGATTTGCAAACCTCCACTACAATACTAATGTTTGGTTAATTTAAAATAAATTACCCATATCCCAAAACAACCATATTTTACGGCAACCCTTGGTAACACAGTCAACCATCGCACAAATAGATACAAACATAATTTCTAAGTGACATTATCAAAACAAAACCTTCCGCTATGAATCCATAAGATTATCAAATGAAAGCTGAGTTTTTTTTCCCGAAGATTAATCACATTTAAGGAAATTTCCATCACAAACTATTATGGTAATTACGTGCATAAAAACCGACCAATATTAATTAATAGCGTTAACATTACAAGGGAGAAAATAATGCAAGTTAGGAAAATAGAAGAGCGCCATCAACAATAATTCTGAGAGGGGGATTAGACCAAACTATTCTAGTGTCAACGAGGTAGTGGATTCGCACAATGAAACCTCTAGCTTAGTTGATCCGAAAAGCTAGTTATGATTCAAGTTGATAAGGATGGTCAAGGTACTTCTTGAGGATGGCCTTAAAAGCCTAGAAACAAGATGAAAGATAGTATAAGAGTCTAAACACGCGAGATAGAAAAACACATTGCACACAAACCTTTTCATTCTACCAGTTTTAATACCAAAACTCTAAGCTGGCTAGCCCATGCATTGCTCACACAATCCTACAACCTTTCTTTCTCGATGCCAAAAGGTTATCAAAGGGACTTGCGAAGGAGCTAACAAAAAAAAATGTCAAAAGACAACTTGGGTGCTAGGTAGGAGCTTCATAGTTATCATAACTTACTTCCATAATATCGAAAATACTAGTTGATCAACATAATAACTTGCAACTCAATCGCAGAGAAGAATTAATACATAAAAAACAGACGAAGGTCTATCATTCGAGTAAGAGAAACATAACATTCAGAGGAGAGGGCACACGCATCCTTTCGACCAACATACTGACAACGATAAAAGCAAAAACAAGAAGAGACAAGCAGAAAGGGGAAATCTCCCATCATGACATCCAACTGACAAATCAATGCAAGGAAAAAGCGGTTCGATTTCACAATAATTGTAAATATAATAGCAGTAGAAAGGTGTAGAAATATCTTGCCATTTTTCTCCAGAGTAGGTTCCATGGACATCGCCTGGATCCCAGCAACAGCAACCCAAGCCTAAATTCCATTTTCTTCACGCTCGTTGGGCGCCCAAACATCGACCATCTTCACATTGGCATAGGTAGGAGTTCATGGCCAGGGTGAGTGGTCTAATATACTTGCCAACATCCTCCCAACACCGCTCCAAAATTAGCCCTAGAACCTCTGTAGGCCCCATTTTTTGGCAATTGAACTTGATCCTTCGTCATTCATCCAACACCTCCACCATCTCCATATGAATCTGATTGTTTTTTGATTTGGACCTCCTAACCTTGGTGCTCTCATATTAGGAATAGCCCTAGTCTGAGACGAAGCAAAAGAAGATGGATTTAAAACCCAAAAAAAAAAGATCTCTTGGTACAGACTCCATATCCATAAAACAGTCCCTAGACTCAGCATCCTCAATTAAGGCTGACCAGTCACTAGATTGCTTCACCAGGAATTACCAATAATCTCTACAAGAACACTTCCCTTGTTTTTTAAAGTGATGGAACCGCTTTGCCTCTCTCACAGAAATTTGCATTGCAACAATCTTGGACAAACCTGATGCAGTGTGGCAGAGGAATACTTTTACTTTCCCTGTTCACTCAGTACATGTTCTGAATCTGACAAATATCCTACTACCTTCATCTCCCAAGACATTTTCTCCGACATTGCATAGATCTCATGTGCCTGTGGGTGTGATCTGTCACCTAACCAAAAAGCATGCGCCATTTTATTGGCTTCGCTGAGTTGAGCACATGCTGCGGGCCAAGCTAGGTCCCGCGCTAGGAAGGTCTCATGATTAATTTTACAACCAAATTGTTTATACATCCCAACTCACCATATACCAGGATGCTCTGTGGCCTATGGCCGAGCCAACCATCACCCAAACTTAATTCCAAATGCAAACCGAGTGATCTGTTCACAACTCAACAGTCTTGATACCGCCAAGCTTGATAGGCTCAACAAAAACAAGCCAAAGTGTGACCGAAGTCATCGGAATTGAACATTCCAAGAAGGATATGCAGACACTCATCTACGGGCAGAGTGGAAGAAATGAAATAGTAAGGTAATTTGTGCTTCATGAATATTCTGATAAAAAACAGATCCGCCTATGAGATACTCTTCCATGAGTTATAACGTAAAACAAGTAAGAAATCAATAGAGAATCTTAGTAATAAATTTCATCAGGTCTCCTGGTAATACTCTCACTATCACATAGTTGATTTTGACAGAAATATCTTGAAGGAGAATCCCGAATCTGAGGATGCGTTCAATACTGAACATACAATAACAGAGTTGGACAACTTGCTTGTTGGAAGCAATCAAAAAGGCTTCTACCTATACTGAAACATGCCTGCTGCCTGGCTAAACACTGTGGCAGGCTGTTGATGTGGATTCTACGACAAGAACACACCTCGCAGCACCCAAAGGAAATGGAGGTAACACGCCTACTTCACTTGGTTTCATCTATAACCGCCATACACTTGCCACACGGCCAACAGGGGACTAGGGTAGCAAAAAAAAATGCCAGTTGATTTTCCATTTGCTCCCTAAGAATTCAATGAAGGACAGTGGCTGGCAAGGCCGCTGATAAAGGCTTGTGGGAGTCCATGCCACTTCACAAAAACATATTTGAAGCTTCACCAGGACTACTTAGAATGGCTAGGAAGACCAGCAAAAACGGTAGGCCAAGAACAAAAACACCATGGTCCACTTTTCTTGAGCCACATGTCCAAACCCCAAGAACAAACTAAGCACCTCCCAACCATACGCATTGAATAAAGGATCCAAATTAGATCCAGGTGAGGAAAAATGGGACTCCATTCGACTCCCATCTCCCTCACGCAAAGACAGAAAACATAAATTTCCACCCACTACCAGCTGTGTTACCTAGTTGACTGCATTCTTACTTCAACTTTCCATCCTGATATGCCACACAATGCTTATGTTTTCATTGAGAGAAAAATTATATTATCTAATTAAGGCCAATCACCCTTGCGGTCAATTAGGAAAATGGTCCTACTTTGACAATTCAAGTATATATTGTCTTTCAGAAAGATAGCTACAAATCCAACCCCAGGATTTGAAGCTCGGACACAAGACATAATGATTACCTCACGCTCCTGGCCCTGAAAGGCATCTACCGTAATGATATATAAACCTTTTCCTTCATCAGATTTGCAGGCACGGACAACATCAAACTCTCGGTGCAAACATTTCAGCTGTAGCTTTTAATTTTGTGTGATAATTCCAACAGAAACCTTTATGCCTGACCAACTTAGTGACTCGTTGGAGAAGCTCATATAATTGCAAAGGCTAGGCAAGGGAAAAAAAAATATAATGGCGCATAGGCTAGGAGAAGAGTAAGATGAATGTTTTCTTCATTCAGTTGGGTGGAACGCATTAACTGCACAAGACTAGCCACAATGACCTCCTCCTTCCAATCTCACGTAAAAGGAGAAGGACGTAACCGCGAACGTCGATTCCGAACAGGGAATTACATTCTCCTCCCCTTAAGAAAAGCATCATCCTCTATGTGACATAACACAGTAGAAAAAGAAATGGTTCGCAATCAAGAACAGGTACAAGAGAAAGTACACCCTATGGTTTAAAATTTTAGTCGATTAAAGCACGGTCCAAGGGTAGCCTTAGGAACATTTGGTAGAAATTTTAACTTTCAATGTTCTGTGAAGATTGGCAGTTCTTTCTTGTTCATCATTTTCATTAGTCTCTTTCCATTATCATTATTTCTAGTTTTAGTTTCTTTTAAAAAATTTCATCATTGAAGAGTTTTGATTTATTCCTTATTGTGGGTGCCCAACATGAACTGCTAACACAACACCCTATCAGGTTCACAAGACCCTACGGATTCACAAGCACACAAGTATATACTTCAAGATTGTATTACACCACAAAAGGTTACACAAATACGGAATAGAATAGGCACAGTCCACATAACATAGTACTCGTCACACATCAATGACTGACATACAAAAATACTTGAACCAAAAGAGTACTACAATCCACCAGACATTTCCTCAATTTCCATCGATGAAAACAAATTCACATAACACCAAACAAATGCTACAGGTACATAGTGTCCACAAGGGAATCAATGACATAACCACAACATCACAACACATATCCATCTGACATGAGTAACACATACATCAAAATACCACTACCAAACATCACAATAACTCAACATATATATCAACCTGAATATCACCTCCCTCAAACTCATGCCTCCCTCAACTTACAAACAAAGTCTCTTATCAAACTCTTATGCCTCCCTCAATATCTTATGCCTCCCTCAACCTCTTATGTGTACCTCAAGTCTCTTATGCCTCCCTCAATCTCTTATGTCTCCCTCAAGTCTTTTATGCCTCCCTCAAGGAGGCCTCCCCAAGGAGGTTGACCCTATGGTCCAAGACACATAGAGTTCGAACACTCCTAACCCAAGTGACATAATAACGCGTGGTTCAACAACCCGATAGTTATCTGTACTCCTTGAGGCGTACCCCTATACAACGAAGTGGCTTCATAGGTCCAACCATTCCATGGTGCATCCCATGACCATATTCCACACATCACGACAATAGAACCAGCACAACAATCCAATCAAAGTGCCAAGTGGCAAAGTACAAGCCTTGGGCAAGGCGGTAAAAATTCCAAATTTTAAAAGAAGACCCAAAATCAAGCTAAAATAAATGGCCAAATAGCCATAGTTAGTATCAAAATCCCCATGTTAGTGCCAAAAACCAAGGAAATGCCCAAAATTGTAAAGCATGGCAATCAAGAAAAGCTGTTGGTCCTTACAAATAAAGTAAAAATCTCAATTTACGAATAAAATAAACTTATAATAATGTCACATTACGATAACTGTGTGGCCTTATTCGGCCACCAAGCGGTACTCAATGAGTTGCTAGCACTCGGAACATCGAGCCTCAGCTCGTAAAATACATATCAATAATACAACTGTCATCACCTCCATCTGAATCATCCCGCCACCACTTCTACAAGGCTAAACATAGGTCATAGATACACTAAGGTTTTACCCATAAAATAACCACATAAAGAGAGAGAGAGAGAGAAAGGACCAGCACGGTCCACCATCTACTAAGCCTAAGGTTGGCTCAATTGATTGGTCAACTATACACCTTTCCTCACTCTAAACACACCCTTTACCGATTACCCTTCAGGGTCGGTTAGCGTAAGGTTCACAACATAACATACAACAACATCACTAACATAATGGTGGCACACACATAACTAACATAACGTCTTACATATGGTACATATACAGGGTAGATCACGATCATACATTCACTGAGTGTAACACATCACTTTACCACTTTCTGCACCCAAAGTGCAATCACCATACGATAGGGTTCATACACTCACCGTATGACCCTAAATCACAACATGAAGCATTACATATTTGCACAAATCATACATACGATGAACATAGTACATCTCAACATAACATCCATTGCTGCATAACAAGGTGGTACACACATTTCTTCAAAACATGGTAAAAACATCATGATACAACTCATTTCTTTTAACATCAATCTAGTCATACAACACATTGATACACCTACATATCACAATATGTCACAATGCTCCAACACTATGTCCTCCACATTATAATTCTTTTCACACTTCACAAACAAATAATTCACACGTGAACTCTTCATAGAATCCACAAGAAGGAGAGAGAATACTCCCATCCCCAACATATCAACATGATCACAAACACGCACAAGTGACATACACATCATGTGCGTTCACAATATCACAATTACGACAATGGATCACATCACGCTTAAAGCACATTACTCTTCCAAATATCTACCATCATCATGCAACATCATCATCATCATCATGTGAAACATCATGTAACATCAACCACCATCATGTAACATCACCATACAACACCAATCCGGCCCATAGGTTCGAGAGCATGAACCTATTGCTCTGATACCAAGTGTAACGACCCAAAAAAAATCCACACACGAACAACACAGTGAAATACAGGATTTTTTTTTTTTTTTGACTTGCTTGACACATAACATGACGCAACATGTCATCACCAAGGATACAACTAACACTGTGAACAACTTGATACAAGGATGGCCATAAAGGCAGCACGGAAACGTTCACACCTATCAAGGACAATTTACTTTTCTTTTTGACAAGACAACATAGAAGTCCAATCACAGAACACACTTACAGTTAGGGCCAACCACAATGAGATATTCTTGAGGGTTATTTATTTTAAAAGGACATCTTGCAATTCTTAGCTTACGTTTTCAAGGAGGCTCAAGATATGATTCGTACAATTCATCTTACCAAGCTAAGTTTATTCCTTTGACACTGAGTAATTATCTTTAAATCTTCTCTATTATGACATTTATTTGCTTAATTCGTTTATCAAGAAAAAGGAGTATTTAAATTCCACAAGGCCATCTGCTCACCACTAACGCTACTAAGATTCGTTCTTGCCCACAAGACAACATGGTTTTAAGTTCAACACACTTAAGAGAAGAGATACAAGGTGCCTTGAAAAAGGGTTAGAGGGAGAAGGTCGAGATGAAACATCTTTAGGACCTCATTAGTTATTGCCAGTATTTAATTGAAGCTAGGGCTCTTAACCAGAATTATCAACAACTTTACTTAGGCTTCGCTAAAAGTATTAACAAGGAGTAAAAATTTACTTTCCAAATGGTGGTGAGAAAGATGGTGAGGTCTCCAATTTGTTTTCTCTGGCTTATTAAATCTTATTATATTATATCAACTAACAATTCATTTCACCTTAGGATCATTTTAAGAATTCACCATAAAAAGGAATAATGTTCACTAGTGTAGCTAGGGATATCATGTTATAAAGTTTACTTGCAATGATAGTCTTGCCCTTGATTACTTAAAGAATTTCTTGCTCTCAAGTTGGTGACCCCTACGTTACTTTATTTGAATACAACTTTTAATTTAACTTCCAGAAGTATTAAACCATCCCATGTTAGTTTACTTATGACACTTTATTACTAAGTCATTTCAAGGTTTAACTCAAAATTTATTCTCAAGGCAAGGTTGTAGCAACACTCATTTACAAGAACAAAACAAGATTACATCAATTCTTAAAATACCGATACTCCAACAAAGTCACTCAACAACAATAACCAAATTTTCTTATAATTTCAATGATGGTCAAACAATACAAGGTTTCCAAAGTTCAGATGACAAAGTCCACAATACTTTATACTAAGACATTAATCCTCTTTAAACTTTCCACTGGACGTTAACAATAGTTGAACAACATAAAAAGGTTTCGAGCAAAGGAACTTCTCAACTGAGGTTGATGACAAAAGTCTACAAATCTATCCCTCATCTACATGCAAAATCCATCTGCAACAAATTTTCTACAAGAGTTAGTTCACGAGAACTGAGCAAGATAAGGCTACACAAAACCACCATAACTATTATATAACAATACCACAAAAAGGAAGCACTTTATTACAAGAATTGGTTCAAACCTCTAAACACTATCAACACATCAAGTTATAATAAAGTCTTCATCATGCCAATCAAAGAAGGAGAAGACCTTGTACTTCAGTTAGGAGTAAAAGCAATGAAAGTATAGCAATCGTAAGAGAATGGCCCTTGGCCCTATAAGGAGAAAACAAATAATCTAGCAAAAAACATAGAATTCCCATCAAGTAAGTAATTAAACCATAATTACAAGATTAAGATTTGATATATACACCAACCATCTAGAATTTTATCAAAGGTACCAAACGCATAGACTAAATTAATATATTTCTAAAAGAACAAGAGTTGATCGGCCCAAGAAAGGGGAACCACGGGTTTCAAAAATTAACACAAAAAGCCATGTATAATCGAGTTTCAAACCGGAAATCAAATAAAGTATACACACAACATAAGTTTCGAGAATGAAAGAAAAGTATACTAGTTTTGACCATTAACTACAAAGATTTTCCAATCATCCAAGAAGGGTCAAAGTCTTACAAGCTAGTAGCAAACATGCGAGAGAAGAAGGGGGTTCCGTCCAACAAGAGTATACAATAATGTCATCAACAAATTTTTATAACACTAAAGATTTGCAAACCTCCACTACAATACTAATGTTTGGTTAATTTAAAATAAATTATCCATTTCCCAAAACAACCATATTTTACGACAACCCTGGTAACACAGTCAACCGTTCGCACAAATAGATACAAACATAATTTCTAAGTGACATTATCAAAACAAAACCTTCCGCTATCGAATCCATAAGACTATCAAATGAAAGCTGAGCTTTTCCCGAAGGTTAATCACATTTAAGGAAATTTCCATCATAACTTATTACGGTAATTACGTGCATAAAAACTGACCAATATTAATTAATAGCGTTAACATTACAAGGGAGAAAATAATGCAAGTTAGGAAAGAATAGAAGAGCGCCATCAACAATAATTCTGAGAGGGGGATTAGACCAAACTATTCTAGTGTCAACGAGGTACTAGATTCACACAATGAAACCTCCAGCTTAGTTGATCCGAAAAGCTAGTTATGATTCAAGTTGATAGGGATGGTCAAGGTACTTCTTGAGGATGGCCTTAAAAGCCTAGAAACAAGATGAAAGATAGTATAAGAGTCTAAACACGTGAGACGGCAAAACACGTTGCACACGAAACCATGTTTTCATTCTACCAGTTTTAATACCAAAACTCTAAGCTGGCTAGCCCACGCATTGCTGTACACAATCCTACAACCTTTCTTTCTCGATGCCAAAAGGTTATCAAAGGGACTTGCGAAGGAGCTAACAAAAAAATGTCAAAAGACAAACTAGGGTGCTAGGTAGGAACTTCATAGTTATTGTAACTTACTTCCATGATTGAAAATACTAGTTGATCAACATAATAACTTGCAACTCAATCGCAGAGAAGAATTAACACATAAACAAACAGATGAAGTATATATCATTTGAGTAAGAGAAACATAACATTAAGAGGAGAGGGCACATGCATCCTTTCGACCAACATACTGTACAACGATAAAAGCAAAAACAAGAAGAGACAAGTAGAAAGGGAAATCTCCCATCTTGACATCCAACTGACAAATCAATGCAAGGAAAAAGTGGTTCTCTAGATTTCGCAATAATTGTAAATATAATAGCAGTAGAAAGGTGTAGAAATATCTTTCCTATTTCTCCAGATTCAACATCATCCAGACTCAGCAACAGCAATCCAAGCATAAAAATTATTTTCTTCAAGCTCGTTGTGCAGTACTAACATCGACCACATTCACTGGGCCAATTGGCACCAGCTAGATAGAGTTCACAGCCAGGGTAGGGTGGTCTAAAACTAGTTGCACAACATCCTCCCAACATCTGAAATTAGTGTCCTAGAACTCTGTGCCCCATTTTTGGCAAAAAAAACTTGATCCTGTGGTCATTCGATCCAAACAACTCCACCATAACTCCATATGCATCTGTTCCACGTAAAGACAGATTTGGACCTGACACTAAAGTTGGTGCTCTCATGCTTTAGCCACAGCAGACCTAGTCAGGGGATGTCACAGGCAAGCAAAATAAGATGGATTTAAAACCAAAAAAACATCTCTTGGTACAGACTTCCATATCTTCATAAAACAGTCCTAAACTAGACTCGCATTGCTTTGTCCTCATATTCAAGGCTGTCAACCAGTCACTAGATTGCTTCACTGTTGCATCGCATTACCAATAATCTCTACAAGAACATCTTTGCCATAAATTTATTATTTTAAAGTGATCCAATATGTTTCTCCTCTCTCACAACAATTTGCGTTGCAACAATCTATGGACAAACCTAATGCAGTGTGGCAGAGGAATACTTTTACTTTCCCGTTCTGATTCTAACCTCAGCACTAAGTTCTCCAATCTGACAAATATCTTGACTACCTTATCACCCAAGACATTTTCAGATCCAACATTGCATAGATCTTCTTTGCCTGTAACTTGGGAGATCTTCACCTGTTAATGCATTACATTCTTCCACTTTGAGCTGAACCATTCCTGTCAGCACTGCCATCAACTATATACGTCTTTGGATCAGAATGATTTGACACCAATCCTCTTACCCATTACTTGATAAGTTCCACATTCAGTTTGGCAACATATGAGCTAACATGGGAAAAGTGAAACAGCAGTCAATGTTACTGCCATGTTGGGCACCATCTCTTCAGGCATCAGATCACGATAAGCCAAATAAAGCCTTGTCTATGCAAGTCAATGAAACTGAAGAACAAAGTGTCTTAGCCAACATCAGTCAGACTGGTTTGGCATTTACTGGAAAGAGTTATGGCAGCTTCATGATTTTTCGGTGTAGTGAGCCCTTGAAATAGGATGACGTCTATCAGATTTTCATCTCTTCCATGAGTTACATCGTACGCTCCTGGCTCTGAAAGCATCTCCGTAGATAATCTTTGTCCATCATTAGATTTCTGAGAGATAGGATCTCCTGGTCTGTTTGAACACTCTCACTGTCACATAATCGATAAATTCTGATGAACATACCTTGAAGGAGAAACTGCCTGAATTTGAGGATGTTATCTCCAATACTCGAATTCCAAATAACAAATAGTTGGCTTTGCAACCTACTTGTTGCAGGTGCTCAAAAAGGCTTCTACCTTACTGAAACGTGCCTGGCTGCC
This sequence comes from Taxus chinensis, assembly GCA_019776745.2. Lineage (NCBI taxonomy): Eukaryota > Viridiplantae > Streptophyta > Pinopsida > Cupressales > Taxaceae > Taxus > Taxus chinensis. Next base: position 145,028,642 of record CM034149.1, read on the forward strand.
TGATAGTTACATCGAACACTGTTGCAGGTCGTCACCTTGTGGATCTAACCCTACATCCTGCAGAACACACCTAGCAACAGGTCGCCTGGTGGAGGAAACATGCCCACTTCCACTAGGCTGGAATGTGCTTCCGGCCATAAATATTTAAAGGAGACACTCGCTCCACGTACAGAGAAGATGCAACCGCCGGCATGGGAATACTGCACATTCTATCTGCAAGAGCCATGATAAAGACAACCTGTCCTGTGGCTACCTCCTTCAAAACAATGGATGCCTTTTCACTAGATTGAAGCTTCTTAAAACCACCACGCAAAGGCCTATGCGGCCAGGAGTAAAACAGGGAGACCTTCCAAAAAAAAACACATGTTCCCTCCATTTCTATCGACAGCACAAAACTTACCTCAAGAATCACTCAAGCACTCTCCTTGTTAGTCCAACACGCATTGAAGAAGCGATCCAAATGAGATCCAAGGCAAGGACAGTCACGGGACTCCACCGACTCCCATCTGAACCTTCACGCAAACAGATCTTAAAAATTACAGTGTATGATCACGACTGTGGTAAGAAGTGACAAGAACATCAAGTCATGACTTCAACGGTTCCTTGGGGTGGATCACCCTGCAGTCTAGCCACACAATCATCTTAGAGGCCACTGATTATTAACATTGAGAGAAAGTTGTACCCTTCTCCACCCTACAGCGCAAGCACCCTAATGAGCATTAACAGCTCTTACGAAAATGGCTAGGTTGGGAACTTAAAAGTAACATCTTTAAGGCTAATTGTAATTTTAAATTTTACAAATATAGGATTTGAATCGGTCACCCACAAGGACATAAGGGTTGATTACCTTAAATGGACATGGTTCTATGAACGCCACTACCCAGAATATGCAACAATTCATCAAGTTACAAAACAATATTTCAGTCCAACATCAAATCTCACGCGGCTAGAACATTTCAATTTTGGAGCTTGTCAGCGGGAGCGACAAGATAATTCCAATCATAAAGGTAAATTAGCGGCTGGCCAACCAATAACAGTTAAAGATATCACATAACCATCTCAGACTGGTAAATAAAAAAGAACAAAATACAGTAGGTCCTAGGAGAAGGTACAGATCAAATTTCATTTCAAAATTCAGTATGGGCACTTGAACGATCCTGACTGCCACACCAACTAACTCTGACAAGGAGAAACCATCGTTTCAAAGTTGAAAACTCACTCCAACAAGGAGAAGGTCCACACTTGACGCGCTTGAAGGTAGCAATTGACAAACGGGGCATTACATTCTCCTCCCCTTAAGAAAGCATCGTCCTCGATGCGACATAACACAGTAGGAAAAGAAATGGTTTGCAACGAAGAACAAGTAAAGGAGAAAGTACACCCTATGGTTTAAAATTTTAGTTGGTTAAAGCACGGCCACAGGGTAGCCTTAGGAACATTTGGTAGAAATTTTAACTTTCAATGTTCTGCGAAGATTGGCAGTTCCTTCTTATTTATTATTTCATTAGTCTCTTTCCATTAACATTATTCTTAGTTTATTTCTTTTAAAAATTTCATCATTGAAGAGTTTTAGTTTATTCCTTATTGTGGGTGCCCAACATGAACTGCTAACACAACACCCTATCAGGTTCACAAGACACTACAGATTCACAAGCACACAAGTATATACTTCAAGATTGTATTACACCACAAAAGGTTACTCAAATACGGAATGGAATAGGCACAGTCCACATAACATAGTACTCGTCACACATCTATGACTGACATATTAAATACTCGAACAAAAGAGTACTACAATCCACCAGACATTTCCTCAATTTCCATCGTATGAGGATTTTCACATAACACCATAAAATGCTACAGGTACATAGTGTCCACAAGGGAATCAATGACATAACCACAACATCACAACACATATCCATTTGACATGAGTAACACATACATCAAAATACCACTACCAAACATCACAATAACTCAACATATATCCCGAAACATCAACCATACACACAAATATCATATGCCTCCCTCAAACTCTTATGCCTCCCTCAAACTCTTATGCCTCCCTCAAGCTCTTATGCCTCCCTCAAGTCTCTTATGCCTCCCTCAAACTCTTATGCCTCCCTCAAGGAGGCCGGTTGACCCTATGGTCCAAGACACATAGAGTTCGAACACTCCTAACCCAAGTGACATAATAACGCGTGGTTCAACAACCCGCTAGTTATCTGTACTCCTTGGGGCGTACCCCCATACAACGAAGTGGGTCCATAGGTCCAACCATTCCATGGTGCATCCCATGACCCTATTCCACACATCACGACAATAGAACCAACACAACAATCCAATCAAAGTGCCAAGTGGCAAAGTACAAGCCTTGGGCAAGGCGGTAAAAATTCCAAATTTAAAAGAAGACCCAAAATCAAGCAAAATAAATGGCCAAATAGCCATAGTTAGTATCAAAATCCCCATGTTAGTGCCACAAACCAAGGAAATGCCCAAAATTGTAAAGCATGGCAATCAAGAAAAGCTGCTGGTCCTTACAAAATAAAGTAAAAAGCTCAATTTACGAATAAAATCAACTTATAATAATGTCACATTACGATAACTGTGTGGCCTTATCTGGCCACCAAGGGGTACTCAACGAGTTGCTAGCACTCGGAACATCGAGCCTCAGCTCGCAAAATACATATCAATAATACAACTGTCATCACCTCTATCTGAATCATCCCGCCACCACTTCGACAAGGCTAAACATAGTCATAGTTGCACTTAGGTTGCGTACATACAACCACATAGGGAGAGAGGAAAGAATCACATGTTATCTACTAAACCGAGTTTCGGCTCAAGTTATTGACCCATGGTACACCATTCCTCACTCTCAACATACACTTCTACCGATTACCCTCAGGGTCGGTTAGCGTAAGGTTCACAACATAATATACAACAACATCACTAACATAATGGTGGCACACACATAACTACCATAACGTCTTACATATGGTACATATACAGGGTAGATCACAATCATACATTCACTGAGTGTAACACATCACTTTACCACATTCTGCACCCAAAGTGCAATCACCATACGATAGGGTTCATACACTCACCGTATGACCCCAAATCACAACATGAAGCATTACATATTTGCACAAATCATACATACGATGAACATAGTACATCACAACATAACATCCATTGCTACATAACAAGGTGGTACACACATTTCTTCAAAACATGGTAAAAACATCATGATACAACTCATTTCTTTTAACATCAATCTAGACATACAACACATTGATACACCTACATATCACAATATGCCACAATGCTCCAACACTATGTCATCCACATTATAATTCTTTTCACACATCACAAACAATAATTCACACGTGAACTCTTCATAGAATCCACAAGAAGGAGAGAGAATACTCCCATCCCCAACATATCAACATGATCACAAACACGCACAAAGTGACATACACATCATGTGCGTTCACAATATCACAATTACGACATGGATCACATCACGCTTAAAGCACATTACTCTTCCAATATCTACCACCATCATGCAACAACATCATCTCCATGAAACAACATCATGTAACACCATCACCATCATGTAACATCACCATACAACACCAATCCGGCCCATAGGTTCAAGAGCATGAACCTACGCTCTGATACCAAGTGTAACGACCCAAAATTCTCACACAGTACAACACAGGAAAGATAGGATAATTTTTTTTTTGACTTGCTTGACACATAACATGACGCAACATGTCATCACCAAGGATACAACTAACACTGTGAACAACTTGATACAAGGATGGCCATAAGGGCAGCACAGAAACATTCACACCTATCAAGGACAATACATTTTTTTTTCTTTTGACAAGACAACATAGAAGTCCAATCACAGAACACACTTACAGTTAGGGCCAACCACAATGAGATATTCTTGAGGGTTATTTATTTTAAAAGGACATCTTGCAATTCTTAGCTTACGTTTTCAAGGAGGCTCAAGATATGATTCGTATAATTCAACTTGCCAAGCCAAGTTTATTCCTTTGACACTGAGTAATTATCTTTAAATCTTCTCTATTATGACATTTATTTGCTTAATTCGTTTATCAAGAAAAAGGAGTATTTAAATTCCACAAGGCCATCTGCTCACCACTAACGCTACTAAGATTCGTTCTTGCCCACAAGACAACATGGTTTTAAGTTCAACACACTTAAGAGAAGAGATACAAGGTGCCTTGAAAAAGGGTTAGAGGGAGAAGGTCGAGATGAAACATCTTTAGGACCTCATTAGTTATTGCCAGTATTTAATTGAAGCTAGGGCTCTTAACCAGAATTATCAACAACTTTACTTAGGCTTCGCTAAAAGTATTAACAAGGAGTAAAAATTTACTTTCCAAATGGCGGTGAGAAAGATGGTGAGGTCTCCAATTTGTTTTCTCTGGCTTATTAAATCTTATCATCTTCAAACAACTAACAGTTCATTTCACCTTAGGGTCATTTTACAAATTTCACCATAAAAGGAATAATGTTCACTAGAGGAGCTAAGGTTATCATGTTATAAAGTTTACATGTAATGATAGTCTTGCACTTGATTACTTAAAGAATTTATTGCTCTCAATTTGGTGACCGCTACGTTACTTTATTTGAATACAACTTTTAATTTAACTTCCAGAAGTATTAAACAATCCCATGTTGGTTTACTTAAGACACTTTATTACTAAGTCATATCCAGGTTTAACTCAAGATTTATTCTCAAGGCAAGGTTGTAGCAACACTCATTTACAAGAACAAAACAAGATTACATCAATTCTTAAAATATTGATACTCCAACAAAGTCACTCAACAACAATAACCAAATTTTTTTATAATTTCAATGATGGTCAAACAATACAAGGTTTCCAAAGTTTAGATGACAAAGTCCACAGTACTTTATACTAAGACATTAATCCTCTTTTAAACTTTGCACTGGACGTTAACAATAGTTGAACAACATAAAAAGGTTACGAGCAAAGGAACTTCTCAACTGAGGTTGATGACAAAAGTCTACAATTCTATCTCTCATCTACATGCAAAATCCATCTACAACAAATTTTCTACAAGAGTCAATTCACGAGAACTGAGCAAGATAAGGCTACACAAAACCACCATAACTATTATCTAGCAATACCACGAAAATGAAGAACTTTATTACAAGAATTGGTTCAAACCTCTAAACACTATCAACACATCAAGTTATAATAAAGTCTTCGTCATACCAATCAAAGAAGGAGAAGACCTTGTACTTTAGTTAGGAGTAAAAGCAATGAAAGTATAGCAATCGTAAGAGAATGGCCCTTGGCCTTGTAAGGAGAAAACAAATAATCTAGCAAAAAAAAAAAGAATTCCCATCAAGTAAGTAATTAAACCATAATTACAAGATTAAGATTTAATACATACACCAACCATCTAGAAATTTATCAAAGGTACCAAACGCATAGACTAAATTAATATATTTCTACAAGAACAAGAGTTGATTGGCCCAAGAATGGGGAACCACGGGTTTCAAAAATTAACACAAAAAGCCATGTATAATTGAGTTTCAAACTGGAAATCAAATAGAGTATACACACAATGTAATTGCCCAGGTGAAAGCTACGTACACTTAGTTTTAACCATTAACTACAAAGATTTTCCAGTTATGCAAGACTTTGTCATAGTCTTACATGACTAGTAGAATACTTATGCGAGATTAGCATGATGTTTTGTCCAACAAGAGTATGCAATAATGTCATTAGGATTGGATTTTGTATTTTAGTAATGATCTACACTGACCTCCACTGGACAGACTATTGGATACCGATATTGGTTAATTTATATGGATATAGTTGCATGTGTTCCCAAAACATTGGATATTCTTAAGGCCACCCTTGAGTAGACACAGTCAGTTGTCACACATAGATACATTACTATAATTTCTAAGTGATAATGATGAAATGCATAACCTTAAGTTGTGAATCCATTAGACCTATCAAATGAAAGCTGAGTTGATTCCCGAAGGTTACATATAGATGTTAAGGAAATTTCCATGTATATGGTTATTTTGGATATTTTGACATGGCCACAAGGCCAAACTGAGGTATTTTACATTAATTGCAGGAAACACAACAAGGGATCACAACCATGCAAGTTAGGGATAATAGAAGAACGCAAACAGCAACAGGATGTCTGAGAGTGGTTACAGCATTTGGTCGTCAAGGCTATTCTAGTGTTAATGAGGTATTGTGTTAACACTTTGAAACTTTTATGCTTAGTTGATCTGAAAAGCTATTTCCATGAGGGGGAAATTTTCTAATGTTGACCAAGGGATGGTCAAGGTAATTCTTGATTTACTTGCCTTAAAAGCTTACTTTAGTAGGTGATTTTATTTGTGATATCTTTCTTTTAAACATGTGAGATTGCTAAGTATGTTTAGCACATTAATTTAACACCTTGTCATTCTACCAATTTTATGTTTTGGAGGGAAGTCCTAAGCTGGATAGCCCATTAATTTTGATGGTTGGCAATCCTTGAGCCTTGTGTTTCTCGATGCCAAAATGTTATTGAAGGGACTTGCGTTTTGAGCTGTCAAGACCACATCCAAAGACAACTTGAATGCTCGAATTTGAGATTCATAGGGAAATTTTCGGGGACTTACTGGGACAAGATTGAAAATACTAGTTGATCCCACATTTCCCAATAACCCCTTACCAACTCATATCGCATGAGAAGAATTGGGAATCACATAAACAGATAGACGAAGGTTTATTTTTTTGAGGAAGGGAATTATGACATTTAGAGGAGAGGTCACTTTTCTTCATTTTGACCATTTATACTGACAATGCCTAAAAGCAAACACATGGGAAGGGATGGATGTGGAAATGGTAGATGTCCCATCATCACATCCAACTGACCCATTTATGGTGTTTTGGAAAATTTGAGTTCGACTTTGGGAGGTGGTTTGTAGGATGTAATAGCATGTGGCATCCTACAGGTGGAGCCACATCACCCTCACTCCTTGCCTTTTGTCTCCATTTATTGAAACTATCCTGTCTTGATCAGCAACATCAATTGGAGCCTAAATTCCATGTTTCTTCAAGGTCGTTGTGTGCCCAAAGATCGTTCATCTTCACGTTGTGCATTTTTGGGAGTTCACGGAAAGGAATTGGTGAGTCTAAAAGACTTGCCAACATCCTCCCAAGACCAGTGCTCCAACTTGTATGCCTTGGATTGTTTTGGAGGCCCCATTTTTGGACAAATTGAACTTGGTCCTTAGGCATTCATCCAATGGAGAGGTAGGAAACCTTCTTCCTCTTTGCTTTCTTATTGTTGTCTGATTTGGACTTTGCTTAACCTTGGTGCTCTCATATTAGGAGCACCCCTAGTCTGAGACGAAGCAAAAGAAGATGGCTTTAAAAGAAAAAAAAAATCTCTTGGTACAGACTACATATCCATAAAACATTCCCTAGACTCAGCATCCTCAATTAAGGCTGACCAGTCACTAGATTTCTTCACCAGGCATTACCAATAATCTCTACAAGAACATTTCCCTTATTTTTTAAAGTGATGGAACTGCTTTTCCTCTCTCACAACAATTTGCGTTGCAACAATCTATGACAAACCTGATGCAGTGTGGCAGAGGAATACTTTTACTTTCCCGTTCACTCAGCACAAGTTCTGAATCTGACAAATATCTTGCTACCTTCATCTCCCAAGACATTTTCTCCAACATTGCATAGATCTCCTGTGCCTGTGGGTGTGATCAGTCACCTTTAACATTCTTTTCACCAGAAGAGACCAGCTGTCCACTGCCACAACTACTGATTTTTGCATCTTGTTTGACACCACCATCCAGATCACTGCTTTCCTTTCTTTAACCATTCCGCTAAAGGAATGTAAACAGCAGCAATGTTTCACCTCTATTGGGTATTGAAGTTACAGCATCATCACAAAGCCAAAAAGTGTTATGCAAAATGGAACCAGAGCCAAATTCGAGCCGACACCAGCAGAGGGGTTTGAGCAAGCAGTAAGGAAATTTGTGCCTCGTGAATATTTTGATATGAAATAGATCCGCCTCCATGAGATCCTCTTCCAGGAGTTACATTTTAAAAAAAAAAGGACATCAGTAGATTTATAATTGCACCAAAAGATCACATGGTGGAATGCAAATTTGACTTGGTAAGACTGTCACTGTCACATTATTGTAAAGATTGTAAGGAACATATCTTGAAGGAATGATATGTACCAAAAGGCTTGAGGATAGCATCTGATACAGAGTATATTAACAATTTTGTTTGAGTACTTGGAACCTGATGTGTTGGAAAGGTTACTCAAGAATAGTGCATTATACCTTTCTTTTACGTGCCTGTTGCCTGGTTAAGGACTTAAGTGTTTCAAATAGCTTGTTAGTATGACGGATGAAACGATTGTAAGATCTAGTTCTCGCAATGCTTTCTTCATTTATGAAGGTCTAATACAAGACATCCTACTTCACTAGCTATTAGATGTGCGCGGCCAGCAAATGAAGATCAACACTCCATTTGTAATCTCCATACTGATGTTCCATGCCCCTCCTGTGTAGAAGGAACATTGTAATGCAAGAGTCGTGATAAACTTATTAAACTTGGCCATGCGGCTACACAAAACAATATTCTCCTTCACTATGTTTAACCTAAAGAAAGTGATATTGTAAATAATATTCTTATTGGCCAACAATATTAAAAGCACATGGGTATACTAATATTCCCAGCCATCATATTAACTTACTAACGTGCTATTAATATTTCCTTGTATATTACATACGCATTGTATAAAGTATCCAAACTGACAACAAAGAAATGAAATAACATAGAATTTACCGTACTGAGCTGTTTTTGTTTTGTTTTCTAAAAGGACAAATAAACATGTTTTTTTTTCTCACTGCTAGCTACAACTTGAGTATGACTGACATGTCTTACAGAGAATATATAAATCCTGATGCAATGCCTACAAAGATTTTAAACATTATTTTTTAACAGATTGAGAGACACTGCGAGTGGTCTTAGCTTCACAAATATCAAGTTGCCAATGGCAGGCCTTGCGGTCAACTGCCCAGGACAAATGCAAAGTCCTAGTCTCACAAATCAAGACCAGTCAATCATCCTTAAATCGTGTCTAAGAGAGATAACTGCTAAGATAACCCCATAAATGATGATAGCATTTCAGTAGATATGCCTGATAGATGATTTGATACACAAAGCACTGACTGTTATGGTGAATACTTAAATTGTTGCAGTGCTTGCGTAATGATATTTAAATGTTTTTTTTTTTACAGATTTGAGGACAACATGCGAGTGGTCTTAGCTTCACAACATATCAAGCCGTAGCATGGCAGGCCTCGCATACTGCCAACAGAAACCTTTATGCCTACCAAGTTAGTGACTCAAAATCAAGACCAGTCAATCATCCTTAAGATTTTACATTTTTGAAGGGCAATATTTAAAAATGACCGTCATCTAAAAATTGTTTGACAGGCATAAAGGTGGCCGTCAAATTTAACCCCTGGCGTTGGAACGTATTAACTTTATATCATGACTAGTTTTTTTTCTTTTTTTTCTTTTTTTTTATTTTCTCTGTGTGATAAATAGGACTAAGGATGTATTCGTGAACGTAGGTATGCCGGATTAGGGAATTAAATCGAGTCGTTTATCATCGCATAAGCCATCTGTAAAAAAAATTCCACAAGATTCAGTTCACAATAACTGAGCAAGATAAGGCTACACAAAGCCACAATAACTATGATCTAACAATACCATGAAAGGAAACACTCTATTACAAGAATTTGGTGAATTCTCTAAACACTCACAGCACGTCAAGTTATAATAAAGTCTTTACCTTGCCAATCAAAGAAGAAAGAACTTGCACTTCAGTTATGAACAAAAGCAATGAAAGTATAACAATCGTACGAGAAGGGTCCTTGGCCGTATAAGAAGAAAATAAACCATCTAGTGGAAATGGGATTCCCATCAAAAAAATTATATAATTATAAGATTGAAGTTTGATATACATTCCATCCATATAAAATTATCAAAAGATACTAAAAACATAGGCTTTAATATTATATTTCTAAAAGAAAAGAGTTGATCAACCAAACAAAGAGGAACCACGGGGTTCCAAGATTAACATGAAAAGCCAAGTATATTATAATTTCAATCCTATAATCACATATAGTATATGACTTAAATTAAATACACGGACACCACACAACATAAGTTTCAAAGAGAAGTCAAAGTATACTAGCCTTGACCATTAACTCTAAGAGACTCCCCAATCATTCAAGAAGGGCCAATGCCCTTATAGGCTAGTAACAACATGCGAGAGAAGAAGGGAGTAATTACGTCAAACAAGAGTATATGAAATGTGATCCAATTTTTATATCACTAAGGATTTACAAACCTCCACAATAATTCTAAAGTTTGGTTAATTTAAAAGAAATTACCTCTTTTCCAAAACAACATTATTTTAAGGAAACCCTTGAAAACATAATCAACCGTTCAAACATAGGTACAAACATAAATCACTAAGTGTCATTATCAAAGCAACACCTTCTGCTATAAATCCATAAGACTATCGATTGCAAGATTAGTTTTCCCCAACGTTAATAACATTCAAGGCTATTTCCATCACAAAACATTAAGGTAATTACGTGCATAGAAACCAACCATTCTTAATTAATATCATTAACATTATAAAAGAGAAACAACACAAGTTAGGAAAATAGAAAATGCCATCAACAATATTTCCAAGCGGAAAAAGACCAAAACAATTCTAGTATTAGCGGAGTACTGGATTTGCACAATTGAAACATCGAACTTCGCTAATCCGAAACACTAGTTACAGTTCAAGTTGATGGGGATGGTCAAGGTAACTCCTAAGGGAGGATTTAAAATCCTTGGAAAGAGACTAATGATAAAAATGAGTCTCAAACACGTGAGGTCTGGAAAACATTGCTCACAAACTTATTAATTCTAAAAGTTTCAATATCAAAACTACAACCTGGCTATCCAAAGCATTGATCAATCCAATCCTATAACCTCTCTTTCCCGATATCACAAAGGTTATCAAAGGGGCTTGAGAGAGAGTTAACAACATACAACAAAATAAAAATTAAAAACAAACTTGGGTGATAGGAAGGAGCTTCATAGTTATCGCAAGCTTTCTTTAATGACATCGAAAAACTAGCATGAACAACATAATAAACTTGAAACTCAATCGTAGAGAAGATATATATAAACAAAAAGATGAAGTTCTATCACTAGAGAAAGAAAAACATAGCACCAAAAGGAGAGGACACACGAATTCTTTCCACTAACACACTGACAGTGATAAAAGCAAAAGTGAAAACAAGTAGAAAGGAGAGATCTCCCAACAAGGCATTCAAAAGACAAAGCAATTCAAGTAAATGGTTGTTTGATTTCATGATAATTAAAATTTAGCAACAGGCACCCAAACACCTCAAATTCTAGCAGCAGCAACCCTCTAGATGGATCTTTGTCCTTACAATGCAAGGCGCCAACATTCCACTCAATCCCACATTCAGATAGGTAGGGAGCTCCCAAAACCTTGAGTTTCATCTGGTGGAAAAGAAAATGGTCTCAAAGACTGTTAAGACTATAGTAACTACACAAAATGGGTTTAACTGAAATCCCAGGAACTACAGAAGGAATCAAACTGCCAAGAGGAATATCAGACTGCACAACCTGGAAAATGTACTCCTAAGCTACGTCTAAATAGGGTGATCAGAGGAGGACGTTATATCCATCTCAGCACAAAGGGAAATGAATCTACAAAAGGAAGGAACTAGGGGTTGACGTTTCTACTGCCACATAAGAAAATGACCAACCATAGCATCACAATAGGAAACCCTCTTCTTTGCATGATCTGAGGCTTGATCTGCGAAGCGACTAATCGAAACAATAAAATCACTCATTGATAATTAACAATAAAGTTGATAACAAATCAACGATCAGATAATGAATTTATCATCGATCACTAATTAAAATAATAATATTATTTTTTATTTTTATCACTATTATTATAACATCTTAATAATATTTATTAATCATATTAACAAGGACCAACATACAAGTTTGACCAAAATAATAATAAGCAAAATCGATAATCCAAAAATAATTACTATTACGTAGATGTTCCTTCTAGCTGGACATGCCCTAACAACATCAAGTCATCATTCAAACCACCTATATAATTTGAAAACGTGATTTTCCTTAATAGGGTAACCGAAAAGGGTGAAGCCAACAAAAGATCAACAGGAGCACAAAAGCATTAAACGCTTAGCAACATTGTCGTTGAAGAAGAAAAAGAGCAAAGATGAATAGGGCATCAAATTGTCCTCCCCTTAAGAAAGTGTCGTCCTTGATGTGATAAAAGATATAGGAAAAGAAACAGTAAGCAACAAGGAACAAATATGGGAAAAGGTAAGCTCTAAGGTTAAGATTTCAGATGCAAAAGCACGACCACAGGGTGGCCTTGTGAACATTTGGCATAAATTTTAACTTTCAAGGTTATGTGAAGATTAGAAGTTCCCTCTTATTCATGATTTAATTATTCTCTTTCCATTAACATTATTCTTAATTCAATTTATTTAGAATTTCATTGTTGTAGAATTTTACTGTATTCATTCTTGTGGGTGCCAAACATGAACTACTATCACAATGCCCTACCAGGGTCATACACAAAACTAAAGATTCATAACCATACTAGTACAACATACTTCATGATAGTACCACACCACAAGAGATTAGTCAATTAACAAAAGGGAACTTGCACGGTCTAGATAACATAGTACACATCACACATCTATGATTGATGTACAAAATACTCGAAAAAAGGAGTACTACGACAACCAAAAATTTCCTCAATTCCACATATGAATATTTTACATAACTTAGAAACTAGCTAGACATATACATAGGGTCAATAGGGGCATCGAAGCCATATCCTCAACATCAAAAAAACATATCCAATTGACATGAGTAACACATACATCATAAGACCACAACCAAAACACCATGCATACCTCTTGAAGCATTAGTCACTCACACACACAAATCTCTTATGCCTCCCTCAAACTCTTATTCCTCCCTGAAATTCTTATGCCTCCCTCAAGGAGGTTGGTTGTCCCCATGGCCCAAGACACATAGAGTTAAAACACTCCTAACCAAAGTGACATAGTAATGTGTGGTTCAACAACCTACTAGTTTCGTGTAGCTCCTTGGGGTGTACCCCAAACAATGAAGCGAGTCCATAGGTCCAACAATTCCATGGTGCATCTTATGACCTTATTCCACACATCACGAAAATAGATCTAGCATAACAATCCAATCCAAATGCCAAGTGGAAAAGTACAAGCCTTGGACAAGGCGGTTGAATCTTAAAAATTTAAAAGAAGATCCAAAACTAAGTAAAACAATGACCAAATGACCATAGTTAGTGAAAAAATCTATGTGTTAGTACCACAAACCAAGGAAATGCCCAAAAGTATAACACATGGCAATCAAGAAAATTGCTGGTCCTTGCAGAAATAAAAAAAATTCAATTTACGAATAAAATACACATATAATAATGTCATATTACGATAACTATGTGGCATTATCTTGCCACCACGGGGGTACTCAATGAGTTGTTGGCACTCGGAACATCGAGCCTCAGCTTGCAAAATAATAATAGCAATAGTACGATAGTCATCATCTCTATCAGAGTCATCCCACATTACCACTTCGACAAGGCTAAACAAAATCGTAGCTATACTTAGGTTGACATGCCATACAACAACCACATATGGAGAGAGGGAGGGAGGATCATCGGATTCACCATCTACTGAACCTAAGATCATCTCAAGTTATAGCCCATGGTACACGTGATTCCCTCACTCCAATAGGGTACACTATTACTGATTTCCCTCAGGGTCGGCTAGAGTAAGGTTCACAACATAACATGAAACTACATCACTAACAGAATGGTGGTTCACACACATTAATCATATAAACTTAGCAAGGTACATATAGAGGGTATATCACATACATTACAGTCACAGTTACAACATATCAACGATCACCACATGCCGCACCTAAGTGCAATAACCATACAATAGGCATCATGTACTCACCATGTGTCCCAATTTTATGACATTACTCATTACATATCACATGAATTACAAGTATGATGAACACAATTACAACATACAATGAACTATCATATACATGGGAAAAGGTACACATATTTCTACACACATGATAATGACATCCTTAAGAATTTTAGTTCACCACAACCAACCTAGTTACGAGCCCCTGCTCATGAACCTCTATTCATCCTCTTCAAGAAAAACATGACCGCTGCTTTTTCTTGTGCTTTTATCTTTCTACTATCACATATTTACATCAGGAGTTTATAAAAGGAAATACAATTCTGAACAGGAATGTGACATCTGTTCTTATTACAAACAATAATGGAATCAAACACACAACTGAAATACTTGGCCACCAAATCAATACCGCGGCCTCGTCGATGGTGCCTGACGAGAGGTCACCGATTGCCCTCCTGCCTCCCATTGCCTCCAGACTCCATCGCGATGATGTTAACTCAACTGAATTTATCTTTGAGGCTCATTATTACAATTCTATTAGGTGTCGGTTTCAACCGATACATGCACCCTTACAATAATAATCAGCTTTACATTTATCCAAAATAATAAAGCATATCAGATTTTAATTGCTAGAAATCAGTCACTAATTTTTTATTTTTATTTTGCAGAATACATTAGAAACCGTCATGAATTGTTTCCACGATTTTTCGTAAAATACGAAATGGGTTTCTGTCAATTTTCTGACAGAAGTTTTTAAATAATACAAATTAACAACGGTCCAAAAAAATTCAGAAAATTTCGAATCTGGGTTTTTGAGAAAAAACGTGAATTACCAGTCGTTTTGTTTCCAGATCAGAATTCCGAAAATGGCAATCGAAAGCTTCAAAGACACTCACTATCTGCATCTTAGAGGCTGCGGTTTTGTCCTGCAATGAATCTCATAAATTTCCCTAGCCTGCTCTGATACCAGATGATGTAAAATTGATAGCTTATCTATTATAAACTAAGCAACAATTACATTATATAATTGTACAAATCAATAAGAGACAATGTTGCAGAATGAAGATAATAACATAAGCACAAAATAAGAGAAAAAATATAATAAACACACTATATTATTGATTGAATACATATGGAGCAATTACATGATGAGAGAGCTTACAATATATAGCCATTTCAAATTTCCTATACCTCAAGGAGCATGAGGCTTACCAATCATTATCCCACTAATCTCTCCTATGCCTCACTCACCACTATTCTCTCATATATCCCACCAATATCTCCACACACAATAATCTACATGAGTTGTTTATTCAACAAACTCACAACTAATACAATATCCTATAGTTACATAATAATGAGTTGTTTTATGACTCATACCTAATAATATTACAATCTTTTATTTTTTCTCACACTAATATATAATATATATTTGCACACTCACAAATATATAAATATCTAATGTTCACAATAGGCCTAACCATTCCTAACATTCACTCCCCTATTGTTAACATTCGATATTTCCACACATACACTCCCCTAATGTGAACAATAGATAGAGAAAAACATTCACACGATCTTCTACAGCTTGCCAAGCCTCTGAAATGCTACATGATCTTGGTATGCTGAACCTCTGTTCAATCTTAATACGAACCCCTGTTCGACAATAACGGACCTCTGTCCTAGGTACAAGCCCCTGACTCATGAACCTCTGTTCATCCATAGTTCAGTGAAAAACATGACGATGCTTTTTCTTGTGCTTTTATCTTTCTACTATCACATATTTACATGCTAGAAAGTTTATAACACATGGAAATACAATTCTGAACAGGAATGTGACATCTGTTCTTGCAGAATTACAAACAATTCAATTTACGAATCAAACACACAACTGATAATACTTGGCCACCAAATACAATAACCGCGTGCCCTCGTCGATGGTGCCTGACGAGAGGGATCGCCGATTGACCTCCTGGCACTCCGTTGCCTCCAGCCTCCATCTTGCGATGATGTTAACTCAAATAGCAATAGTATCTTTGAGGCTCATTTTACAATCTCTATTAGGTGTCGGTTTCAACCGATAATGCACCACTTACAATAATAATCAGCTTTATATTTATCCAAAATAATAAAGCTATACTCAGATTTTACATTGCATAGAAATCAGTCACTATTTTTTTTTTTTGCAGAGAGGGATTAGAGGACCATCTGAATTGTTTCCATGATTGTTCGTAAAATACGAAATGGGTTTCTGTAATTTTTTGACAGAAGTTTTAGCCCATAATACAAATTAACTCACCCCAAACATACACTATTACAGAAAATTTTGAATCTGGGTTTTTGAGAAAAACGTGAGATTACCAGTCATTTTGTTTCCAGATCAGAATTCTGAAAATGGCAATGAAAGCTTCAAAACTCTCATATCTGCATCTTAGAATGGCTGCGGTTTTGTCACTGCACATGAATCATCATAAATTTCCCTAGCCTGCTACTGATACCAGATGATGTAAAATTGATCAGCTTATCTATTATAAATAAGCAACAATTACATTATATAATTGTACAAATCAATAAGAGACAATGTTGCAGAATGAAGATGCAATAACCATAAGCACAAAATAAGAGAAAAAATATAATAAACACACTATATTATTGATCCCAATAATATGGAGCAATTACATGATGAGAGAGCTTACAATATATAGCCTTTCCATTTCCTATAAACAAGGATGATGAGGCTTACCAATATTATCCCACTAATCTCTCCTATGATCACTCACCACTATTCATCTCATATATCCCACCAATATCTCCACACACATGATAATGACATACATGAGAATGTTTAGTTCAACAAACTCACAACTAATACAATATCCTATATTATTAATAATGAGTTGTTTTATGACTCATATTAATAATATTACAATCTTTTATTTTTCTCACACTCACATATATACATATATATTTGCACATCACACAAATCATATAAATATCTAATGTTCACAATATCTAATATTCCTAACAATATTTCACACTCAAACTCACATACAATTTGCTGAAAGGAGAGAAAAATGCTCTCATCCGTAACACATCCACATGCAGACAATTATGCACTAAGTGACATACACATAATTTACGTTCACAATATCACAATTACGACATCGATCACATCATGCTTATACCAAATTACTCTTTCAAAATCAACCACCATCATGTAACATCATCACCATCATCAAAAACCATCATGTAACACTATCACAATTCCAATCTAGCCTAGAGGTTCAAGAGCATGAACCTTCGCTCTGATACCAAGTGTAATGCCCACATAATGAGACACACTAAACAACACAGTAAAATATAGGATAACTATTTTTTTTTACTTGCTTGAGGTATAGATGACACCACATGTGGTCACAAAGAGCTATAACCAACTCATAATAAGCTTGACACAACATTGACCACATGTACGACACCCATTGCAAACAATTCACTTTTCTTTTTGACAAGACAACATAGAATTCCAACAACATAACACACTTACAGTTAGGGAAAACCACAGTGAGAGATTCTTGAAGGTTTTTTATTTTAATAAAACATCCTTTAATTCTTAACATACATTTTCTAGGACTCTGGATATGATTTGTACAATTCATCTTACAACGCTAAGTTTCTTTCTTTTACACTGAAGAGAATTTAGCTTTAAGTCTTCTCTATTATGACATTTATTTGTTTAATTAATTTATTAAATAAATGAGGCAATTTAATCTCAGAAGGCCATCTATTCACACTTACGCTACTATAACTCGTTCATACCCTTATAACAACATGGGTTTGTGTTTAACACACTTAAGAGTAAAAATACAAAGCACCTTGGAAAAATTTAAAGGAATAAGGTCGAGTTGAATTCATCTTTAAGACCTCATTAGTTATTACCATGATTTAATTGAATCTTGAGAATTTATCAAGACTTATTAAAGATTTTATGTAGACTTCACTGAAAGAGTCTTACAAAAGAAAACAATTTACCTTCCAAATGGCTGAGAGATAGATTGTGTGGTTTCTAAACATTTTTCCTCCTACTTATTAAATCTTATTATCTACTAGAAACTAACCATTGATTTCACTTAAGATCATTTCAGAAATCCACCATAAAAGGATAATGTTCGCTAGTCTAGCTAGGGGTAGCAAGTTATATAATCTTACTTTACAAGGATAGTTTCATCTTTGATCACTTATGGAATTACTTGTTCTCAAGTAGGTCACCCCTAAATTAATTTATTTGAATATAAATTTTAGTTTAACTTCTATAAGGATTAACAAACCCATTTTATTTTACTTATAACCAATTATTACTATGTCTTAGAAAGATTTAACTCAACATTTATTCTCAAGGGAAAAGTTTAACAATACTCATTTACAAAAACAAAACAAGTTTACATCAATTCTTTCTAGCACGATACACAACCAAAGGGACATACCAACTCTAAGGAACCATGAATAGGGAACAAGAGAATAAAAACATTGACCAAGAAATGCCAAACTATTCTTAGAATATCGAAAATCCATTAAGGTCACTCAACAAAGCGGTAAACCAATTTTATTATATTTTCAATGATAGTCAAAGAATCCAAGGTTTCCAAAGTTAAGATCACAAAAGCCACAATACATTATACTAAGACACCGATCCTCTCTAAAATTTCCACTGGACCTTATCAATAGTTTAACAACATAAAAGGATTCGTGCAAAAGAACTTCTGAACTGACTTTGATGCTAAAATCTACAAGTCTATCCCTCATCTAATCGCATAAGCCATCTGAAACAAATTTTCCACAAGAGTTTGTTCATGAGAACTGAGCAAGATAAGGCTACACAAAGCCACAATAACTATGATCTATCAATACCGTGAAAGCAAACATTCTATTACAAGAATTGGGTCAATTCTCTAAACACTAACAACACATCAAGTTTTAATAAAGTCCCTACCATGCTAATCAAAGAAGAAAGACCTTGTACTTCAGTTATGAACAAATGGAACAAAAGTATAACAATCGTACGAGAAGGATCCTTGGCCCTATAAGAAGAAAATAAACCATCTAGCGGAAATGGGATTCCCATAAAAAAAACTATATAATTATAAGATTGAAGTTTGATATACATGCATGCCATCCTTCTAAAATTATCAAAAGATACCAAAAGCATAGGATTTAATATTAGATTTCTAAAACACAAGAGTTGATCAGCCCAACAAAGAGGAAACACGGGGTTATAAGATTAACATGAAAAACCAAGTATATTAGAATTTCAATACTGTAATTACATAGACTATATGACTGAAATTAAATACACGGACACCACACAACATAAGTTTCGAAGGGAAGGCAAAGTATACTAGCCTTGACCATTAATGTAACGACTGAAAAAAAATCACACACAAACAACACAGGAAAACACAGGATAATTTTTTTTTTTGACTTGCTTGGACACATAACATGACACAACATGTCGTCACAAGGTTACAACCAACTCTGGGAACCACTTGTTACGAGGATGACCACAAGGTCAGCACGGAAACATTCACAACCAAAAGGATAATACACTTCTCTTTTCACATAACAACATAGAAGTCCAACCACATGACACTCACACGGCTAGGGCAAGCACAGGAAGCATTACACAGTCCACACACAGAGGTGTCAATAATGACTTGAGAATGCAAGAAGGAGAGGGAAGATTCTAAAACATCACGATGACAAGATCTAAGACAACAGAAATACACACAGCCATTCGATGCTCAACAAAAGGGTCATTGCGACAAGAACTAGGGTAAACGCCGAATAGGGCATTCCATTCTCCTCCCCTTAAGAAAAGCATCATCCTCGATGCGACATAACACAATAGGAAAAAAAAAAAAAGGAATGGTTCACAACCAAGAACAGGTAAAGGAGAAAGTATACCCTATGGTTTAAAATTTTAGTTGATTAAAGCACGACCACAGGGTATCCTTAGGGACATTCGGTAGAAATTTTAACTTTCAAGGTTCTGTGAAGATTTGCAGTTCCCTCTTTTTTATTATTTCATTAGTTCCTTTCCATTAGCATTATTCTTAGTTTAATTTCTGTTAAAATTTCATCATTGCAGAGTTTTGGTTTATTCCTTATTGTGGGTGCCCAACATGAACTGCTAACACAACACCCTATCAGGTTCAAAAGGACACTACAAATTCACAAGCACACAAGTATATACTTCATGATTGTATTACACCACCAAAAGGTTACTTAAATACAAAATAGAATAGGCACACTCCACATAACATAGTACTGGTCACATAACCATGACTGAAAATTATACTACTTGAACAAGGTGTACTACGGTTTCCAGACATTCCCTCAATTCCACAGATGAAAATTTCACATAACTCCAAACAAAAGCTATAGGTACATAGTGTCCAAAAGGGTATCAATGACATATCCACAACATCACAACACATATCCATTGACATGAGTAACCCGTACATCAAAAGACCACTACCAAAACATCACAATAAATCAACATATATCCCAGAACATCAACCATACACACAAATATCTTATGCCTCCCTCAAACTCTTATGCGTCCCTCAAGTCTCTTATGCCTCCCTCAAAGAGGCTGGTTGTCCCTATGGCCCAAGACACATAGAGTCCGAACACTCCTAACCCAAGTGACATAATAACACGTGGTTCAACAATCTGCTAGTTATATGTAACTCCTTGGGGCGTACCCCCATACAACGAAGTGGGTCCATAGGTCCAACCATTCCATGGTGCATCCCATGACCCTATTCCACACATCACGACACTAGAACCAACATATCAATCCGATCAAAATGCCAACAGGAAAAGTACAATGCCTTGGGCAAGGTGAAAAAAAAAATTAATTTAAAAATAAGGTCCAAACCAAGAGAAAAATAAATGACCAAATAGCCATAGTTAGTGTCAAAATCCACATGTTAGTGCCATAAACCAAGGAAATGCCCAAAATTGTAAAGCATGGCAATCAAGAAAAGCTACTGGTCCTTACAAAATAAAGTAAAAAGCTCAATTTACAAATAAAATCAACTTATAATAATGCCACATTACGATAACTGTGTGGCCTTATCTGGCCTCCAAGGGGTACTCAACGAGTTGCTAGCACTCGGAACATCAAGCCTCAGCTCATAAAATACATATCAATAATACAATTGTCATCACCTCTATCAGAATCATCTCGCCACAACTTCAACAAGGCTCAACAGAGTCAAAATAACATAGGTTGAATCTATAAGACACCAATATCAGGAGAGAGAAAGGAAGTACAAGTCACCATCTACTGAGCCTAAGGTGTCTGCGAAACACAATATGCATGACACCCGTTGAGCAAGTGCCACACATACCAAATGAACAAAATTGGGTTTTCAGTCTATGTAAGCCTCCACTTCCTATCTCATACTTGGCTCGAGTGGCTAGTCTATGGTACACATTTTCTCACTCCAAACATACACAATTTACCGATTTCCCTCAGGGTCGGTTAGTGCAAGGATCACAACATAACATGTAACTACATCACTAACACAATGGTGGTACACACATAGCTACCATAACGTCTTACATATGGTATGTATACAGGGTAGATCACAATCATACATTCACCGGGTGTAATACATCACTTTACCACATTCTGCACCCAAAGTGCAATCACTACACAATAGGGTTCATAAGTTCACTGTACACCCCTATATCACAACATGAATTATTACATATTACACAAATCATACATACAATGAACATAATAACATCACAACATAAAATTCCTTGTTACATACAAGGTGATACACACATTTCTTCAGAACTTGGTAAAACATCATGATACAACTCAATTCACTTTACATCAATCCAGTCATGCAACATATCGACACACCCACGTATCACAATATGCCACAATGCTCTAACCCCCTATCTTCCACATTAGAATTCTTTTCACACATCACAAGCAGTAATTCACATGTGAACTCTTCATAGAATTCACAAGAAAGAGAGAGAACACTACCATCCCCAGAACATCAATATGATAACAAATATGCACTAAGTGGAATACACATCATGTGTGTTCACAATATCACAATTACGACATGGATCACATCACGCTTAAAGCACATTACTCTTCCAATATCTACCACCACCATGCAACATCATCATCATCATCATGCACTGATATCATGTAACACAACCACCACTCTAAGCTGGCCCAGAGGTTCGAGAGCATGAAACCTTTGCTCTGATAACAAGTGTAACGACCGAAAAAAAATCACACACGAACAACACAGGAAAACACAGGATAATTTTTGTTTTGACTTGATTCAACACATAACACGACACAACATGTCGTCACAAGGTTACAACCAACTCTAGGAACCACTTGTTACGAGGATGACCACAAGGTCAACATGGAAACGTTCACACCCAAAAGGATAATACACTTCTCTTTTGAAAGAACAACATAGAATTCCAACCACATAACACTCACACGGCTAGGGCAAGCCACAGTAAGAAATGATTGAAGGTTATTTATTTTGATAAAACACCCTTTAACTCATGACTTATGTTTTCAGAGAGATTCAAATATGATTCGTACAAATTCATCTTACCAACTGAGTTATTTTCTTATACACTGTAGAGTAGTTCACTTAAAGTGTTCTCCTTTATGACAATTATTTGTTTTATTTATTTATTTGATAAAGATGGTAATTTAATTCCACAAGGCCATCTATTCACACTTACGTTACTAGAACTCGTTCATGCCCTTATGACAACATCGGCTCACGTTCAACAAACTTAAGAGAAAATTACAAGGCACCCTGGATAAAGTTAAAGGAAGAAGGTCAATTGAATTCACCCTTAAGTCGTCATTAGTTTTTACTGCGGTTTGTTTGGAGCTTGAGGTTTTATCCACAAATATTAAAGATTTTACTTAGGCTTCACTGAAAGAGCTTTATAATAGGAACTATTACTTTCCAAAAGGCTGAGAGATAAATTTCGTGGTTTCTAAATTGTTTCTTCCTACTTAATAAATCTTATTATACTCTATCAACTAACCATTGGTTTCCCTTAAACTCATTTAAGAAGTCACCATATAAAGATAATGTTTGCTAGCTTAGCTAGGGTTAACAAATTATAAAATTTTACTTTACAAGGATAGTTTCACCTTTGATTACTTCAGGAATCTCTAGTTCTCAAGTAAGTCATCTCTACATTAATTTATTTGAATATATATATATATATATATTTAGTTAACTTCTATAAGGGTTAACCACTCCATTTAATTTTACTTATAACACATAATTACAAGGTGTCAGAATGTTTTGACTTAACACTTTATTCTCAAAATCAAGGTTTTACAATACTTATGCCAATGTAATGATTGAATATCATTTCTCACCAAGGCAAGTTACTAGTCTAACAACAAAGGGGAAAGAACACTTCACCACGTAGTTTTCCGAACATACCAAGACAAGAGATCTTCTAAACTCCTTGCAAGAAATGTTACAAAATTTACAACGCATTGAAGTTTCTACAAAGAACTTCATAGTTTGAAGTGATGAAACTTTTACACTCTTTTCCTTTAATCTACTCGCATAATCCATCTGCACAAATATTTACTAGAGTCAGTTCGCTAGAGCTGAGCATGATAAGATATAAACCTCACCTAATAACTTATGCCATCTAGCATTTAAATAAATGAAAGTTTGCAATACTCCCTATCAAATAATTCCTAATCATACATTCAAAACTTAACTGCACATCTCAGGATAATACATTTCATACTCATTAATGTTCACTTCCTTAAGATCTGCTTACATAAGAACACAATTCCAAGTGACTAGATATATAACCTTAACCATGCAATTAATCATACTTAAATTACATTAATAATAATATTTCTCACTTTATACCTTCAATCTATTTCTCCCACATATGTATCCAATAATATTATCTTTTAATTAAATAACAGCACCAACGATGTTAAGTTCTATAATAAATACAATTATCAATCTTATATTATTCATCGATATTACTGAAGCATCAAACCTTCGTAGATAATCAATGATTATATGTAAGTATAATTTTTATATTTACCTCACAATTTTAAGAATATACTTATGTTAACAAATATTTCACCAATCCATGAGTTCATATATTACTTAGATATCCTTTTCGTTGCTTATTACCATGTCTTTATATGTTTCTATTAGTATAAGAGTCCAACTCGTTGGAATGAGTCACGATAAACATTATTGTCGTATTTTGCTAATATGTCAAAGATATATTTGACTAGCTAAGATATGTAAGCGTGGTCCAAGGCACTATAAATACAAGTATCAACATTATTTCAACTCCCAATTGAGATGCAAGTATCAATTTTTAGCTAACATAATAATTATCATAAATGCCAGACAATATTCCACTCGTTAACCAAGTATTGAAATAACATATTTATCCTTAATGGTTACTTGATAACATAATATATCAAGTTATATATTTCAACCTCCACTTGCATACCCCAATATATGGGTATTAATTATTGTTCTATATAATGAAGTTAAATAATTTCAGGTCAACTTCTATCCTTACTGTCATACATGGTATGTACAGTCCCATTATGGCAGTGTTTACCTTTACTTAAGGCTGTGAATGAATCCATTTTAGGGTAGTTCTCATAAATTCCCTATTCATTTGTTTTCCTACCAAAAAGCATTTCAACAAGATTATAAGTCAAAGTATAGGATATAGATTTGTAATTTCATAATTCAAGCATTGCCTGAATTCATATGCCATGAGGGACTATCACAAGTCAGTGAAACTTGAAGGATGTACACATTCATGAGAGTTTGATGTATCCAATATTACTTTAAACTGATTTGAAGATCCAAGTAGTGTCTTCAAACTTAAGCCATATAATTATCCACACAAGCTAACGTCTTGAGTGCTTACCGTAATCCAAAAAGATCACAAAATAACAACCCCATTAACACATGCTTCAGGAGCGTTCCAATATAAAAATAAGCTCATAGTAATAATAATAACAGAGGGCCTGGTGAGGGGTTTTCAATAATCCCCAAGGTAAACGGTGATCAAAAGAGTCAGATGGTATCTAAGAAGGACCAGTAAAACCAGTATGACTCTCCCCAAATAGAAGCCTCACAATTCTAATGGGGGGGTTTATATCATTATCAAATCCACATTAAAAGACAAACATAGTCTTCCAAGAAAATTCCCGTTTTCAAGCCATGTTCTACTATTAATATAACAATACAAGGAATATTCTAAATGTCATTCACACACCACAATATTTTCTACAGAAACCACTGTTCACAGGAATAATCATGGCAAAAAGATAAACCAACTTTATAAGGTCGATAAGCAAGAATCATTGGAGAGAGATTTCTTCTTTTCAAATAGGTAATTAAGATAAACTGTAAAGGGGAGAGAGATCAACTCATGCAATTATGACTAAAAATCATTTGAAACCCATCTCTTTCTGGGCATCTCTTTCAAGAAAGAGTCAATATATGTCAATACATGTTATATAATATCCAGAGTCCAAACGCTATTTACTTAGTAAAACGAAAACACATTAACATTCCAAAAGAAACCCACATCTACAGCATTTGAAAAAAATTACAAAGATTGATTTACCCAAATACTAAAAGCTATAAATCATTAAGAGAGAGGGTTAGTCTTATCATGCCTGTTTTAAATGCATCCACCAGCAACACATCCAGCAGGGACTGCATAAGCCACACGTCCCATTGATCCACTTCTTTTGGTTTTGAAAAACACCACTCCAGGGTTCCCTTAAGATGACACAGCCAGGAGGAAATAAAAGGAGAAAACGCCGATGTCTATCCCCTGCTAACTACACTGGGTGCTGAGCTCCAACGGTTTCAAAATCCCCAACAACATCCTCCCAAACTCACATGGCCAGAGGAAAAATGGCACATGTGGAAGGAATGATTGGATTCACATTTGGTATAGGAAAGAGGGGGGGTAGGAATATGCAGCAAGGCAATTTGTGCTTCATGAATATTCTGATATGAAATAGATCCACCTCTATGAGATTCTCTTCCATGAGTTACATCGTAAAACAAGTAAAGTCTCAATAGAAAATCTTTGCAATAAATTTCATCAGGTTTCCTGGTAACACTCTTACTGTCACTTAATCGATTTTGATAAAAAAATATCTTGAAGGAGAATCGCTGAATTTGAGGATGCATTCGATACTGAATAGATAACAACATAGTTGGACATTTTGCTTGTTAGAAGCAGCTCAAAAAGGCTTCTACTATACTGAAACATGCCTGCCGCCTGGATATTTCCTGTTGCAGGTCATTGCTATGGATCCCTGACAAGAACACACCTCGTAGCACCCAAAGAAAGTGGAGGTAACACACCTACTTCACTAGCTTGTAGCTTCATCTATAACTACCATATCAAACCCAACTGACGAGGGTAGGATAGAAAGGAAGGGCCATGAGCAGGGTAAAAAAAATTGAGGATATTTACATTGCATGCATCCAACAAGAAAACAATGCTCCTTTCCCCGAAAACGTATCAAGAAACAACATAAAGCCATGTCCATATTGTGCTATCAGGCCCTCATCTACGGGGTAGAGAAGAAGTAAATGGTACACATGATAGGATTCCACGTTTGATACAGGAAAGAGAGGCAGGGGGGAAATGCAGCCAAGCAAAAATCCCTTCACCACACAACTCACGCGGCCAGGGAAGAAAACAGCAGGCAGACCACGAAAGACAGCAGATTGCAAATCAAAAATTTAATAAATGGGGCATGTGCGGCCACCAACAAGGAAGGTTGAACACACCAAAAAGGATGGGGGTTTTTAATGCAATGGCAGGTGGCTATTAAAGCCACCCACCTCCAGCAAACCAAGGAAAAAAAGTCAAAAGACATTAACATTCCCTTCCCCACGCCAAACTTGGTACACAAGGAGATCAAAAGGGAGAGACAAGGTCGGTTGGGGACATAAAAATCCATATTTAAAATTAGTAATTTAAAACAATTCTAAGATTGAGGGATCGATCAACCCAGGAGGAGAACGGGGTTGAGTACTTAAATAAAATATTTACGTGAACACCATCCCCAAACCGTGGCGCCACCTCAAAAAATACTCTTCCTCATTAGCGCAACGAGGCTCGATCAGCGGGAGTGACAAACAAATTAAAAGGATAGTTTAAAGATAACAAAGGATGATATCGATAAAAATCGATATAATGAAAATAATAACAAAATACAATCCTTGATCGATAATACAATCATAATGTCATTATTATTATTATTATTATCATTATTATCATTTTACGGCTTGTAAAATAATTATCAGTTGTAGTCATAATGGTCAGCAGTCGAGGTCGATGAATTTAAAAGGAATATTATTATTACTATGAGCATTCTCTTATTTTTTTAACTGGATACGCCCTAACAAAACCCAAACGTTATTCCGGATGCCTACAAGGCTTCGAAGACACAAACTTCATTAAAAAGGAAAAGTAACGATCGTTACGGAGGCCAGCACAGAAAGCATTACACAGTCCACACACAGAGGTGTCAATAATGACTTGAGAACGCAAGAAGGAGAGGGGAGATTCTAAAACATCACGGAGACAAGATCTAAGACAACGAAAATACACACAGCCATTCGACACTCAACAAAAGGGTCATTGCGAGAAGAACTAGGGTAAACACCATACGGGGCATTACAATTAACTCCCAGAGACTCCCCAATCATTCAAGAAGGGCCAATTCCCTTATAGGCTAGTAACAACATGCGAGAGAAGAAGGGAGTAATTACATCAAACAAGAGTATACGAAATGTGATCCAATTTTTATATCACTAAGGATTTACAAACCTCCACAATAATTCTAAAGTTTGGTTAATTTAAAATAAATTACCTCTTTTCCAAAACAACAATATTTTAAGGCAACCCTTGAAAACATAATCAACCATTCAAACATAGTTACAAACATAAATCACTAAGTGTCATTATCAAAGCAACACCTTCCGCTAAAAATCCATAAGACTATCGATTGAAAGATTAGTTTTCCCCAAGGTTAATAGCATTCAAGGAAATTTCCATCACCAAACATTAAGGTAAATACGTGCATAGAAACTGACCATTCTTAATTAATATCATTAACATTATAAAAGAGAAAGAACACAAGTTAGGAAAATAGAAAATGCCATCAACAATCTTTCCAAGAGGGAAAAATACCAAAACAATTCTAGTATTATCGGGGAACTAGATTTGCACAATTAAAACCTCTAACTTAGTGTTAGCATACGTTGAATAATCTATATTTTTAGGAGTATATATTTTGTTCTATCCCTTTATCTTCTCCTTCCTAGTGTATTCCATTATTCTCTCCTTCTATTTTGTAACCTCTCCATTCATTTAGTGGAGTCATGTTCAATTCCTTTCCTATAAATAATGTACGTGAGTTCATGTTTAATAGAATAATATGAGATATTCAATCTCTATTCTTTCTCCCCCATTTCTACCTCACAATTTGGTATCAGAGAATCAAATTCTCTGACCTGTGTGCGTGGTGATTGGCTGAAGAAACTCTTGCATTGAAATGAGAGCAAAAAGAAGCATGGAGTACACTGCATGAAGATCTATGTTTTATTTAAAAATTTGCATGAAAGAAAAATCTCATGCCTGTACGTAGTCTATGTGGAGCAGCATGGAGAAAGCACGTGACAGGAAAGCTTGATAACCTACGTGGAAGACAAGAGAAAACGTTGTGGAGAAAGCACGTGATAGATAACCTGCATGGAAGACAGGAGAAAACATTTTTTTTTTTAAACATGGACAATTTGCTATTTTCTTCCTGCGCATATTCTTTGTTGTTTTCTACGCTAAAAAAAGGTGGAAACATACCTACACACGTGAAGGAGAGAGAATGTTGTGAATTTACGTCTCTATTTTTTGAGTATGAAAGTTTCTGATTGCTATGTGGTCCCCAGAACATTAGCACAAGCAATCTAGGTTTGTATCACCAACAAGTTTTCTACTGCGTGGTGGAGATACTGAGCAACCAAATTGACTGCCAGTGATCAAATACAATGGATTTTTCTTGTTGAACGTCTAGCCAAAAGTGGACCAATAAAATATATATATATTTCTTAGTCTGTCTACTGCATAGAAGTTTTTTTTTAATTGTTGTGTGGTGCATTTTGAATGATATTTAACAACAACATCCTGTGTAAATGATGATGACTGGAACAGTGAATGGAAATACAGATAATGGTCAACTATTTTGATCTGATTTACTGCATAAAAGGCATGTGCGTAGGGAATAGAAGAAATACATGGAGGATTGTTCAGGAGAGAATTGGAGTTTAAATCTTGTGTGGAAGTTTTGATACTGATACTCTACCAAGACAACGAGGAAGTAGCAACTACAAATACTACACCGGATGTCGAGTGTAGACAACTCGATTGAGAGTGTCAATAACACGGTCACCACAACTGAAAGAAAGAATATCAACTCACCTGCCAGAGAACACCATGGAGAAGATCCTAAGAGCTCTGGGTTCTACTTTCCTTTGGTGAACGAGCTTCGAAATACCGGTAATCTTGCATTCGACAAGCTAGTTCAAGAAGGACTTCTTGAATACTTTCTTTTCGACATCAGCTGCCAAGCAAGGTGAGTACGGGAAGAATTAGAAGCTGAATACGACGCCGACTATGATGACGAAGAAGAACACCCAATAAATTGTTTCCGTCTCACAACACGTAAATATCGGAAGCATCTACGAGGCAGTAATTCTTTTCAGTGAGTCAAAATTGTAATAACTGTTCAAATAAATAA